>CM062394.1:25913631-25985789 GCA_031304145.1 Cardiospermum halicacabum | reverse complement strand
CGTTATGATCAATGTGAGTTTGACAATGAACAAGTTTGTGCTTACATTAGACAATGGTTAGATGATAATGTGTTGAACCATGTCAACAATGAAACTAATGCAAAGGTTTTGTGGAACAAGTTTGAGACTTTGTATGCAAGCAAAAGTGGTAGCAACAGGTTGTTATTGTTAAAGAAATTAATAGGCTTAAGGTTCAAAGAAGGGTCCTTTGTATCTGACCACTTGAATGATTATGAAAGTGTTTTGCGATATTTGTTTGCGATGGAAGTCAAGTTAGATGATAAAATGCAAGGACTTTTCTTGTTGGGTACTTTGCCTGATAGTTGAGAAACCTTTAAAATGAGTCTCTGCAACTCTGCTCCTAAAGGCCAGGTGACTTTAGACCTTGCTAAGTCTGGTGTCTTGAATGAAGAGATGAGGAGAAAATCTCAAGGTATATCACTAGAAGTTGCTTTTGTTGTTGATAATAGGGGAAGAGGTAAAAGTAAAGGTCCCAATGGTAGAGATAAAAGTCGCAGAAAGTCTAGAGGCGGATATAAAGTTATACAATGCAATTATTGTAGCAAAATGGGTCACATTAAGAAGTATTTTTATAAGTGGAAGAGAGAACACAAGAGAAATGATAAGCAAAATAAGAAGCAAGACAATATAGACTCCGAGAATGGTGACTCTACAACTACTACAACTTGTAGTGATCTTGTCATTTTTATGATGAGAACATGGTGAATCTTACCAATTATGAGACGAGTTGGGTTATTGATAGTGGTGCCTCATTACATGTTACTTCAAGGAAAGAGTTCTTTATTTCCAATACTCCAGGTAGTTATGACTCATTAAAGATGGATAATGATGGTCTTTCAGAGGTTATGGGGATATGAGATGTGTATCTAGTAACTAATGTTGGAGCAAAGTTACTACTCAAGAATGTGAGGCAAGTTTCTAATATTCGATTAAAGTTAATCTTAACTGGTAAGCTCGATGATGAAGGTTATTGCAATACCTTTAATGTTGGTAAATGGAAACTCACAAAAGGAAGCTTAGTTGTAGGTTGTGGGAATAAGCATAAAAGCTTGTACATGATGCAAACTTCGATCACAAGAGATAATGTTTATGTCACTGAGAGTGGTCCTACAAAGTTGTGGCATAAACGTCTCGGTCACATTAGTGAGAAGGGTCTTACTTGTTTGAAGAAGAATAAACTTTCAAAGTTGAGAATTATGAAGCTCGATAGATTTGCTCATTATATGGTTGGAAAGCAGAATAGAGTTTTTTTCAAAAGTCATACTTCTTCAGAGAAATCAGAGTTGTTGGAGTTAGTACATTCTGATATTTGTGGGCCTATGAAGGTATGTTCTCATGGTGGTTCACTTATTTTGTAACCTTTATTGATGATTTCTCTAGGAAGCTTTCGACATAGGCTTTGAAGTCAAAAGTTCAGGTGTTTGACGTCTTCAGAGAGTTTCACGTGATGGCTGAGAGATAGCCAGGAAAGAAGTTGAAGTGTCTCCGTTCTAACAATAGTGGTGAATATATTAGGTCTTTTGATGATTACTACAAGTCACAAGGAATTAGAAATCAGAAAACTCCTCCAAAAACTCCTTAATTGAATGGTTTAGCTGAAAGAATGAATAAAACTTTGATTGAGAGAATTCGAAATATGCTATCATAAGCAAATTTACCTAGAAGCTTTTGGGGTGAAGCCTTATATATAACAACACACGTGATCAATCTTTCACCTTGTTATTCATTGCAAGGAGATGTTCTAGAAAAGGCTTGGTTTGGTAAATATGTCCCTTATGATCACCTTAGAGTGTTTGGTTGCAAGGCTTATGTGCATGTTTCGAAATATGAGAGATCAAAGCTTGATTCAAAGACTCATCAATGTATTTTTGTAGGTTATGGTAGAAATGATTTTTGTTATAGGTTGTATAATCATATTGAGAAGAAGTTGCTTCAAAGTAGAGATGTAGTGTTTGTTGAAGACCAGACGATGGTGGACATACAAAAACAACAAACTAAAACTTTTTAAGTTGGTGATTCTATAGATTTGGAGTATGTTCCAGTGACACCTGAACCTACACCTACACAAATGGAAGAGGATACACATAGAGATAGTGATGAAGAATGAGTTAATGATGGTATTCACGATGATGTCTATTCACACTGAGGGTGATAATATTGATAATGATAAACAACCCCCTCCTATACAATAACCAGCTTCATTGAGACGATCTACTAGAGATCGATATCCTTCTGTAAGGTACTCTCCAAATGAGTACATACTCTTGATTGATAGGGGAGAACCTGAGTGCTTTAATGAAGCAATGGATAGTGATGATAAGCAGAAATGGTTGGAAATAATGGAAGATGAGATGAAATCTTTGTCTGATAATCACACTTTTGACCTTATAAAGTTACCAAAGGGCAAGAAAGCTTTGAAGAATCGGTGTATATACAAGTTAAAGCAAGATGAGAGTGCTACAAAACCACGATATAAAGCTAGAATTGTTGTCAAAGGTTATAATCAGAGGAAAGGTGTAGATTTTGATGAAATCTTTGCATTGGTTGTGAAGATGTCTTCTATTAGAGTTATGTTGGGTCTAGCAGCTTGTCTTGATATAGAGATTAAGCAAATGAATGTGAAGACCGCATTTCTTCATAGTGACCTTAATGAAGACATATATATGGAGCAACCAAAGGGCTTCGAGGCAAAGGGTAAAGAAGAGTTTGTTTGCAAACTGAAAAATAGCTTGTATAGTTTAAAACAAGCACCGTGATAGTGGTATCACAAGTTAGATTCTTTCAAGGGAGAGATTGGTTACTAGAGAGCTGATTGTGATCATTGTATGTTCTTAATGAGGTACATAATGGATGACTTTGTGATCTTATTACTTTATATTGACGATATGTTAATTGTTGGTCAGAATAAAGTAAGGATTGACAACTTCAAGCAAAAAATGAGCAAGGTGTTTGCTATGAAAAATCTCGATCCAGAAAAGAAAATTTTGGGTATGATAATTTTACATGATAGGAGAGTCAGGAGATTGTGGCTATCCCAAGAATAATATATATGGAAAGTGTTGCAGCGGTTTAGCATGAATAAGACTAAAGCTGTAAGTACCCAACTTACTTCTTATTTTAAGTTGAGTGTGAAATAATGTCCTTCTACTGCTAAAGAAAAGGAAGCAATGCTTCATTTGCCTTATGCTTTGGCTGTGGGTAGTTTGATGTATTCTATGGTTTGCATAAGGCCAGATATAGCTCATGCTTTTGATTAGGTTAGTAGTTTTTTTATCTAATCCGGGAAGAGAGCATTGGAGTTCTGTGAAGTGGATTATGAAGTATCTTCATGGTACAACAAATTTGAAGCTTTGTTTTGGGAATGAAGCTCCTACTCTTGTTAGTTATTCGGATGTGGATATGACTGGTGATATTGACTTGAGACAATTTACTTCCGGTTACATGATCACCATTGCAGGGGAGCTGTAGCTTGGCAATCAAGATTACAAAAGTGTGTAGCATTGTCTATTACTGAGTCTGAGTTTATTGCAGCGATTGAGGCATGTAAGGAATTGCTTTGGATGAAGCGATTTGTATGTAAACTTGGTTTTACTCAACAAAGATACTTGTTGTATTGTGACAATCAAAACATAATCCATCTTACGAAGAATTCTACCTTCCATGCAAAGTTAAAGCACATTGATGTTAGCTATCACTGGATATGTGATACCCTTTATGCTAAGTTGTGTGAAATTGTGAAAGTTCACACCGATGATAATAGTGCAGACATGATGACGAAACCTTTTCTAAGAAGTAAAATTGAGACTTATCGTCGTATTGCAGGGATGGAAACTACCTCTATATAGTCGTGAGAGGGAGATTTGTTTGGCTTTTTGGGTCCCTTCGTATGTGGAGAAAACCCATTATGTTTGAGGCTTTATTTGCCCATCTACCTCCATCAAGTAGGGTTTTATCTCATCAAGATTGTGAAACCAAGGTCGAGGGATTCACTTGACAAGAAGTGAGAAAAATCTAGGGGTGTCAAAATGGGTCATGACTTGATGGGTCGACTCGAACCCGCGAAAAATAAGCGGGTTGAGTTTAAACTAAATGGATTTTGACCTGTTTATGTCACGACACGTTTAACGTGCTTATAAACAAGTCGAGACTAGTTTTACTAACAGGTTAACGTGTCGACCTGCATAATTGAGGTAAAAATAATATTTCTATAATTTTAAAGGATTAAATAATAACTTTTTAATATATATTATCAATCTAACAAAACCCTAACTTCTTAGGAAAATATAAACTATTCCGCCTTTCTACCTTCTCTCTCACCTTCAACCGCCCGACACAGATTTCTCTCCTCTACCTTTTATCTCGACATCAACCAACCATTACTCAAAAAAGACCTCTGCTACCTCCTCTTCGTGGTTTGCTCAGACGAAGCTCTTCATTAGTGGCTATCTACTGTTAGCGTTGTCAATAACTTTCGTCGTCGATTTCTCGTGTGGTATATTTTTTCTAACACCAATAGTCTCAATTCCAGTTCTTTTATTTTTAGCTTAGGAGTCAACTTTTCTAATTGATTTGATATATTGTTCTTGATTTTATTAGTTTTAATCAATTTTACAAGTGAGGGTGTATAGATTTTGATTGATTAATTTAGTGGTATTTATTTATTTATTTTTTTAAATGTTGGCTTCATGCTTTTAGCTTATATTATTCAAATCGACCATCAAAGCAGCATACAAAAAATCCGGATGGCATACCCCAAATTTATTTATTTATTTAGAATATTTTTTGATTTTTTATGAATTTTGTTTCCTTTTATTTTGACTAATAAAAATTTTGAGGCAATTGTTGTTGTTTGTTTTTGTCTCTAAATTTGGTTTTCCGAGGCATAATGTTTGTTTGCTTTAATTTATATAAAATGTAATAATATTTGTCTATATAATTTGGTTTAATTTATCCATTATAGTAACACTTATATTGTCTTTTTGACTGAGTACTTAATATTACATTTAGTTATACTTTTATTAAGTGTTGTAATAGTTGTTTGTGTTCTTACTTTACTGTAGCATCAGATTTGTTGTCGTATTAGCTGCTTGAGAAAATTTCAGAACTGGTGTTCAACTTCTATCTTTGAGGAATACAAGCCATTTGCCAGCATGATGGTTGAATTTAGCCTTTTTAGTTTACCTGTCGTGTTTTATTTGCATTTTTTATTTAACTCTATGTATTTTGTTATTTGTGTTAAAAACTTTCATCGCGGCTAAACTAAGTTTATGGTTATATGAAGTTATATTAATATTTGAATACCTTCATTTGGATTGTATTTGTAATCTAATCATGTTATTTATTTTTTTTTATTACTTTGTATTTAAATTGATTATTGTATTAGGAAAAAAAAAGGTAAATATAATAGGCCGGATGAGTTAATGGATAAATAGGTTAATACATAAACATGTTAAATGGATTAACGCATAAATAGGTTAAATGGGTTAACGCACAAACAAGTTCAATGAGTTAACAGATTAATAGGTTAAATGGGTAATCGAGTTGTACGATTACAAATTTTGAGTTATTTAACCAAATTAATCGTGTCGACACGTTAACACGCGTATTAAACGAATTCGTGTCGAGTTGAAAAATTGCAATTCGTTTATTAAACATGTCGAGTCAAGTTAGATATAAACGTAATCGAGTCGTGTCGAGTTCAGCCAAATCCGATTTACTAACACGAATTGACACCCCTAGAAAAATCAGAGTGGAAGAAATTTAGTAGCAGTCACATTTTTCAGGAGCAGCCGTTTTTCATTGCAATGATCGGAAAGTCAAACGTTGTCCGTTTTAGTTCAAATTTGGACAGTTTGTTCTAGACACATAGAAATTGATCTTGTATGAATGAATTATTATTTGAAGCTCTGGTTTGGAAGATATTGCTGTGTCTTTATGCCTCTGCAATTTTTGGCAAATTATGATTTGTTGATTTTCTTTATTGGGTTCTTGTAGTTTGTAATCAATATGTGTTATTGAGTTGTGTACTCAATTGTGGCCGTGGATTGAACCTTGTGTAACCATTGTTTAATTACAGTGGATTGGTTTGGGGGTGGACTCCGTATCCCGTGGATTTTCCTTTCACATCGAAAGGTTTTACCACGTTAAATACTTGTGTTCTTTGTATTGTTTCTTTGCTGCTTTTGATTATTGGTTATCATTGTTTTGTTGTTTATATTGTTGGCACATTGTGAGAGTACCTATCTAGTTGGGTGGGTGAAATTTCTCAACAGTGTCAGAGCCTCGATTTTAGATCTAGGTTTATAAATTCTTCTACATAGTGAAGAATGGAGATTCATTATTTTGCAACAATGGTTGATATCGAATCTTTCCATGAACAAAGCTAAGGAAATAGTTAAGGAATATAAGAATGAAGATCCATTGTGTTTGCAAAACTCCGATTTTCCTGATATGATTCTCGTAACCCCACCTCTTACAGGTTTGAATTATCTATCGTGGTCAAGATCTTTTAAGGTTGCTTTAGAAGTAAAGTAAATGCTATGAAAGGTTTAAGAAACTAGATTTAGTTCTAAGTATTATGACCAATGGATAAAGTTGATTGTATGACCATGTCTTGGTTATTGAATTCAATTTAAAAGGATTGAGGGATTCTTTTCTTTATGTGTTATTAATTAGAAAATTACGGTTAGAACTGAGCAAATATTTAGGGGATCTAATGGACCACAATTGTATCAATTACAGAGATAAATATCTTCAACTCTCAAGCTGATTCTAGTATTTCGTAGTATTTTACTAGAATTAATAAATTTTGGGATGAATAAGGTTGCTTGATGACAATTTTCGGTATGTGAATGCAATATTAATTGTGTGTGTGATGTATCTAGGAAGACGACAGAATGAATGAAGCAAATAGGTTGCTTCAATTCTTAATGAGATTCAATAAAGAATTTGATGTGATCAGGAATCAAATTTTGGTTTTAGAACCTTTACCATAAGCCAACAAAGCTTACTCTATGTTATTCAGGGTAGAAAAATAGAAATAGGTTTAGATGTCTTTGGTAGAAGGATTAAGTGGTGATTCTAATGCTCTTCTAGTTAAGGGACAATATTAAAACTAAAAACAAGTGCAGAGGGACAATATAAGCTTACTCAGGGCAATTTTCCAAATTCATTGACCATGAAGTCAGTTCAATTTAAGGAAAAAAGGGTAAGAAATATAAATTTTGCAATTGTAATCAATCTAGTATTACAAAGGAAACATGTTTCTATATTCATGACTTTCCTAACCGGTACAAGAAATTAAAAGATAAGAGAAGTAGCTCTGTTGCAGCAACTACAATTTCAGGATTGAGAAATGTTAATTTTACATCTCATTCTGATGAAAACATAGCAACAACCATCAATATCCTGAAGAAGAGTCTAAGAGAATTGACAATGATGGTGAAGGGAAAAAGCAGTAATGAAGTTATTAATCATTCTCAAATGACTTATATGATCATCACTACAGGTTTATCCTATTCTCATATTTTTACATTACCCAGTGAGGTACATATATGCGATTGAGTAGTTGGTAAAGGAGCGAGTACACATATGTGTAATTATATATCCTTTTCCTAGACATTAAAACTCTCACCACACCAGACAAAATCATCCTACCTGATGGATCTTCTAAGAATATTACTATCATGGGTAATATTCAACTCTTGCATAATTTGCTACTTACAGATGCGCTATATATTCCATGTTATAAATTTCACTTGTCGTTAGTTAATAGACTTATAAGTTATGAGCTATTCAATTTCATTTTCTCATCCTCATACTGATTATTGCGAAACCAGCGGATTGAAACCACCATAGTTATTGGTGGGATTTTTCATAACCTTTATATCTTGAAACTAGAAAAATATCTTCCTTCTATAAAAAATAAAAACACTCAAGAGAATTCATTGGCAGTTGATTAAGTCCATTTTGATTCTGTTTTCTGTAACATTGTACCTTTGATCCTGTTTACAAACAAAATGTACTTGTCTCATTGTTATGGCATAAATTTTTTGCCTATATTTCAAATTCCATTGTCAAACACATTATTTCTCAATCTTTGAACATCCATACATATATTCCTTTAGAATGCAGTGATGTTTGTTATTATTGAAAATAAACACAAAAAAAAATCCATTCCCTTCAAGTTCTACTAATTAAAAAGACCTTTTAAACTGGTACATATAGACATTTAGAGTTATTTTAAACACAAAAATCATACCGGTGCCCAATATTTTCATATATTAGTTGATGGTCATATCTGATGTACTTGGATACATCTCCTTCAACATAAAAACAAAACTATCTCTTTTCTTCAAAAAGTTTATTCTTCAAACTTAGACATAATATGACTCTCAAATAAAGACAATAAGAGCATATAATGGCTATGAGTTCCTTAGTTCTGAATGTCAACAAATTATTCATTAAACATGACATTTTTCATTAAACATCTTATCCATACACTCCACAATAGAATGATGTTGTTGAAAGAAAACATAGACATATTCTTAAATAGCTTGTTTTAATCTAATTTGCTTAAGAAATTTGGGGATTATTCTTTTCTAGCAGCCATTTACATTTTTAATAAATTACCCACAGTTATCTTAGGTTGAAAATCCCCTTATACCTATAACATCTCCCTCACATGTTCATTTTTCCTCACAACTTCCTTGTCTAATAATCATATTACTCACCATACTAATTGATTACCATCACATTCTTTACATAATTCTTCTTCTCCAAGTGCATCTTATATTCCTCCTATTAGAGTCAACACCAGAACTAAAGCACAACTAGCATGGTTAAAATACTAGTCACCTTTGTCCTTGATCTATTTATATGACCAGACATACATACTCTACCAAACACTGTGATTAATACTTTTTCTCTTTGCACATTCTCTTATTCTCAGCAAGCTTTTCAAGCTCAATTATGTACTATCCAAGAGCCTATAACATATTCATAAGCTTGTAAACATACAAATGAATACATGCCATGCAATAGGAGTTAAATGCTTTAGAGGCTAACCATACTTGGGAGCTGATTAGTTTATCTACAGGAAACAAAGAAATAGGATGAAAAAGCTGAAATGTGTCCAGATGGGACTATAGATGGATATAAAACACATATTGTTGCAAAAAGTTACAACTAAGTTGCAGGAAAAGATTTTTCTGATAGTTTTTTCCCTATCGCTAAATCTGTTATTGTCAGGTTATTTCTAGCAATGGAAAGCTCAAGAGAATGACCGGTTCACCAATTGGACATTAACAATGCTTTCCTACATAGTTTTATATTGATGAAGAGGTTTACATGAAACCGCATTATGGGTATGTTTCTATTGATCCAGGCCAAGTTTGTAAGCTAAAGAGGTCTCTTTATAGCTTTAAACAAGCAAGCAGGCAATACAATTTTACTTAGGCATATGCTAATCCTTGTATATTTATCATGCAAACAGTAGATCACTTCATGACATTGGTCATAAATGTAGATGATGTTCTCATCATGAGACAAATAAAAAATGACACTATTGCTCTGAAGAAATTATTGGATGCAACTATCAAAGATTTTGATTACATTAAATACTTTTTAGACATGGAAATAATTAGATCTGAAGCGAGGATGGTTATCATTCAACATGAGCATGTTATAGATAGACACCCCAATAACATTATCACCTGGTCATAAATTTGCTGCCTCAGGAAGTATATTTTTTTTAATAAACCAGATAGATACATAAGGTTAATTGGAAGGTTGTTCTACCTAGGGTTCACACACCCAGATGTAACCTATGTTGTACAACAATTGTCCCATTTTATATCATAGTCGTTAACTCAACATTAGGATGCTTTACTATATATGTTGAAATATTAAAAGTAATTGAATCTGTTGATTTGCTTTATCCTGTCAATTCAAGGTTTGGTCTAGAGAGTTAATGCAGACTAGAGTTCATATATTGGTATAAGGAGGTCTCTCATTGGGTTTTATATATATATATATATATATATATATATAGGTGGCTCTTTAATTAGTTGAAAAATGAATAAGTAAAATAATTAGGTGTGCGACAACCAATTCTCTCTTTACATCACCTCTAATTCCTTATGATTCTCTCTTCACATCACCTCTAATTCCTTATTTCACAAGGAGACTTAGCACTTAGAGATTGATTGCCATCTAGTCCCCAGCAAATTCAAGGAAGATTTTATTTTTCCTCAATATCGATCTTCCAAGTTACAAGAGTTAGATATCTTCACCAAATCCTTATCCATTTTCCAATTTCATCATCTTTTGTCCTAAGTTGGGACCTTCATAATATTCTTTCTTGTCCCGATGATGAAATCAACTTCAGCACAATGGTTCAGCGGACTGTTGTAAGTAGTATGCAACAGGCACTGCATATGACCTGTTATACACTAAAAGTAGTAAGTTAAAGTAGTGAGGAAACAGACTATAGAAGATTGATGTATAAAGAAGTAGACTGAAATATAATTGATTTATAGAGGATTGATGTATAAAAATGTAAGACTGAAATATAATTGATTTCTGTTATAGCTGTAACCATATCCTATTACGAGTTTGTTCTGTAAAGGTATAAAAATTGGTATAAACCAGAGTTATATCATAGAAGAATTAAGTTCGTGATTACGTGATTGAATTCCTATACAGTGCACTGCTATATCAGATTATCAAATGACTCATCAAAGATTTACAGTAGAGTATTCCTAACCCAATCTATATAAATATTACATATACACTAACCAATCTGCATAAGGCATCTTCATAGAAACAGACAATTATGAATCTATTCGTTTACATTTCATAACATTTTCATCAAAGTTTGTGTCAGACTCTTCTCAAGATCTTTTACTTGCATCCTCAATCCAGAGTACTTCATCTGCAATAACATGAACATCTTTATCATGAGCTTCAATTAAGTAAAAAAAAATAAAATAAAATAAAAAAATGAAAGCACAAGTACCTGCGCCACAATGGTAATATCAAGAAGAGAGTTTCCAAAAGGCAAGACATTGGTATTGACAACACTCAAATGAAGCTTCTCAACTTCATTCAACACTCTCGTTATACAAAATCCTTTGATCTTTTCACATTGTATTCTAATCATGACATCTCTATCCCAACCTTTCACTTGAATCTCAGGTAAACATCGACAAGATTCCGATGAAAACGTGTCATCATCTGTGTAGATGTGAGTTTTCTTCACAACGAACTTATCCGTCGTCGTTTGGTGTGGTTCCTCTTCTAGCATCTTCACTCTTTCTTGAAGCTGCTTCAAGTGTTTGACCGCATCTTCTAGAATAGAAGCCTTGTCAATCTACAAATACAAACACATTACATTAATAATAGTTTTGCAGTTCTCTGTTATGTTTTGCAAAACTCGCTGCGCTTATCCAAAAAAAAAATATATATATATATACTAAAAGCTCATGTGATTTCATTTATGAGATATTTATAATAGAAGAAAAATATTGAATTGACCTTCTTCAAGCCAGGAAGAACAGCAGAGAGAGCAATGAATAGTTGGGAGATCTTTTGACGGCGTTTTCGCTCTGAAAGTACATGTTCATGAGCGTTTCTAGTCTTCTTGTCTCCTTCCTCCACACATTGAAAAGAAAAATCTTCAGTACCATATATTTCTTGCTCAAAATTCGGATTCATAGTGGCCTGTGAATCCTCGAAACTAATAACCCAAGAAGATGAAGCCGTGGGGTCTTGTTTGGCTTCAAAAGCTCCCCACATTGTCTCTGGACCAAATCCAGGGAAATCATCAAGAGAGTTGATTTGATGTGAATAATCCATTTCCGACAAGTTTGGAATACAGGTTCAGTTTACAGTTTCGATTTAAAGCTGTTTTAATTCGCGTGTAGGACGTGTATGTGTTCGTGTATTATGGAGTTAACACGTGTGAAAATAAGAGTGTTCTTTCTTCCATTAAAATGGCTATGGTTCTTTGTCTCGAGGAGTCAAATTGACTAAGTCATGTACCCACCACGTTGTCAATTATGGATATGACACTACGTGGAATTTGATGGGCTTTGATTTATTAATAAATTAATCACGGATTTTATATTTTAAGAAATATCTTAATCATGTCAGACGCATATGGTGACATAATTTGTTGGGAATTATAACTCGCACGTTATAATGTTATTTGCGCTTGTAGTAGACCAAATTCGAATTTAAAATTAGAAAAAAAATATTTTTCTTAAATTATTTTGTGGAAATTTATGTCAATCTACAATCATACAAACTCCATTTTTAGTTTAGAATACAATAAATAAATAATTATAAATAAAATTAAATACTAAATTAGTTCAATAATTTTTAATAATTAAGTTAAAAATTAATTATTAATTATATAATTAATAACTTTTTAATTCAAATATTCATATAATTAATTAATGATCATACAAAAATTATGTGTAATTTTATTTTATTTATATTTTATTGTTTATTAAATCAGCTTATTACTATAGATTTAAATATTCTAAAATATAATTGATTAAAATGGATGATTAATTAAGCAATTAAAAATTACTTAATAAAATAATTAAAATATATTAGATTAAATCAGTCATATAACTGATAATAATATAAAATAAAAATAATTGAAAAAATAAAATATAAAATGTGATGAAATAAAGTTAAATTAATCATTAAAAAAATTTATCTACATTATATTTAGTATTATAAAAAAAAGTTGATCTTTTCTAAAATTCAATAACTTCTGTTGAATTGTATACTGTAAATTGGGGATGGCAATTTTTGCCCTGACCCGCGGACATGTACTGCCTCAATGTGCTCTGATCTGACTCGATCTGCCCCGTGTATGAAATGGGTCAAATACAGACCGTCCTATCCTGTCCCGCATATAAGGCAGAGCAAGTCCAAATCTGGCTGGTGCCCTGCCTCGCCCCGCGATTGTCCTGCTGTGGTAATTAGTTTTTTTAATTTTTTTAATTTAAATTATTTATTTTTTATCTTTAATTTTTTAAAATATTTTAATTTATTGTGAGTATTAGATATAATACAAATATCTCAACAAATTTAATTTTTGTAGCATCAAAATAATATTAAAAATTAATTATTTTCATTAATATTAAAAATATTTAAGTAATTTTATTAAATAAAAAATTAATTAAATATCAAATAAATAATAAATTAATAATAATTATTAAATTATTTATTTTTCAAACTCAAATATTGTGGTGGGAAGAGAATTATAAGGCACCAAAGGTAAAGGGGGACTCATAGGCTATAACCAAGCTCGACCAAAGATAACTCAGCCGAAACGGCCAAAGGCCCAGAAAATGAATTCAAAGGCCATGCTCGGCCGATGGGGCCAAAGGCCCAGAAAATGTCCAAAGGTCAGGCTCGGCCGAAAGGGCCAAAGACCTAAAGACAGTCCATTTCGGCCGAGCTCAGCAAAGTCCCAACTGAGGTGCACCAGTCCACTGAATTAAGACCTAACCAAGCAAGGATTCTGGAAGCCCAATCATCAAAGGAAGACCTACCCCACTGAATCAAGGATTCTGGAAGCCAAATTGGTAAAGGAAAACCTACCCCACTGAATCAAGGATTCTGTAAGCCCAATCAACAAAGGAAGACCTTTCTCACTGGAAGAGAAACACCAAGCCCCAAGGGAAAGAGGAGTCCTAATCCTCCTAAAAAAGAAACCAACAATCCCTATATATAGGGGGTAGAGACAATTGCAAACGATCCGATTTTTTACTCATTAGAACTAAACTCTGTGAGATCATATTTGTAAGCTTTTAGTTATTTTCTCAAGCAATCTTAACCTATATTTGGCTGTGGTTTATTTGGCACCACAAATATCATTGTAAATTTAAAAATATAATTTTTGATAAGGTAGAAAGTAATATAAAAATATAATTTAAACATTTTTTTTTAGAATAGATCAAAACAAGTCCCCGCGGGGAAGGGCAGGTCTTCGTAGGGCAGGTCACAGGTCTAAATATTATGCCCTGCACCACAGGGTAGGGCGGGGTAGGTCAGACCAGTCTGCAGGCAGGGCAGGTCCAATGTTCCATTGATCTGCCGTGACCTGCCCGATTGTCATCCCTACCGTAAACTTCCATCGTCATATTATACGTGCTCGTCATGGAGTCCAAATCCATCTATTATTCCATGTCTATCAACTCCGATTTCATTAAGTCTTCTAACTTCAATCTCATCGACTTTCGATTCTAGTTTCATCCACTATTACACCACTCATTACAATAATTATAATGCTACATTCTAACAGAGTTCAATCTTGTCTTATCAATGTCGGCATTATTTAACCATCAATAATAAAAAATTAATGAATGATTTGATTCTCCAATTAAAGTTCAGCAATAGAGTTCAATGGTTAAATGTTGATTATTGTTGAATGTAGTTGAATGTTGTTAAACTGTGAGAGTGAATTGAGTTATGTCTAATGATGGTTGAATGTTGTTAAACTGTAGATTGAATTAGTTATTAACATTGAATTGGTCATTTGAGCATTTTATTTTTAATTTAATTGTTTTTGGCTTTGCTATAACTTGATGAAGGATGAAATGTAATTAATTTTAATTTCAACTTTGTTACTGATTTCTTGATCATATTGTTAGTATAAACTTCACGATGTTGTTTGTTGAATTCGCTACTCGAAATAAGTTATGGTATGACTCTAAATTTTTAAATTTGCCTATTTAATATGAAGATTAAAATCAGTTTTGTTCTTGTTAGGATTGCCTTGAATCACAAGGATTTCATTTTAGAAAGGTTTTCCTATTTTGAGTTTGGATCTATTTCCTAATTGTTTGATTCCTTGTTTTGGAAATATTTGGTTTTCCTAATTTGGTTGATTGTATTTCTTAGTTGAAAAGGAAAAAATTAGGAAAGTATATTTGATGATCACTATAAATAGAGTTGTCTCATGAAGAAGAAAGTGTCTCATCCCTTTGGGGGTGGTGATCATCGTATTGGAATCATCATCATATTGAAATCTCATCCCTTTGGGGGTGGTGATCAATGGTTGAGGTCATGCCTAGTAGGGGTAATGATCATTAGATTTGGCTCATGCCTAGTGGGGGTAATGATCATTGGATTAGGGTAATGCCTAGTGGGGGTAATGATCATTGGGGGTGGGGTATCGTCATTAATGAGATTTCGTATTAGGGTTATCTCGCCATTAAGGAGATTTTGATTTGGGGTTGTCTCGCTATGGTGGAGTTGTTCGCCTAAAAGAGATTCTTGCTGAGAAAGAAAGCAATTTTGTGTGGAGAGAGAGTGTTATCTGAATGACTTGTAATTCTAATTTCTCATAGTAAAGTTGTTATCTTTCTGTAGATTAGACAATTTGCCAAACCACGTTAAATGTTGTGTTTGTGTTTGTGTTTGAGCTGATTGTTTTGATTGAATCGAATTAGGAATTAGGAAGAGAGTGAGATAGAACTGGAAATTTCCTAACAGTTCTAATAATGAATTGATATTGCCAATTTGAACTTGTTATAATTGATATTACCATTTTGAACTTGAGATTTTTACTTTTGATATTGATGCATAATATTTTTGAATTGCTAATCTTGTTTTTGTTTTTGTTCTTGTTTATTATTATGCAAATGGTAGATGAACAAAATCCTAATTTTACTTTTGATATTGAATTGATATTATTCTTGTTTTCCTGATTTCGAATTTGCTTATATGGTTTCTTTTACTAATTTGATCTTAATTTGTTAGATTTTTTTAGTTCAGATAATTTGATTATATTTTATTATATAGGTTGTTTCCTTTATTTGTTAAGTTAATTTGGTTTTAATTAGTTATATTATTTCATTTTTGATTTATTTGATTTGATTATGGAATGTGAGTTATTTCATTTTCTTTATTAGATTGATTTGATTATATTTTTTTAATATAGACTGGCTTTTTGTAGACTTATAATGTTCAAGAAGAATTGATCCTTATAGTTTTTGCATGTTATGTTTTAGATTATAGATGATGATAACTTGAAGTTTGCTTTTACCGGAAGAGAATATTGGTTTTGATGATTTATAGTTTGTTAATTTGCGACTATAGTTGTTAAGTAGTATAATGAAACATTTGAAAGTATTTATCGCGTGTATTTCAAGACATATTTATTTGAAGAAATAGTTAAAATGCTTTGAATTATATCAGTATGTTCTAAATTGCTTATACAGGTAGATGTAGTACCATTGTGCATCCTTTTAACCATTTCTGAGTATGTGTTAAAAATTCTAGCCCAAACTCAAAAAATTTGTATGTTTATTAGAAGCCTTCAACCTTAAAATTCGAATTCATTAGAACGCATGTCATGTTCCAACCTGATATACCTCACAGGAATCGAAAAAAGAGAAAAAAAATAGGGGACTCTATTATTTGGGATTGTTAAACCTCCATCCGATGTTACACCAAGTTGTTAAGGGGATAGGAGAATCACAAACCAACAATTCTGACCCCGACTAACCACTACGTCTCACGTTCATGCAACTTCACTCAATGTTTTAACAATTTCTGAGAAGGTGTAAAAATTTATGACCCCGACTCTAAAATTTTGCATGTCTATCAGATGTCTTGTAACCTCAAATTTTGAATTCATTTGAACTCAGGTTTTGTTCTAACCTGATACCTCATTTGGTGTATAAGTTTACTATAGGAAATATATTTTAAAAAAATAATCATAAGGATATGACTTCAAAGCATCTTATTGGAAACCATTTATAAATGTCTCTTAACAATGTACTATTACATTCCAACCTAGTTGACACTCCAAAATTCGAATGTCTCTAAAGTTTTTAATTTTTTATAAGTATGGTTCTATCAGTGCTCACATCTACGCTTTAAGTATTCATGTTCATCCATTCTATGACCATTTATTAAATTTGTGATATTCAATTACAATATTTGATGTTGCTTCACAATTTCTAAACTCATATTACATATGCGGCAAAATAAAGTTTACTACAAGAAATAATTTTTTTTTTAAAAATTATCATAAGGATTTGACCTCCAAGCACCTCATTGGAAATATTTATAAATGTCTCTACATAATATACTCTTACATTCCAACGTTGTTGACACCCCAAAATTCGAATGTTTTTAAAGTTGTTATTTTTGTATGAGTATGGTTCTTTATAGTGTGGGCATCACATGTATGCTTTAAGTATTCATGTTCATCTCGTCTATAACCATTTATTACATTTGTGATATTGAATGATATCGCTTAACAACTTGTAAACTCATATCACATATGCAGTTTAATGATGGAATGAGAACCTATGATGTCTCATTTGGTGTATAAAGTTTACCATAAGAAATTGATTTGAAAAACTAATCATAAGGATTTGACCTCCAAACACCATATTAGAAACCATTTATTAATGTTTTTACACAATGTACCTAGTTGACATCCCAAAATTTGAATATTTTTAAGGTTGTTATTTTTTTTATGAGTGTGGTTATTTACACTGTGGGCATCATATTATGCTTCAAGTGTTCATGTCCATCCCTTTTATGACCATTTATGAAATTTGTGATATTAAATCACAACATTTAACGTCGCTTTATAATTTGTGAACTTATATCACAGATGCAGCAAAATGATGGAATGAGAACCTATGATGTGTCATTTGGTGTATAAAGTTTACTACGAGAAGTAGATTTGAAAAAATAATCATAATGATCTGATCTCCAAGCACCTTATTGGAAACCATTTTTAAATGTCTCTACTTGGTACTCTTACATTCCAACCTAGTTAATACCCCAAAATTTGAATGTCTTTAAAGTTGTTATTTTTCTATGAGTATAGTTTTTTACAGTGTGGACATCACATCTACACTTTAAGTATTGATGTTCATTCCTTTTATGACCACTAGTTTAGACCAATTACATATGTAATTGGTTTCGTGATCCGTTTAAATCTTATACAATACCAATGAAAAATATATATAAGGTTGGGCATGATTTATTTCGGGTTTGGTCGAATTCGAATTACGGTTTCAAAAATTTAGATCGATTCAAACTGCTTAAAGTATTGGACCGATCAGTCCGATCCCAATTGCCCCTATCCAATTTGCTTCGTTCAATTTGGTAGGGATTTTACTGAGTTTTTCATTTAAAAAAGAATTAAAAAAAAACACTATATACAAATTATATCTAATACAAATAAATTAAATTAATTAAATATTAAAATTTTTAATAAGTTAAATTCCAACAACATTAAGTAATTTTTATTTTAAATATTTAATTTGTATATTTTTTTTGTTTTGTTTATCTATATTATATATTTATTTAATAAATATATTTATTTTTAATTATTAATCGGTCTGATCGGTCCGTAAAGGTATAAAATCGAACCAAACTTATTAAGATAGTTAGTCCCAAGTTTTTGGAGCGGATTAAACTGTTTAGATCGTAGACGATAATTTTTGATTCAATTCAATCAGAATCTTTTGTCTATCTCTAGATACATGCATATATTTATTACTTAATATTATAGTTATTGATTAATTTTTCCATGATCAGTACTCCCTCCTATTCATAATAAATGACGTTTTAAACTCTTTCACACTTATTAAGAAAGAAAGTCAAATTACTCAAATAACCTTATTTATGGTTTTCTCTTTCCATTTATATACTCTATTCATCTTTTCTTTTTTTGAACTAATTAGGGGCATATTAGAGAATAATGTAATAAATACACATTGAAACTAGAGAAAGACTTTTCTTTTGAATACAAAATTTATCTCTAAAACGACAGTTATTATGAACTGGAGGTAGTATTTATTACATGTAAATGGGCGGGAAAAGACGAATATTAAACTACATTCCATTTATATATAAAAGATTTATTACATTTGTGATATTAAATCACAATATTTGATATAGCTTCACAAGTTGTGAACTCATATCACAGATGGAGGAAATAGACGAGATGAAAACCACATTGCCTCATTTGGTGTCCAAAGTTTAGTAGTTGAAATCTTTTTTTTTTTCCTGAAAAGAACCGTTATTATTTTGGTTATATACATCACAAGTGTAAACAACTTAATGTATAATTTTTTCATTTTGTGGGATTTTTTGATTAAGTGTAATGGACAATCATTGTTTTTTTTATTGTCGATCACAACTTGTGATATTAGATTACAATAATTATATATTATAAAAATCAATTACAAACTTAATTCAAATCAATTTAAATATAATAAAATAGTCTATTAGATTTAAGAAATAATTAATCAATAAGGACATATTCTTCTCAGAACCTTTAGTGTGTAAATGACAGCTTTCGAAAAAATTCTCATTAAACCTAGTGGGAAGGGTATGAATAAATATATCTACCCAAGTAAGTTTATAGAAACTCAATACTATCTATTTAAACAGTATGTTTATATAAACATACAAAGAAAAAACTCAAAAATCTTAATGGTTAGACCTCCAGACAAGTAAAGAATAATTATTTGGGATTGCCAAACCTCCATCAATGTCAAATCAGACTGTTAAGGAGATACACAAATCACAAACCAACAATTCTGACCCGACTTAAAAATTCTGCATGTTTATAAGAAGCTCTTTAACCTCAAATTTTAAATTCATATGAAACAATGTCTTGCTCCAACCTAATACACCTTATTTAGGATGGCTAAACCTTCATCCTATTTCACACCTGGTTGTTAAAGAGAATGGTGAATCAAAAGCCAACAACATTATGTCACCTCCATCTTATAGGTGAATAAAAAACCAACAACAATATGTCACCTTTTTGTTGTTCTCAATTCCAAAATCATCAAAACACTAAATATCACGTTTATGCAACGTCACCCACCATTTTATCCGTTTCTAGAAAGGTGTCAAAAATTATGTTACCAACTAAATAATTTTACATGTCTATCAAAAGCCGTGGAACCTCAAATTTTGAATCTATTTCAACCCATGTACTGTTCCAATCTAAAAAAGAATCATAAAATCAAATCAATTAAACTAAAAAACGAAATTATCTAACTAATTAAGATTGAATCAACCTAACAAAGAAAATAACAACTGATATAATGAAATATAATCCAATAAACTCATAAAGAAAATAATCTAACTAGTTATGTTCAAATCAACCTAACGAAAAAATGAAAAAAAACTCATATAAAAAATATAATCAAATTAATTATTTTTTAAAAAAAATCTAACCAATTAAGATCAAATCAATTAGCAATTATTTCTAGAATAGTCAAACAAAGCATAAAGCTCAATATGTTACAAACAGCATACAAAACCATTCCATGATCAAATATAATAACTAATGAAATCCATATAAATGATCCAATACAATAACTAATGAAATCCATATAAGTATCTTACTACTAAAACAATGAGAAGATCTTTAATATTACAAGTTGACTTACATTATCCCTAATTTTCACAAAATTAATGGAACCTTTGGAGCATTTTGTAAATTATTTCACACTGTAAATCATAGTTTTGAATATAACACATTAAATATATTGGTGATAAAAAACTATTACCGCAAAAAACTAAACCAGATAAAAGAAATAGATGTGGAAATGTTTTATTTTACTGACTTGTTTTTATTAGAACTGGAAATGTTGTTACATAGACTAAATACATACTTACAGGTATTCAAAACAACTAATAACGTCTAAACTTCCTATGTAAAAGGAATCTATTTATTTCATTCTAATGTGAATTTCCTCATATGTAGAACAACCTTTTACTGTTTCAAGTAATAGATTTATTTAACTATGTTAATTAGAACCATTTTCAACAAAATACTCTTATTATACAAGTAAAAATTTCTATCGGAATCAAAGCAAGACCACATATTTGGTATTTTTTTCACTCTTTTGAATTCAAAATCACAAAAATCCTATATTCAAAATCATATTACTAAACCAAAGTGATCACCAAATTATAAACATACAATCTAAACCTTAATTTTGTATTCAAAAAGAAGGACAAATAAGACAACAGAATTGATAGCTAATTAATACCTAAGAAATGAAGAGGAAGAAAAAAATGAGTGAAATAAGGTAGGAACAGGAAATAGAGGAGGTGGGCAGAGCTGCGTTCATGAAGACAAAACTTTTTTCGGCGAGAAGACAGAGAGAAACCGACGAGACAGAGGAAAAAAGAAGGCAACAAGATGGAGGTAGAGAGAAGCCAAGAAGATGGAGTAGAGATGGAGGCGAAACGATGAGAAAGAGAAGTAGAAGCAGTAAGGAGGAGGGAGAGACGAAAACAGAGACAGAGGCAACGGAGAAGGATATGCGATGGTGTCGATGAGCGATGATTTGGTGTTTCAAGATCTGATGTGTACTTTTTAAAAATTATTTTAATCGTTAGTTGTATTTAGGGATAGAAAAGTCATTCAACTTTTAAATATAATATGAAATCTATCTGAGTGGCATTTTATTAATAAATTTTTATGTTTGGGGTAACAAAGTCTGCACAACCTATGAAGTTGCCAACAAAATTTTAAAATGATTAGTTTTAAAAAAAATTCAAAATGGCTCCATTTTAAAAAGTAATCATTTTGATATCCCATTATATGCAAATTTTCCATTATTATTATTATTATTATTATTATTATTATTATTATTATTATTATTATTATTATTATTTGTCTTTATATAATGAGTCTTAACTTATTTGTTTTTAATCACGGCAAATTTTCAATTTATTTATATACTATTTGAAAGGTTTATGGATAGTTATTTTGAAGATCTCTCTGGAAATAATATTTTAAGAATTAGGATGTGTGAGAGAAATATTATATATTATATGGTTGTAAAAATTTTCATAAAGTGATTTTTTTTTTTTTGGTAATTTGTGATTTTTCTCCAATTGGAGTGTTTTTCATACTAAATCTCCGCGTTATTCTCTTTAAATTTCTCAATTTTTTTTTCTACTTAGAGTGGTCCGGAATGGGTAGGAATCGGTTGTTGTTTTCCTTACAAGTGGGATAAGAGCTTTCAGTCTGAGATAATTACTTTGAAAATTTAGCATGCTCTATGGTTGCAACTTTGTTTGATCTTTCACAACTAAAAAAAAATTTCTGATTTAGAATTATTGTATCCAAGCATGAGGTGTTTCATCCCGGTGGAGTAGCAAGTGGTGTCAGATTCTGGTAGAGTTTGCTATTCTAGTGAAGTTGCTTTGAGGTGCTTGAGTATTTGGCAATAGTGGGAAAAAGTATAGTCTAAGAAGGTTTTGACTTAAAAAGACTTGATATTTAAGTGGATTCATTATGAATATGTGATCCACCACTCTTTCTTAGAATCTAATTTAATGGATTCTGTTAATTTTTATTGTCCATTATTAACACATGATAAGCATGACAAGCACAAGATTTGAGATTGAGAAATTTGACGCGAGGATAAATTTTGAGTTGTGGCAAGAGCAAGTCAAGGATGGGTTTGGATTATACAAGGCGTTAAAAGTAAGATAAACCAACGAAAAAAGATAAAGCAGTAGAGACTCGGAAAATCCAAAATTATTGATAAAGAATGGGAAGAGCTAGATATGAAAGCAATAAGTGATTAGCTAAAAATATTTTTGGTTAAGTGATTGGGTTGTCTACAACAAAAAAATTTGTGAGTGAACTTGAAAGAATTGTACCAAAATAGGAGTATTTCAAATATGTAGCATTTGAAGGAACAATTTCATAAATTGCAAATAGATAAATGTACAACTACTTCTGATTATCTAAGTGTCTTGAATGGGATTGTTTGCGAATTGGAATCTATAAGAGTGAAAATTGATGATAACGACAAAATGTTTGACTCATATGGTCTCTTTCATCTTCCTACAAATACATGCAGCCTATTTTGGTGTACGAGAAAGAAATGTGGTTTCTTAGAAGTAACAAGCAAATTGGTTTCAAGGATAGAGGAAAGTATGATGTCAATGAAAAATCTCATGAAGATTCAGCTCTTGTTATTAATGGAAGTGGAAAGAAAAGTAAAACTCCATGAAGAAGGTATGTTGCTAGATATGTCATCAACCGTGACATGTCAAGAATAAATGTCCAAATAATGGGGCGGATCGACTAAAAGCTCCAAAGGAAAAATAATTGCTGCCAACACAGTTTCCCTGGAACATAGGGATGATGAATTTATCTTCTATTGAAGATGGAAATTCTCATGGCATGAATGCTACCTTTAGAGTGCCATGAAATATGGTGTTTAGTTGGTACTAGCCAAATTAATGAAAGAAAGTAGCTCCTCAACTTCTATACAGAACTGAATTTCACGAATATATTTGTCCAATACCTCCACACATAAGATAGACGAATAACTTTTCTCCTTTATCAATTAACCAACAATAAATCAAGAAAAAAAAATTAAACCCATAAGATATTAAAAGGTGCAAGTAAACAGATTTATGAAAATATGGGAGTAATGGCAATTGCAGCAACAACCTTAAGAAAGGATGATGAACACAAGATACAGTTGGAGGAGGTGTTGATGTGGTAGAACTTAAATTTGGATTATGTATTGGATGAGTCTACAATTAAAATAATCAAAATTATAAGCAACGAATAAGTTAAATACTATCAACAATCCAAGTCATTAGCAACGAATAAGTAAAATATTACCAACCTAAAGAGATAGAAGTGATTTATAGAAGAGAAAAGATGAAGTTCTCAACGACGAGAGAAAGACGCATGAGAGTATTGTAGCTATAAGGAAAGATGAATAGAGTAACAAGACTTATCATATTTCAAAAATTAACAATTTAATGCAAATTAGGGATTCAATCAATGGACGATTCATATGGGTCAATTTAGGATATTTTCAGCCATATTAAACTATGGAAAAAAATAATTTTAAGCTGTAAAAAATTCAAATATATAAATATAAGTTTCTTTTGAAAAGTTTACAAAATTAAACTTTGAATTTCACTCCATAAGCCATTTATAAATTGTGCCGTAGTTTACAATCTATGAGTGTAGTTCACAAAGTTCGTGAATATTTAAATTTTAGGAATATTTTGAAAATTAAACTTAAAAAAACCAAACTTTTAAACGTTTGTTTTTGCATATTTTAAAACATGTTTATAGTTGTATTTTGATGTTTAAAAAACCATTTAAAAGAATAATTATTAAAAATTTTATTAATAAAAAATAATTTATTGTCCATAACTAATTTTATATATTTTTTTAATTCAAATAAATAATTCGATATTGACATTTTTAAGCCTTAAAATTTCATTTAATAATTTTTTATTTTTCAACTATATAAATTTATAAAAAAGAAATTACTACATATATTAATAATCGGCCAAAATTCAATTATGGATTCACATCTGAATATGGATTTCTTGATCTTCAATAGTATTGGTTATGCCAATATTATTGATACTGGTAACAATAGAAAGTAATGAAATGTCAACGAAATAGAACTTGTAATTAAAGTTACCATATTGTTGGAGTCCTGAAGATCAGGAGTCATTTAGCCATGTTATTACTACTCCAGGAAAATACATCAGGTGTTTCAAAATTTCAAAGTAAACTACCATTAATCTTTAATGGTCAATAATTGACAACTTTATCAGGGTGTAAAAAGCTATAAAAACGTGTAAATCAGTAGCTCCTGCTATTTTGGATTTGAAACCAAAGTGGCAGACAGATATGACACGTATGATTGAATTTGGCAACAGAGTTTGGTTCCTCAGTCAAACAAACCACTTATTAAAAATATTGATATATGTTATTGGTCAAAAATTGGCAGCTTATTAAGAAGAAATTGCATGAGGTAAAATAATGAATATGCATGCATAGTTTGGTTGGTGAAATATGCAATTGAGAAAACTGTATAAAATTAAATATTACATCAAAATGAGATCATTTCATGTCATCAGCAAAGCTCCTTTCACATTGCTTGGAAGTCTCTTCGTTTGTCACTCAATTGCCTCCTTTTCTACCTATTTTTTGACTTGGAAATATGCAAAAGTGGAGCCTTAAGTCAACAATTTAGGGTGGAAAAATATAGCTGCCTTTGCATGAAGAAATATTACACTTCCATATTATCTATTTAAACAAAACTATTTTCTCTGATTATTAAAAATTTAAAAAATTTCCATAAATTAAGGCACAAAATATTACTATTGATCAAGTTAAATAGTTTGATAATATATCAGTTATTACTTAACGGAAATTTTAAATACAATTAATAGTATAAAATATATATCATTTGAAAATTTTTCTTTTATACTCAAATATTGAAATTAATTTTTAAATCAATTATAAAAAAAACAATTCTGAAATTTAATTTATTTCCATTTTATTATTTAATTTTAAAATGATTTAACAGTAATATTTATATTAAAAATACCGTTAAAGATATCTCTAATTAAAATTAAATAAAAATTTAAATTAAATCCGTCTAAAAAAATATTTTAAAAATTAAAATGGTTTGAGAAAATTATCTATCGTACAATAAAATTACTGATATTTTTTTTTTAAAAATTAATACATAATTTAAATAATATTTTTAAAATTAAATATTTTAATGTAATAATAGTTTCCCTTTACTTATATACTGAATGGATGACTTCTTAAAAAATTTACTATATGATAGTTTTTGTCTTATAGTCAATTTCCGTACACGGAACCTTTTAAAATTTAACTTTAAAGAGTAGGACCATGTTTAATTAAAACTAAAAAGTCATTAATGAGCAGCATTAAGAAGATTGATGTTACAATCATCTAGAAACCTTCTATCAGATCACCGACATCTTTATACACCATTCTCACTGTACTCATTCTCCAAGTCCACGTTACCATCAACACACGTATTGATCACGACAAAAACAATTCTTCATAATCTTCAAAGCTTTGGAAGTCACTCTTGACTGTGTGTATGAAAAATCAAGTGATCTGGTCTCACTAGAAGCAGCTGACAGAGATTGGTTTTTCATGTGAGTACTAGTAACATATCAGTCCAATGCTGTCCACATTGGTCGGTGATTTGGTTGGTTCCAGCTACCACCATTTAAGGACTAATATGGATTTGTGATATTATGATATTTTGGTTTTAGTCAATGTAGGGGAAAAAATGGCTTTTATCTACTTGGACCATTCATACTGATCACCTAATATTTTGTGTTTGTCCGGCATTATTCATACCGTGGCATGTGATGCTGTGTCATACTGAAAATAGATTTCTTACAATACTTTCAAAGGAAAAAACTGCTATGGTAGGTGCACCATTTTGGATTTGGACTTACTCGGATAATATGTGAAAATATGACTCCTATAAGGTAAAACACTTGGACCATCATATAGGATTTGGACCATCCAATCCTTCCACGACATATATATATATATATAATTAGGGGCGGATGTGGACTAAGATAAACTTTAGCACATACCTAAGTATAGCGAAAAATTATTTTGAAAAAGAGCAATAATGTGTAGTACTCGATTGAAGATGGATGGTTAATAATGAAAATTATGTGCTGTGGTTGCTAGAATGAAAGTGTTGGAGGAAATGACTATAGTATAGTGGTGCCTCTTCTGAATTGATATCCTACCTCGGCCACTTTGGACTAAAATCTATCTGAATAGTAGTACGTAAAAACAGATATTTTGTAATAACAGATATTTTATAATAGTATTTCAAAATAATGTTGAGTGATTCAAGTAATGGTTTCCATGAATGTTACTTAAAAAATATATATTTTTTAAATGTTACTTTTAAATTATCAAAATATTATTATACGTCATATTAAAAATTAAAGTAAACTCTACTTTAGACAGCTCTTATCAAACACTTATTACGGTGGCTACTCCGATAGATATGCTAACCATTAAAGCCCTTCAAACTGCTACTTCAATAACTCATCCGAACTTAACCTAATTTTCCATACTAATTATTCATTCTCCTTATTATCATATAAGCCGTTGACATTTTCATTCCCTGTCTTTCTTTGCTTTCACACAGAATCAATGTGTGACACTATAGTTTTGGTTTTGATAGATGACAGCAGGATCTATTATTAGTGAAAGACAAAAAGTTTCTAACAACAAGAAGACAATGTCTCAATCATCATGACTTATGAATTGATAGTTGTCCAATTGCAGTTGAATGCAACACAAAATTAATTAAAACGCAATATTATAATCAACCCAGCTAAAGTTGAATAATCACAGAGAGTTTCATTCAAACAGCAAACGAATTACATTGATTCAAGTCATCGGTTACACAACAGAACAGAACATACATGTAAAAACCCAGTTTTATACAATACAAGATTCAACAAGGAGATAAAAGCTGGTTACATGACACCTCAAAAAAAGACCATGAAAATTCACAATCTCCATGAAAAAAATTAGCTGCCAGAGTCTCTAAATACAGCATGTGGGTGATTGAACGTGATCAACGGGTCAACCACGCAAAAACATTACACAAAAACCCTCCTGCAAAACCCAACCTGGCAGCTAACACAAATCCTTCACATAACATAACATAACATGGTCTATCATCTAGAGATAATCATTTATCAACCAGCTTGTCCTCACCAAAAACAAACCCTGAAGGCAAAAAAAATAAAATAAAGTGATTAATTTATTTTATTCTATGTAGAATCGTCACATGAACTTGTGTAGAGCTTGTTTTAGACTTTTCACGAGATCCTTCACTGTAGTCTCCACTCCTACCTCCATCTGCAATCACAAATTCAATCTCTTAATTATTAATTAACTCTATAATTATTACAATTAATCGCTAATACCAGCGATTAGTAATTTTACCTGAGCGATGACAGTGATGTCGAGAGTGGAGTTACCAAAAGTCAAGACGTTGCTATTGACAACAGTTAACGGAAGCTTTTCGATTTGGTTAAGAATGTTGACGACACATCCTTTGTTATTCTGACAATGGATTCTGATCAACACGTCTCTGTCCGAAACTCTGGCTTCGATATGTGGAAGATGTAATTGACTATCGAAATTCTCATCTGATGAAGAATATTCATCGTCGCTAGAGATCTTCGACTTCTTAACAATAACCATCGATTCCACACTCTTTTTGGCGGATTGCTCCTCTAGCATCTTCACACGTTCGTGAAGCTTCTGTATGTACTTTATCGCATCTCCCAGCACAGACGCCTTGTCAGTCTGGAAAGTAAAAGTTAGTTACAAGGTTAAAATCGGAATTATAAATAATTAATATGCCCTCCAAATTTTTTGTATGCTAAAAACCTTTTTGAGGCCGGGAATGAGAGAAGAGAGAGCGATGAAGCGTTGGCTAAGCTTTTCACGGCGTTTGCGCTCGGCAATGACGTGATCTTGAGCTTGTAAAGCGTTGCGAGTGGTGGAAGGGGAAGCTCTACTCTGATGGGAAATTAGACCAGGAAGATTGATGTCGGAGACAATTTCAATCTTGGGAATTGCAGGTGACGAAATAGAGTTTTCAAATGAGATTATATGTGAAGGAGTCGACTGTTCCGTTGTGCATGAACTCCAGCTATTTGTCTTCATCTGCTTCATTGGTCTCTCACTGTAAGATAACGAAGACTCGCTTCTCTGATTGTTTATAAATTCATTGCTGGTCTCAGATGTAAAAGATTGAAAATTGAGTGACTCTAGATAGTAATCTAGAGGACTCATTTGGTTCTGTTGAACAAAGCTTGCATAATCCATTTCCATTTTTCTGAATAGAGCGGAGATTTTAAGGTATTGAAGCCAAGTTATATAGAACAAGAACAGGTTCCGCGTATTCAATTCACACGTGTGAAATATGTTTTGTCGTTTAGTACAACTGTTAATCTGAAGGCTAGTTTGGACTTGGACCAAAGCGAAAGTCTCTGCTATTTGTTGGTGATGGACCCACTTAATATTCCTTCAAAAAGTATAATAATGTTGGTTGATTAATTAATTAATTATATAATTAGGGTCCCATGCAATTAGAAAAAGACGATAAATGGTGTTATTTATATTGACCAATTGATGGGGATGTATTGGACTCGACCTACTTCTGATTTGCTAATCCCTTAATTCGTGGTCGTAATTAAATTAATAAGAATAAGAGATTTCTTTGGAGTGGTTAGTGATCTATAATGTGTTCACATTGTACGGTAGTCTATTGAAATGTGAATTTTGTTGCTTAAACGTGTGAGCGACTTTGGTTACAGTTTATGAGCACATGTGGGAATTTGAAGCCGAGTATTGGCTCCAAGTTTTGTACTGCTGTAAAGAGTGTTTAGTTATTGAATTGAATATGGTCAAATTTTAAGGAACCTGTAACACCCGGCTAGACCGGCTTGCCCGGTCTAGCTGTATTAGCTCTGTTCTCTACTATTAGCTAGCTAGACTATCTCAAATCGGGGGTCACGTTTGGTTTCTTTTGTTTCTCCCAGCACTCGAACCCTTGATCTGCCACCTTAAGGATCAAGCGGAAGTATGCTGAGTACCAATTGAAATTAGAATAAATAATTTACTATAAATAATAAATTAATTAAAAATATATATAAATTAATAAATTCAATTTTAATGATTGTATTTGTATTTATTTTATTATATAATAATTTTTATTTTTAGAATATAATATTAATAATAATTAGAATAAATAAAAAATAAATAATAAAATAAAATATATGTAAATAAAATAAAATTAATTGAGAAAATAAAAATTTTAAATTATTTATTTCTTTTCATAATAAATCTATTAAAAAGGAAAAATAGAAAAGTCAAATATGTCCTCCTTACTTCCTCTCTCCTCTCTCCTCTCTCCCCTTTTTGGTTATTAATAACTTTACACTTGTCTTATTTTTACTTGTCCAATCCTTTTAAAATTGAGTCTCTCGCTTGAGAGACGAGTTTCTTAAAAAATCGATTACTCCAGCATAGAGAGACCGTAAAAGTAGTTTTATGTCTGACGAGAGACTCGTGAGAGACCCCCGCTGCGGATGGTCTTAATAATTATTTAAATATTAATTAAAATATAATTTTAAAATAATATATGATTTTTTTATAATTTATATATTTAATAAATTATTTAATTTTATTTAAACTAAGTAAATATATTTTAATAGTTATTTAAATAAATTTTAAATAATTTATTATTTTATTAGTAGTATTTTTATAATTATATATTAAAAAAAAAATTTAATTTTGAAAGTGTTGTTACAATATTGAAGTGGTAAATTAAATGACTTATTTTAATTCAATTCATAATATATTCAATACAATTGAATTAAATGATAATTGATAAAATAATTGAGTGGCATATACGTAATTAGTAGTAAAACTTTAACCTAATTTTTAAGTACTAATACTAAATAATTGAGTGGCATATATGTAAATATTAGTAAAACTTGAACCTAATTTTTAAGTACTAATACTAAAATTTTAGGCTGCCCCATCATCGGTTTTTGTAGTTCTTTTATATATATATATATATTAATTCGAGTTTTTTTTTTTTTAATTTATTTTTTAACTTTGTTAGTTGAGTTTTACCAAACCTTTTAAGTTTATGGACTTTTGTTTAGGTTTGACACATAAATATTTATTCATTCAAACCACTCTACAACGACACCGTTTGTCAGAGAATTTTTTGACTATTATAATAAATGGCTGTTATTCGCATATAACGACTATATGAAGGTTATAGATCTCACTTGACTGTTATCAATTGATAATAATTTTTCTTTTAAAAAATAAACTTTAAATAAAATATGCATAGTTTAGAACGTTTTTAAAATTAAATTTATTCAAATATGATAAAAAAGTCTACAATAGTAGCTTGTTTGATAGATTTCAATCTCTTACTAGCAATTTAACGTTTGAATTAACAAAAATTTTGGTCCAAACTTTCAACAAAAGATAGTCAATTGCTTTCCTTTAAAGGCAATCCAACGCAGAAAGACCATGTGGAGTCTCTTTTGTCAGATGAGAAACCCCTCACAGACCAGCACTGTAAATGATTTAAATTTTAATATTTCAAATTATTTTCATTAATTATTTATATTTATGAAGCCTTTCAAATTCAATCAATGATATTTTCATTCATCATTTTTAATTATTAAACATTAAAAAATTCTTTTATTTGTTGAAGTTAATTACAATAGTTATTTAAATTTTTAATTTTTATACTATTTTATTAAAAAGATAATGTATTATATTTGAATAGACTATTATAGAAGATGTGTTTTGTACATATTTTTCTATTCATATTACGGCTGTTACTGTTATAAGCAAATTGTTGTTACAGAGAATTAAAATAGTAGTGAAAAATATTCTGAAAGAAATTTAACTTTTATAGTAAATTGTTGTGATAGAGAATAATTATTTTTAATTAAAAATTATACAAAATAATAATATTTTTTTAAAAATTTTATTTTATTTTTTAAATTATTTTCAAGGATGATAACAAATTTAATTTAATCCAAATTTTTAAAAGAAATATTTTAAAATTTGTAAAATAATAGTTAAAAGAACTCGGGAATCGGAATCATATTAAAATCGAATTTAAATTTAAAATTTATGAAGCTCAAATTCAATTTCAAAATATTTTTAAAAAATAAATAATACAATTGAGTTCGACTCAGACTCATTGAGCACTATTTATTGGCCATCCGTCAGCAACAAGTATAGGATTGGTAATGGCCTTTGTCTTGGGGTGTAGAGAGAGTTTTCAGCATCCAACACAAAAGAAGCTATTATTATTTTGTCTAGAAATTTAACTATTAAATTGAAATTCAGTGAAGAGTGATTAATCTACTAGCTTTTATATACAAGTGGAATAAATACCAAAAAGAAAAAGAAAAAGAAAAAGACAGGACAGAATATAGTTTTGTCCAATTATAGATGAACTCAACTAATAATGTAGTAGTTTGGAAAGGAACACAACTAATCATAGGAATATAAAGATTGAATGTGATTGAGTTACATAATTGTTTAATAGATTTGATATCTAGTAAGAGATTGGTCTTCCATTTTTCTTTTACTATTTGATAACTATAAAATGTATTGATTAACATTTCCTGCATGATTGGATCCGAAGTATTAATCGGACAGCTCATCCACGATGCATATTGACCAATATTAAAAGGTGGATTGCTCATACTTGTTATGTCATCCAAAAAAGGAGAAATTATGTCGGGAACGGGTTCTTCACGTCATTTCTTCATTTGGAGAACCCTTCCAATCAATATGCTACACGTGTGGCGAATTTTTTAATTATAAAATTTCTAAATAAGAATACTATTTTATTGTTTCTCTCTCTTTTTCAATAGCCGCATTCCTCTCTCTTCTCGCATTTTCTTGAATCGAACAATTTCTTAATTTATTTTCAAGAACACCGAATGAGTATTCTAATATTCTATTTTACAACTTAACAAATAAAAATATAGAGAATCGATATTGTCACTCCTAGAAAATTGTATTAACACCCATGTGTTAATTTATTTTTTGGAATTCCAACTATATCCCTAACAGTTTATTACTAATTAAAATTTAAAATTTAATTATAAATCAATTTTATGTATTTTTAATATTTTATATAAAAATAATTAAATAAATATTTTTTTAAAAAAAATAAATAAATATATTTTAATTATATTTTATATTTTTATTAATTAAGTTAAATATCATTAAAAATATTAATAATTATAACTAATTTAATATTTTCAATTTTTTAAAAATTTTATATTTATTAAAACATTTATAAGATTTTATAACTATTATAAATATTTTTATTAACATTATTATAAATACAGTTTATATTAAAAGATTACATTTAATTAAAGGGTACAATTGTCTTTTAATACAAAATTGGGGGTGGGAATACAGAATAAGGAGGGTCACAATATCATCCCTAAAAATTATAAAACACGATTAAAATCTCAATAATTTCACGTTATTGATTTGATTGAATTGGGTGCTTTCAAATATCTTTATTTCTAACATTTTGCTCATCTCGAAATTCATCTCCGTTATGAACATAAATTCACAAATAAACCTAAAAACCAAAAATCAAACAATATGGAAAAATCTTCGATCGAAAAAAGTGAATGCATCGATCGAAGGAAAAAGAGAAGTTGTGTTTTCTGAATTGGAGTTTTATCATTAAAAGCTAAAATGGCCCACGCTACGTATTATATATTGATTGGGAGGGTTCTCCAAATGGACAAATGACGTGGAGAACCCGTTCCCCTGCATAATTTCTCTCCAAGAAGTATGCAATTGCTTATATTTAATAATCACAATGTCTTTATCTATTATTTTGACTGAATCTCTGCTAAATATTGGCAGGCCATGTTCCATTAAATATTATGTTTGTGTCTGGGTTGATTGTTTTGGTTAAATCGAATGAGGAACTAGAAAGAAATTGGGATAGAATAGAAAATTTTCCTAACAAACTGGTATCAGAGCCTAGTTGCGATCATTGGGAGTGATCAGAGTTATGGTGAAGATCCTTGGAAGTTATCAAAGCATCGATAAACTCATTGGAAATTTCAGAGTTTACTTCAGAGATGAAGCTCATGGTTAGATCCATATTTTGTGCCTTATGTCGAAAATCTTCCTGATATTGTGTTGGTCAGGCGGCGAGTCTCGTTGATTAGTAATGACGGTATAAGAAAATTTATCGGATCAATATTTTGGAAAAATCAAGTTCATGTTAGCACTTCGATTTTGATTGGTATCCATGATGTAGATCTCAATTGGGAGCAAGTTTTTTGGTTTGCAGAATTTTTCAGGACAATCTAAAAGGATTGAGTATTTCTCCTAACTCAACCGTTGGATCTTACTCAAATTTTAGGCGACCATACTAGACATATATATCTGCAGTTTGACCGTTCGGATCTTTGTTTAAAGATCTCCACGGAGATATATAGCATCCGCAAGTCAGTCCATCAGTTTCGCGGATTTGTTATGTACAGCCAAATTGAATCAAGCATATCTCTTTTGTTTACCGTTGGATCGATCTGATTTTTGGATATGTGTTGGAAAACACATGAATGTTAATTCTGAACGGTGGATATTGGCGCTTTACTCTCCTAAAAGGAATAGTGTTGAATAGAAGAAAACTGTTGTGCAGTGCAAATATGGTAGAGTACAAGATTGTGATCATAATCTAAAAACATCAAGATTTTTTGGAGTAATTATTTCTCGTTCGAGGTGGAGAAAATTTTGGGATCAAATCAAATTGATTGATGGAGGCATAATTGGTTGATAGTGATTGGAGGAAGAAGACTCAAAATTTTGAGGTGATTCAAGTCAAGGTGGAGATTTGTTGGGATTCCTTGAATCACAAGGAATTCCTAATTACTTGGATTATAAGGATTCCTATTTTGGAAAGATTCCCTTTGGGAAGGATTTCCTATTTTGAGTTTAGATCTATTTCCTTATTGTTATAATTCTTATTTGGAAAAGGATTTGGTTTTCCTAATTATGATTATTTGGTATTCCTTGTAAGGAGGAAATAAATTAGGAAAGTATATTTGGTGATCACTATAAATAGAGCTGTCTCATGAAGAAGTAATCATCCCATCCCAACCCTCTAGGTGGTGATCAAGGATTGGGGGTCATAACCCCAATCATCAAGAGTTGGCGCCTCTACTACCTTCTAGGTATCCGAAAGTTGTCTGGCATAGATAGCACCATTGTTGATACAATGGATGGTTGGAGAAGACGTTCTATCTCTGGCAGTTTAAGGCATCTCGTCAGGTTTGGTTATTCCTTCGGTACAATTGGTTAATTAAGCAATTGCTAGTCTAGGTAGAGTGCACGATAGCATTGGAGAGAGTGTGTAGTCTGAAAGACTTGTAATCCTTATTTCTCAATAGTTAAGTTGCTATCTTGGTGGAGTAGGCACATCGTCAAATCACGTTAAATCTCTTGTGTCTCTTTTATAATTCTTCATTACTTTGTTGTTTGTTTCTACTTTGGCTGGTGCTATTCTGTTTCGTCTATCCCCAACAAACTGGTATCAGAGCATAATTTGGGATTAGTCATGGCATCAACATCATCAACAAAACTGATTCATCATCTTATTGTTTTGATCATTAAACTTGTGGCCTGTGATGAAAGAGAGATATAATGAAAATCCCTAACACCAAGAATGGTCTGAGAGTTTGTCATATGTGTCCATTTACCTATCATATCTCCTATTTTTGCGTCAATTGTTTATATATCTATTCATGCGAATATCGTATGAATCCTGATATATATGGATGCGGTAGCAAATGTTTAAGCGGAAAATTTAACGGTTTTTTTCATTTTTTATTTTATGTAGTGTTAGGACAAAATCAACCGTCAGATAATTAATTTAGAGGTGATAAGATTTGTGATAAAGATTCAGGTTCAGTGTATTGCTCGAATGGTATTTAGATTTGGTCTGATTAGGTTGAATGATATATGATTGTAAAGTTTAATTGGGAATAAATTTCAATTATAGGTTGAATGAATTTACATGTCAAATAATTTTAGGTATACTTCTGTGTAGAAATTTGAGAATATAAGGATTTCGTGTATTTATAGATAAGATGAAAAAGATTTGAAAATGTTCTTAAAAGTATTATATTTAATTAAAACATATATTTTTTTTTTATCAAAATTTTCTAATTTATTATGATTTATTTTGTGGGTAAGTTATTGTTCATTATAAATATAATAGTGTAGCGTCTTCTTTATAAGATGAAAATTGAAAATCTGAGTATTTTGTGAATTTCTTTCTGGTGAGTTTGAGATGAAGTTAGGATGGATTGTAATAAGGTATGAGATAGAGAGTGTTTCTAAGCGTGTATGTAACCAATTTTCCTATGTAAAGAAGTTATGTCCATCCTGACGTCCGTGAACTTTTGTTGCTTTGGATTTTTTGTAATTCTGACATGTTAATATTTTATTTTCTTAATTTTCTTGGTTTACTTATTATTAATCAAGACTGATTCTGTGGTAACAAGTCTGATTTTTCTAACAAGTTGTATCAGAGTCATGGCTCATATGAGTTCGATCATTAAAGTAAACATGACTACAAGTAAGATGTATACCGGAAGATTTGACTTTGAAAGTTTTGATGGAAGAAATCAATTTTGGCATGTGACTAGTACAAGTAAAAAATAACCTAATCCAACATGGATTGCATCGGATGTTAAAGCGAAGAATAATTATGGTAGCCTCTAGAAGCTCTTATGAAAAAGAAATTGGAAAAGATAAGTTTGAAAGTTAGAAAAATCTCTAATGAGTTGATGATGAATGAAAAAAACTCAACGAGAGAGCTATAAGTTTGATCCGACCATTTGAAAGTTGAGGGGTTAAATTGACCCTCCGTAAAGTTTAAGAGCTAACTTAAAAAATATAGTTAAGTTCAGGGGCTCCTGAGACCCTTATGCCTTTAAAAAATCTGCCAAGTGACAATAAAATTGCAAAATAATAATAATAATAATAATAATAATAATAATAATAATATAATTATAGGTATTAGGTAGAATTTCTATTTTCACATTCTAGTTGACAGTGTAAATCAGTGTTTTTAATATTCACATATTGTAATTTTTTTATTTCCACATAAATCAAGAAAAATTATAAATTAAAAATGAAAAAAAAAATTAAATCTAATTATTTATAAATTCGGAAAACTCGAATACACATTAAACATTTTGGAATAGTTTTCAACTATTTTTTTCTCTAAAATTACTATTTTTGATACGTCATTATCCTCACACTTTACTTATTGTAAAAAGACTACCATACTTCCAGTGCACCACGTAGGAGTTAGACTCAAGCGAATTCTCGAACATAATTCTATTAACATAGACCAAGTCAAATGATGATTATCTATTTATATTAAATTGTTTTATTAGTCTCTTTTATTAAAATTCTAAATCATTAGAGGTTAGACCTAAATTTTACTCGGTGCATAGGACAGTGATAGTCTTTCCCTATTTATAATATTATAAAAGGTTATTTCCAAAAAAAAAAAATTATTTTTTCAAACGTTTTACTTTAAGCCACCGATTTTGAAAAGTTTTACAAAATCATTCCTAAAATAAAAACCACGAGTGATTTTAGTATTTTTTTTAGTGGTTCTGGTATCGTTTGAGTGGTTTTGAAATTCTATATGTTTTAATTTGGAGATTCGGAAATTTCCTAAAATTAAAATTATTCATACAACGTCAAAACCACTAAAAAAATACCAAAACCACTAGTGATTTTGATTTTGAGATGATTTTGCAAAATTTTTTAAAACCTGGAGCTGAAAGTGAAACATTTGGAAAAGTATGGATTATTTTTTTTTTTTAAATAACCCATATTACACCTAATGTAATCTAATAAACCATCAGAGAGTCTCTGAACGTGGTGCTATTAAGTAGAATGATAAATAGATTGGAAGTATTCCAACATGACGTCACTTAAGCGTAAGTCTTACACAGCAACCTCTCAATGCATAAGGCCCGATGTGACTATCCGGACTACTATCATTCTGGTTCAATTTAAGGTCTGACTTCAAACAAAATTCTAACTACAATGGGGACCGTATATAATAATATCGTCACCAACATGCAGTCACCGAGAAAATGTTTAGTAATAAAAAACTACAGAAACAGCATTCATCACGCAATACACACTACATCCTCAAAGAACAAATACAGTTTCCGAAGGAAAAAAAAAAACACCCTAAGAGCTTCACTTGAAGACATGTTCTGTACAAAAACTCAACATGACCCCAGTCAGAAATAAAAACAATACCAAATCTATAACACATATACACACACATAGAACACAAACTGTACCAAATCCAAATCCTCCACACCAAATCAGATATAATTCACCAGAGCCAATCTAAGATTCTCCACCAGTTCCTTCACTGTAAAGGCCTTTTCCATTTCCATCTGAGCTATGACAGTTATATCGAGAGTAGATTTACCAAAAGGTAAGACATTGGTAGTGAGGACATTTAAAGGAAGCTTTTGGATTTGAGTCAATATGTGTAGTGAAGCTCCTTTGACATTCTCGCAGTGGATTCTGATTAGTACGTCTTTGTCACACACCCTCACTTCAACGTGTGGGAGACGTAACTGGTAAGATTGATTGTTGTAATCGTTATCGTCAATAGAAATATGAGACTTTTTTAGAACAATGATGGATTCCATGGTCTTGTTCGCTGTTTTGTCCTCCAGTTTCTTCACTCTTTCATGAAGCTGTTTCAAGTACTTGATCGTGTCCCCCAGAACTGATGCCTTGTCGGACTGCACATTACTCATGTATAATTAATTACCAAATTTTGATTCAATCAAACTGAAATAGTAGACCGTAGATTCACTTTTACTTTCGCATCTTATTTACGAAAATGAGGGTGAATTATTTATTTTATTTTATTTTTCAATTTTAGAGGTTTTAGCTTTATGTATAAACGGTTTTTTGAAATGATTTAAAAATATTTAAAAGAAGTTAAAGGGATTTTAGGAGGTTCAACCTCGCTATATTTTTGAGTTTAGTCTTTTAAATTCAGCTATTTCAATCATTTTATCTGTTGTGGGGTTCAACTTATAGCAAAAATGGTTAATTTGGAAATATCTATTAAACTTTCCATATCATCAATTTATAGATTAAGCGGTTAAGTTGACAGTTCAATAACTTAGAAGAACTAAGTGTGTTTGTGAGTATTTAGATTATAAATTAACTAAAAAAAAGTGTATTTTGGAATATTAGCGAAGATAATTTATAACCCAAACCCTATTAGTTATTGACTTTTTAACTATTTTTTATAATTAATAAAATCATTATCTTTTAAATTATTTATATCGATAATAAATTTTAATAATTAACCGCTAATTCAACAATTAATTTAAAATCTAAATTGTTAATGGATAACATTATCATACGGAATAATTGAAATTTAATGTGAAACCTACTTTAAATATAATCTAACTTGACAAAACTTTTAACGAAATAAATATAAACTTTCGAAAAATAAAAGTAATTTAAACAGAACTATATACCTTTTTCAATCCTGGAATAAGAGCAGAGAGTTGAATAAACCGTTGGCTAAGCTTCTCACGACGTTTTCGTTCCGAAATAACATGATCTTGAGCCTGTAAATAATTTCTTCTACTCGTAGAAACAGAAGAACCCTGTGACCCCAAATTCGGAGAACCTTCAATCTCCCTCTTTGGAATCACATCACCAAACGAAATTATCTGAGAACACGAATTACTCGAACAATTATTATTAATATTATCATCACTCATCTTCAATTGCTTAGCTGGCAAGTTGATTTCAACGTTAGAACCAATTCTCTTTTGCGTGTCCTGGAAGTAATCGATTTCATCTAGTGAATAATCAAGAGGGTTCATTTGATATTGATTAAGAAGATTCGAATAGTCCTGTCCCTGCAAAACTTCCGGTGTCCATTTACATGTAGAGACTTCCATTTATGCAAAACCTGAAATATACAATAAATTTGAATTTGGAATTTGAGAATAAAGGAATTTAGTTGTTGGGAACATACCTGAAGAAAAAGGCTTAATAATTCTCCGACTTGGTTGGAGAATAATGAAGGATTTAGAGTCAATTTATAGGGGCATTTGGTGATGATGATGTTATGATGAGGTTGTGTACATGTGCTGTTTTTCTGTCCTTTTGTGTTAGGTCAGTTTGTGTATTTTTTTAATGTCTGAGGCTCTTCGAAATATTATATACTAGGGTATTGTTTTTGTCACTCCGAATTTTTAATTTGAAGAAAATTATATTTTTTTCAGGCAAGTGGATGTGGATGGATCGCCTAATATATATTTTAAAGAGAGTTAACCATTTAAATTAAGGTTTGTTGTTTTGAAAATTTATATAGAATTTCAGTTCAGATGAGCTAATCAAATTTTCTGAAAATAGGTGAAGAACCTCACTTTCATTTTCAGATTATTTAAATGTTATTTTTCATTTTTGTTATTTTATAACTTTTATTTACATCATAAATATAACTTTTATTTTTGTTATTTTATAAAAGTTATAAAAGTTATAAAATAAATAACTTTTATTTACTTCATAAATAAAATAAAAAATAAATAAAAATAATAAATAAATAAAAATTATAATAAATAATTATAAATATTGGAAGTCTAAAAGAAAACTGGACATAACGCTAGCGGTAATAAAGATAGGTGTTTAGTAATAATATTTAAAATATAACATTTACTGAAACTATTAAAATATTCATGTATTTAATATTAATACATTAAATATTGACAACAATTATTTTATAAATTTTATATTTGACTATTATTCAAACCGTTACCGTTATTTTCAAATAGTTATTATAACTGCTATTATAACAATCATTCTAATTTTTATTTCAAATTACTAATTTTTGAACTGAACATTTCCCAACAAAGAGTTGATTCAACACATAAAAATAATGAAAGATGATATATATTTATATGATTGAACAAATAAGAAAATAATAAATATATGGCGGATTAATTGTTAAACTTAGAAAATAATATCATATAATTTTTACAATGGGAGGAATATATTGAATTTTCAAGAAAACACTAACCATAGCAAAGAGATTTGATCTTGATTTGAAAACTCTCAACTCTAACTAATCAATTTTAAGATGGTCAACTGTTGTGTTTCTTTAATGGATTTGCAATCTTACAAGAATATTCTCTCGTTTAGCATTTACAAAAACCTATTAATATGCTACTTTTTGTACTTTAACACCAGTTAATTTCCCATAACACTATACACTGCTGACAAAATCGCCACCGTCCATGAAAACGTCATCTCTAGATCAAAACCCTAAACACCGTTGAATATAAATGAGAAACCAAACAGCCCACAAAATGACGGTCGTGGACGGTGGTCACAGTTGATTGGTAATTGGTGACAAGGCATGAAAACGAAATTTCAAGTCTTTGAATTATATTTTTCCTCAAAATATATCCAAATTTAGAAAGATAACTTTAAGTAGTGAATTTTATAAGTCTATAAGAAGTATTCTTATCATTTTTATAAATCCAAGTCCAACGATTACAACTAGTGAACTACAAATTATCACATGATAAACTGGTTTAGAGTCTTCATACCGTTTGATAATATTTTATAATTAGAACAGGAAATAGACAAATGCTCAAATGGTCTCTGTCCTTATTTCAAACAAATGTGGCCTTTTGTTCATATTTTATAGAAGACAAATTAAGATTTGCTAGATATAATGATTTGTCATTTGTTTCAACTTTCACGCGTCATTATCATCTATTAGTCAAATAATTATTGCAATTTAGACATAGATTAGGTACTAATGATGGTTAAATATTAAGCTGCTGAGATATGGTCAAGATTATTGGAATCGAACCCTTTGGTTATAGCAAGGAATATTATCACATCTTCTCTTGTTTAAATTATTTTTGTAGTTAAACTATGTTAGAATTAGATTTACATTCAATTTACTTTCTGTGTAAACAGTTGAATCTACCGATGGAGGAAAGCTGAGTGAATTCAGATAAATTTACTGTGCATGAAGCGTGAGGGATAAGAATGGATGATGTATAATCAAATATAATTAATTGAATAAATTGGCGGAAGTAAATTAAAGAGAATAACAGGGCAAAGAGATTGGGAAGGTTGAGATTAGTTTTTTTTTTTTTTTTTAGGTATTTATGAATTAAGGTAAAATATAGGACGTGGGTTTATAAGGTTAAGAACGGAATTTACTGGCGGTTGACAACACACACAAAAATGTGACTGTAAATGAGTTTTTTCTAAGAAAATACGAGTTTTTTTATAAAAAAATAAAAAAAATAAAAATAATAAATGTTGTGAATACTACAACAATAATCACTCGTAATATGAATATAGAATCAAAGAATCACAAGAACACAGTCGATTTTACGTGGTTCCACCTCGTGGCTCCAAAGAGCCTCCAAAAGGGTGTACATCCACGGGGTTCCAGCTCAGCGGCCGGTTGCACTATGGTGGTGGTGATTACAAGCACAAAAGAGCACAAGAGGAAGAAGAAACAGCAAATCCTAAATCGCCAGAGCTAAGAGACGACTTAGGAAGTCAAAAACAAAAGAACAACACAGCTACAGTAATCATAAACAAAGCTTATATATCAAGGGCTGGGTCTGGTCATATGGTTGGGCTTTATTTATTTTTGCCCAGGCCCATAAGCCTTAACCAAACAAAACAACCCTGTAATAAGCCAAATACGGAGATAGCTGCTGAGATATGATACAAAACACAACACAACTTTCCCTTTTGGATCATAACAATACAGAACTATACAATTTTGTACAACAAAGGTAACAAAACACCACAAAGCCACCAGTCCCCTCCAAGCCTTTAAACATCATTGTCTGGCGCCCAGCCACAGAAACCTCTACAGCAGCCAAACATGAAGAAAATCCCTGCAAAACAGAAACTTCTTCACAGAAAGTACCTTAGTACCCATATAAGCAGGATTAACATCAGTGGAAATCTTCCCCTCATCAACAGTACCATTTAAAACATGTAACCTGATGAAATTAAATTGAACATCTATATGCTTAGTTCGGTCATGATACATGGGATTTCTGCTCAGCTGAAAGGCGCCCTGGCTGTCTATAAAAATAGAAGCAGTTCCTTTCAAGAGCTTCAATTCCCTTAGCAGACCTTGGATCCATATAGCTTCTCTAATTCCTTCTGTCAAAGCAATATATTCAGCCTCAGTAGTAGATAAAGCAACACCAAATTGGAGTCTTGCTTTCCAAGAAACACAATTTTCACATATAGTAAAATAATAAGATGAAGTAGACATTCGAAATTCAATTTCCTTTGCAAATTCAGAATCACAGTATCCAATTACAGAAACAGAATCAGTGTACTTACCATAGACCAGATCAATGTCTATAGTGCCTCTGATGTACCTTAGTAGCCCTTTCATTGCTTTCTAATGAATTGCTCTAGGTTTCATCATGAAGCGGCTTAAGACGCTCAAAGAGTATGCCAAGTCAAGTCTAGTACAGAGCATTGCGTACATAACACGACCAACAACTTCAGCATAGGGAACATTATCAAGAATATCATCAGAATCGGACATTTTAGTATCTAGACCATGACCAGCAACCAAAGGTAAGCTAGAAGGTTTAGAATCCAGCATATTAAAATGCTTTAAAATCTTTTCAAAGTAATTTTTCTAATCAATACACAACAAATGAGACTTTCTGTTCCTAACAATATGCATCCCTAATATCTTAAAAGCATGACCAAGATCTTACATTTCAAACTCATTATTTAAATGTTGCTTAATAGATTTTAGCCTATCAAGTTCAGGCCCAATCAATAATATATCATCAACGTATAGAAGCAGAAACACAGAGGGATTATCATCAAGAATATAGTACAAACAAGCATCGAACAAGCTTCTTTTAAAATAAATGGAGGTAAAAAATTTTTGCAACCGGTCATTCCATTGTCTGGGTGACTGTTTCAACCCATACAAAGAACATTTTAGCAAACAAGCTTTATTTTCATCACCCTTTTTACAAAAACCTTCTGATTGTTCCATAAAATTTTCTTTATCTAGGAAACCATGTAAAAAGGCAGTTTTTACATCCATTTGTTCCAATTCCCAATCAAAGAAAGCAGTTAAAGCAAACATAATTCTAATAGTAATATATCTAATAACAGGTGAAAAAATCTCATTAAAATCAATACCAGGTTTCTGAGTGAAGCCTTTGGCTACCAGCCTGGCTTTGTACCTACTAAGATCAACAACATGGAGATTTTCCTTAATTCTGAACACCCACCTACAAGCAACAAGTTTCTTATCAACAGGTTTGTTAACCAGCTCCCATGTCTGGTTTTTCAGAAGAGAGTTATACTCTTCTTTCATGGCAAACCACCATTTTTCAGAGTGCTTACAATTCAAAGCATCAGAAAATGAAATAGGCACAAATTCATCAAAAACAGCATAAGTTAAAGCATAGATTACCAAATTAGCTCCAAGTATCTAGCTGGAGTTCTAATGACCCTCCTAGGCCTATCTCTAGCAATAGAGTGATCATTTAAATCCTTATTGCCCATATTAAAAATTGGATCATATTCAGAATTATCAGAATCAAAGATATCATCAGATTCATCATTAATATAAGAAGCATTATGTCCAGGTGAATCACTATTAGATGAACTAGGATCAGTTTCAGGAGGAACAACAGATGAACCAGAATCAGTGACAATGTTATGATCATCATCAATAGCATTAATAGGATCAACATCAGAATCAAAATTAATGTTGTAATAAGACAGAGTGAAACCAGGCAAAACATTTTCAGAATCAGGAACATCAGAACTGAAACCAGGAAATTTAGGTTCATTAAAAATGACATCCCTACTAATAATGAATTTATAGGATGACCCCTCTCTATAGACCAATCTGATACCTTTGGTACCAGTAGCAAAACTCATAAAGAGACATTTCAAAGACCTCGGTTCCAATTTACCAACAGACTGATGTGCATATGCCCTAACACCAAATGTTCTAATATGTTTTAAAACAGGCAATTTACCAAAAAAAAAAACAATTCAAAAGGAGTTTTCCAGTCAATCACAGCAGAGGGAGATCTATTTCTGACATATATAGCAGTATTCAAGGCTTCCCCCCAAAATGTCTTAGGTAGCTTAGCCTTAATAGCATACTCACTTTTTCAAGTAAAGTTCTATTCAAACGTTCAGCCACACCATTCTGTTGAGGGGTAAACCTAACAGTTCTATGCCTTTTAATTCCATTTTCAGCACAAAAAGAGTCAAAAAATTCATTACAGAATTCAAGACCATTATCAGTTCTTCGAGCCTTAACCTTGCAATTAGATTCAGTCTCAACATGCAATTTCCAGATTTTAAATTTATCAAGAGCTTCATCTATACTCCTTAACAGATACATCCAAGCAAACTTAGAATAATCATCAGTTATAGACATAAAATAAACACTCTTGCTAAAGGTTTTGGTCCTAGAAGGATCCCACAAATCAGCATGCACATATTCAAGAATAGAACCAGCTCTAAAATCAGATTTTTCAAAAGGCATTCTAGTCTGTTTACCAAGGATACAATGCTCACAGAAATCCAGTTTACAATTACTATCATTCTCAACCAGCCCCTTTTTCATTAATTCCCTTAAACCATTTTCACCCAAGTGACCAAGCCTGTTATGTCATATTTGCAGTTTAGAAACAACAGGTTTATCTGCAGTTAAAGCCTCAACAGTTTCACCTTCCAATTTATACAGATTGCCACATTTATTCCCTTTCATTATTACCTCTTTAGTGTTAGAGTCCATTATACAAACAGTCTGATTTTTAAACACACAAGACAATCCAGAGCACTAACAGAGATAAGACTCCTCCTTAAATCAGGCACATATTTCACATTATTCAATAATCAAACAGAACCATCAAAATGCTTAATTTTAACAGAACCGATGCCCATAATCATGCATTTATGATCAGAACCCATTAGAACTAGTCCCTCATTACCAAGTTTAAGCTCATTAAACCAAATTCTATTATGTGTCAGATGATGCGTGCAACCTGAATCTATAACCCAATCCAAAATAGATTCTTTATTAACAACCAAGGCATCGGACAGTTTAGCAATAATAGTTAAATCCTCAAAGAATTGAACATGATCATCAAAAATAGCAAAAGAATTAGAAGGAACAGGCTTAGAGATACCCTTTGCCTCATCCTTCTTCTTTTGGAAGCAGTCTTTCACAAGATGATTTTGCTTCCCACATTAAAAACAACTTCTATCAGATTTACCTTTTCCTTTAGCCTTATCCTTAGAATTAACATTATTATTACCATGACTGTTACCATTATTATTCTGAGAGTTAAACTTCTTTTTCTTGTTCCTGGTAGGTTTATGGTTTTGAACCATCAACCCTACAGGTTCAGATTTTACCTTATCTTCATTAGCAGTTCTAAAAGTCAAAGCATCAATGATCAATTTAGTGGTCAAAACAGCATTATTCAACAAAATAAATTCATTTACAACACTGTGAGATTCAGGCAAAGCATGCAAAAGAATCATAACAAGATATTCTTTGGAAAGTCTATTTTCTTCCTTAGTTCTACTATTAAAATCTTGTACAAGCCTTTTAAAAACAGCCAAGTTTTCAGCAACCTTCTTTTTAGAATCAAATTTAAAACCAAACAATATGTGCAAGCTTAATAGTCTATTTTGAACATCTTTTTCCAAATAATTTGTTTCTAATGCAGTCCACAACTCAGATGCAGTCTTAGAACTAGTAAGATTTGTCATAACATCATCAGACAAATGCAGTAAAATCATATGATATTCCTTTTTATTTAATCTTTTCTTTTCAGCCTCAGAAGTATTATCAGGATATTCATTATCTACTGCACCCTCAACCCCATGATAAACAAGAACAGATAACATCTTTTTCTGCCAAAGAATAAAATCCTGATTTCCATCAAACACTTCTATATTAATATGGCTTGAATCAGGAGTCTTAGTCATATTAATCCTATTAAGACAAGAAGCAAACAAAGCAGGAAGACAGGGCACAAACAAACAAGTAAACAAACTGACACTACAATCACAAAGCAAGAGTAGTAGTACAGTTTAGTCAACCAGCAAAAAACAGCAGATTAATACTTCAATCATAGTATTAATCAAACACAAAGAATTCCAATCAATACAATCAGAGATTGAATTTTCAACAAACAAGCTCAAATAATACACTCAAAATATCAAGAACCACAAAGAATTTCAATCAAGCAATTTCCCTGAGGGCGTAAACCAAACCCCACTCAGGCAGCAATGTTAAAAAGCAGTAATTAGGAGACCTAATTCTAAAGGTTTGAGAAATGTACCTAGCAGAAACCAAAAGCCGCAATATCTTCTAGTATTCCATTATTAGCCATTTCTGTATCTGTTTCCTTTTCTTGAGTTATTTGTATTATTTTTTCTTTCTTTTTTCCAGATTTCAGTACCTGTAATGACACAAAGTTAGTACCATCATAGTCAAATATTGACAAAAAATAAAAACAAAGAGAGGGTTTCGAATGATTCCAACAGATCCCTTTCAGATCTGTTTTGACGATTCTTCGCGATTGACTTAGGGTTTTTTATCGCCATAGACAGGGGTTGTATCGGCCACCTGCAAGAGTCAAAAAAGAACGCAAATCAAAGAGTATAAAGAAGAAATCGAAAAGATAGAGAGTTAGGGTTTAGAGAACGAGCGATTTCGCTCTGATACCACTTGTTGTGAATACTAAAACAATAATCACTCGTAATATGAACATAGAATCAAAGAATCACAAGAACACGGTCGATTTTACGTGGTTCCACCCGGTGACTCCAAAGAGCCTCCAAAAGGGTGTACATCCACGGGGTTCCTGCTCAGCGGACGGTTGCACTATGGTGGTGGTGATTACAAATAAAAAAGAGCACAAAAGCCCTTCAAAGATCCAAAGAGGAAGAAGAAACAACAAACCCTTAATCGCCAGAGCTAAGAGACGACTCAGGAAGTCAAAAACAAAAGAACAACACTGCTACAGCAATCGTAAACAAAGCTTATATATCAAGGGCTGGGTCAGGTCATATGGTTGGGCCTTATTTATTTTTGCCCAGGCCCATAAGCCTTAACCAAACAAAACAACCCTGTAATAAGCCAAATACAAAGATAACAGCTGAGATATGATACATAACACAACAAAAACATTTTCAATCATTCTCTAGTCTTGATTCTCAAAACTCAAGATGGTATCAAAGTCATGTTATTTATCAAGTCATCATCTTTGTTACTTGATTCTTGCCACTTAGCTTGGAATTGAAAATTCAGACTTGTTTGAAGGATGGTGAATATACAAGAGCGAACTCTTGGAGAATCAATGAATGAATGAGTTACATTAAAAGAATACAAGAATAAAGATCCACTTTTCTTGAAGAATTCAGATCATCTAGGCATGGTTTTTGTAACTTCACCATTGACATGAATGAATTATTTGTCCTAGTCCAGATTTGTGAGACTTGCATTACATTCTAAGATAAAATTAGGTTTTATTGATCGAAGATTTAAGAAACCAGAAATTAGTTTTAGTGAGTATGATCAATGGATAAGAGTAGATGATGATTTATTGTATCTTAAACTCAATAACAAAAGAAATTATAAATGATTTTCTACACATGTCTATTGCTAGGGATTTGTGGCTTGAGTTAGAGTAAATGTTTGAAGAGTCCAATAGACCATAGATCTATCGATTGTAGTGTGAGATTGCATTAATCTCACAGGGAAGTTTGAATATTTCATAGTATTTTACTAAGTTTAAGAAATTACAGGATGAACTAACTTGTTTGAGGCCTATACCAATTTGTGATTGTAATAGTAATTGTGTATGTGGATAATAAAAAAGAACTACTGCCATGAATGAAAATAAAAAATTACTAATTTTTAATGGGATAGAATGATGGCTATAAAATAATTAGAAACCAAATTTTGGTTATAGAACCTTTGCCTAATACTAGCAATGCATATTCAATGTTGCAAAGAGTTGAAAAACAAAGAGATGTTCAAGTGAATATAATTGAAACTACTAGTAATAATTCTAGTGCTTTGTTTACTAGAAATCAGTTTCAAAATCAATCTTAGAAGAATGATAAAAGATATATATATAGAAAGATATATATAGAATGCTAGGTCGCAAACTGCAGGCAAACAATTAGTGCGATTTTACAAAAAGAATGAGAAGAAGGATAGGTTCTGTACTTATTATAGTCAAACTGGTCACTCAAAAGAAATTTGCTTCCGTATTCATGGTTTTTCTGACTAGTATAAGGAATTGAAGGAGAAGAAAATTGGATCTATAAGCGTGGCAATAAATGAATAGAACATGACTAATACTGGTATTAACTCTGGTGAGCAAAATATGATAGCTACTATTAGTGCTTTGCAAGACAACATTAAGGAATTACCACATTAAGGAATTACCTATGATGGCGAAATGAGAGATTAATCAAGAATTTGTCGATTTTCAAATGGCATTCATAAGAAATACAACATGTAATTATCATTCACATGATTTTACTATACCTTGTGTTAAGATATGGAGTTTGATATTAGATTTTTGGATATACACCAAGCCTATATAATTGAAGCGTTTTATTAGACAGTTTTTATTAGGCATCTTTTATATATCTTTTATGCTTTTAGGCTATAAATATTTGTTCCCTAAATATATCTATAACAACAAAATATATCACAATGAAATAAAACCGTAGTTGCTAGTGGATTAGCTAAATCAAACCACGTAAATTTATGTCTCTTTACTTTACTCATTTTTTGCATTTTATCTTTAACTTCTTGTGGTGTTTCAACCCTAACATTGATATCAGAAATTTTGGCTCGTATCACAGTAATCTGGGAAGATGGAGAGTGCTAAGTTTCGATTGAGAAATTCAAAGGAAATGATTTTGGTTTCTAGAAGATGGAGGTTGAGGATTATTTGCATTAGAAAGGTCTCCATGAACCTTTTTTGAAGATGAAACTAGAGTTCATGACTAAAAAGGAGTGGGATCTGAAAGATCGTTAGGTGCTAGGTTTGACACGTTTGACATTAGCAAGAAACGTTGCATTCAACACCGTAAAGGAAAAAACGACGGCAGGATTATAGAAGGCTTTGGAAAATATGTATGAATGGATCTATCAATAGATCATATTGATGAATTTAATATGATTATTAGTCAATTGATTTGTGTAAAAATTGATTTCGATGATGATATAAGAGCTTTAATTTTGATGTCCTCTTTGCCCAAGTTATGTGATACTGTTGCTTCCGCAATTAGCATTCCTCACTATTCTGAGAAGTTAAAATTTGATGAAGTCCGGAATGTTGTCTTGAGTGAGAGTATTCGTAAAAGCAAAATTGGGGATTCATCTAGGAATGACTCAGTGTTAAGGGTAGGGGAAGGAGTAAGTCGAGGGGTACCCATATTATATATGGTTGATTGAAGTCAAAGGGGCGGGGAAAATCTTAAGCTAGAATCAAAGTTCTTTATTAGAATTGTTGTGATAAGGGACACTTCAAGAAGAATAGAAGAACAAAAGTCATAGAGCTCATGAAAATAATGATCCTATAAATTCTGCAGAAGATATAAGGGATGCCCCAATTCTCAGTGTGGACAGTCCGATTGAATCTTGAATACTTGATTTAGGTGCATCATTCTACTCTTCTTTGAGTCGAGAAATATTTCAAAACTTCGCATCTGAAAAATTCGAGAATGTATATCTTATGGATAATAAATCCTTAGAGATTGCTTGAAAGGGGGATGTATGTATCAAGACTTCAAATGAAGGTAAATAGAAGTTGCACAATGTTAGATATATTCGTGACTTAAAGAAAAATATGATCTCTATTAGCCAGCCAAATGAAATGGGTTAAGGAACTACGTTTGGGGAAAGTTCTTGGAAAATTATGAGAGGGGCTATAGTGACAACATGAGGCACAACGACTGAAACTTTATACAGTACTGCAAGGTGTATAAACATGGTTGCTGTAGTTGATAGTACATCGAGTTCTAGTTTGTGGCATAATAAATTTGGACACACAAGTGAGAAGAGAGTGAAAATGCTAGTCTCAAAAAGGTATCTGGATGGTTTAAAATCTATTGATTTAGGTCTATATGAAAGTTATATTCTAGGAAAGAAAAAATGAGTCAGCTTCATAAAGACTAGTAGAAAACCAAAGGTAGAACATTTGAAACTAGTACACACAGATGTTTGTGGACCATCTCCTATTTCCTCTCTTGGCAGGTCATGATACTATATTACTTTCATTATGGCTATAGCAGAAAGGTATGAGTTTACTTTCTAAAATATAAATCAGATGTGTTTGCGACCTTTATGAGGTGGAAAACTAAAGTTAAGAATCAGACTGGATTGAAGATCAAGTGCCTAAGGTTTATAATGGTAGAAAGTATGATTTGATAGAATTCAAGAAGTTCTTTGCTGATGAGGGAGTTAGGTGTTCTTGGATAGTTCCTAGTAAAGCAAGACAAAATGTGATTACTGAGAAGATGAACAAAATGTTGAATGAGCGTGCAAGGACCATGAGACTACATGCTGGGTTGCCAAAAGTATTTTGGGCAAATGCAGTAAAAATAATAACATATTTGGTAAAATAAGGGACCTTTTGTTCCTTTTGGTTTCAAGATTCTAGAAGAAGTGTGGTCAGGTAAGGAAACCAAATTTTCTCACATGAGGACTTTTGGGTGCGAAGCCTATGTTTATGTTAATCCAAAAAAGAGAGATAAAATTGATGCAAAGTTTGTAAAATGCTATTTTATTGGATAGTGGTTCTAATCAATTAAGGTATAGATTTTGGGATGGTAAGAATACGAATATTTTGAGACACTATGATGTGATATTTGATGAGAATGTTCTATATGAGGATAAGACTAAGGTGTGATCTGAAGATCTAGAAAAATTGAAAGTTAAGGTTGAGTTACAGGAAAACGTGATGCTGTTGCAACACCCTTGGAGAATTCTGAAAACACTGATAGTCAAAGTGTCATACAGTTGGTGAAGAACTCAGTGTACTATTTTAAAACCAAACACATCCGGCTTAGGTACCATTTCACTCGTAGTTTGGTGGAAGAAGGTGAGATGTGTTTAAAGAAAATTGAGGGTGCTAAGAATCTAGCAGACATGTTGACTAAAGGAATTGATGCTAGGAACTAGGGTTGTGCGAAACCTCAGTTGTTCTACTGCTACACTAGTATGAAAGGTGTTGCGACTAGGTAGGGTCATTGTTGGTGTTTGGGTACAGTGGTTAAGAGAACGAACAATATTTTGAGATGACTAGTTCAATCTCCAAGTGGAAGAATTATTGAGATATAGAGTCTGAAAATGGATTTTGGGTATACACCAATCCCATATAATTGAAGCGCTTTATTGGGTAGCTTTTTATATATTTAATTCTCCTAGGCTATAAATATTTGTTCCCTGAATGTATTTGTAACAAGAGAATATATCATAGTGAAATAAAAGTCTAGTCGCTAGTGGATTAGCCAAATTGGCAAACCACGTAAATTTGTGTCTCTTTACTTTACTCCTTTGCGCTTTATCTTTGATTGCTTGTGGTGTTTCAACCCTAACACCTTGTGTATTAGAAATAGAAATATTCATTGTAGAAAGTGGTGCAAGCCCACATATGAGTAATGACATTTCCATATTTACAAACACTAGAAAACTAACCAAACATCACAACGTTATATTACTTGATGACACTTCAAAGAATATCACTCATGTGGGTGATATTCAACTATTAGAGAACTTGATACTTAAGAAGAGTTATGTGTGTCATGTTTCAAATTCAACCTCCTTTCGGTGAACAAATTATAAAGTACACAACCTTAAGAAGAGTTACAGGACCAAACGACTAGTGCAATCATAGTCACTAGAAGAGTATCAAACAGTTTGTACATTTTAAATCCAGCAAAGTATACTTCTTGTACTTTAAATAAAGCTATACAAGATACTTCTTTGACAACAGAAATAGCCTATTTCAATTCATGTACTTATTGTTCTAATTCTGATTTAGTTCCAAAACAACTTGTACATAAAACTTTACTCTAGCATAAGCAGTTAGCTTATGTCTCAAACTCTACTTGCAAGCATCTTGATTTCTCATATTTGAATCTAAAAAGTTTTACGTCTTTAGAATCGTGTGATATATATTCTTATTAAAAAATATATAAATCATTTAAATTAAGTTCAAGTCATTCCTCTAGGCCTTTTAAACTAGTGAACATGGACTTATGGGGATCATATAAACATAAATCCATTATAAGAACTCAATATTTCTTGACACTGATAGATGATTTCAGTGGTGTACATTGACACATTTACTTAACCATAAACACCAAACCGTAAAATACTTATAAACATTCATTGTGAAAGTCTAGACTTAATATTCTACACAAATTAAAGCCTTCGTATCTTATAATAGTTTTGAATTCATTTAGCAATGAATGTCAACAATTGTTTAATAAGTATGACATTGATCACTAAATCTCTTGTTACTACACTCCATAACAAAATGGGGTTGTAGAACAAAAATATAAATACTTGAAATAACTAGAGCCTTGATGTTCCAATTCCACATTCTAAAAAGTTCTGAGGTAATGCAATATTGACAACACCCTTCATCATTAATAAATTACCTATAACCTTATTTTCTAGAAAACTCCTTATGAAACCTTACTGAATGTCAAGTCAAATTACTCTGTCTTAAAGGTGTTTGGTTATTTATACTATGCAACAATCACTTACCCACATAAAGACAAATTTCAAAAACGGGTTTCAAAACGTGTGTTTATTGGTTATCCTCATGGACAAAAAAGTTACCTTCTTCTTTATGATATGAATAGTAAAAAGTGATGACTTCTAGAGATTTTTTTTCCATGAAAGTATTTTTCATTTTGTTGATGTACAACTTGATTTTTCTACTCCTTTACCTTTTGAATTAATTGATAATAATGACAATGCATATACTATTGATAATACCACTTATACTTTTAGAGTCTTGATATGTCCTCTTCTCAGTCACCTCAAATACATAATAATTCCTCATCTAGTCCTGCTGATATAAATATTAATTCATATCCAGAATCACAACTAAATATTTTTGTTTCTTCCTCGGACACAACTAATTCTCACCATTATCCTCATCAAAATAACTCATTCGTTCCTCTGAGGACAAACACTTGTCTAAAAATTCAACCAGCTTGGCTTGATGATTGTGTCACTTGTGTTCATAGTTTAGTAACATCAATAGACATTCAAACCTTCCCTACTTCCATGTTTAACACTCCACTGTGTACATTTTCTTCTTCATGTAAAACCTTTCAAGCTAATTTGTCTACTATCCATGACCCGTGACTTATTCATAAGCTAGTGAGCATAGTGAGTGGGTTACTGCTATGAAAAAGGAGCTTAATGTCTTAGATTCAAACAATACTTGGGAGATAATTAATCTTCCTGAAAAAAAAAAGCCAAATGCTCCAAATAAATTTACAAACTCAAACTCCTTCCTGATGGCTCAATAGACATGTTTAAAGCAAGTTTTGGGGTTAAGGGACTTAATCAAGTAGCCAATGAAGATTTCTCATATGGTTTTTCTCCAAGTGCTAAGGTTGTCATTATCAAGACATTTTTAGCTGTTATAACTGCAAAAAAAGGTCCAAAACAAGCTAGTAGGCAATGGAGTAAATAATTTACCCATTCATCAGCTGGATATCAATAATGTCTTTCTTTATGGTTTTATTGATTGAGAGGTATGAATCACCCAAAGGTTACACAAAAGCCAAGTCAGGTCAGGTTTGTAAAATTCTTAGATCTCTATATGGCCTGAAACAAGCTAGTAGGCAATGTAGTAAAGAATTTACATAAAGTTTTCTTACTTATGGTTTCTATTTTGTCTTCCCCTGATCCTCATCTCTTTTTGAAGAAGTATACTATGAGTTTTCTGGCTTTGTTGGTGTAAGTTGATGATGTTCTCATTATGTGAACTTTTGAGAAGGAAATCATTATACTGAAACAATTTTTAGGTACAACTTTAACCATTAAGGATCTGGATTACATTAAGTACTTTCTTGGCCTAAAGATTGCTATATCTTATCATGGGATGGTTGTACCTCAATAGAAATATGTTGTTGACATGCTAACTAACACTAATTTGATTGATTGAAAGCTAGCTTTATCTCCTTTACCTCTTGGACACAAGTTTGTTTCTAAGGCTGCAAGTTGTTTTTAAAGCCTAAGAGATATAGACGTTTGATTGGTAGATTGCTTTATTTGGAATTCACTAGACCAGATATAACATATTTTGTCCAACAACTATTACAATATGTTTCTCAATCTCTAAAACAACATTGGGATGAGTTGCTACATGTATTTTGTTATTTGAGGGGTACTCAGTCTGTTTGATTAATTCTATCTAGCTCAGAACTCATTTCAGCTGCAATGATATTGTGATGTAGATTGAGGTTCTTGTATGAATACAAGAAGTTCATTAACTAGATTGTGTGTATATAGGGACTACTTTAATCCGCCGGAAGACTAAGAAACATAAGATTGTGACCAGATTTGGTTACAAAGCTGAATATAAAGCAATGGAGTCTCTATTTTGTGAGATTAACTGCTACCTAGTACGAGATGTTTACAAAGATAGCTTTATCATTCCTCACTACTTGCCCGCTAAACTACAACTAGTTGATTTGTTCACTAAATTCCTGTCAATAGCTTAGTTTCAATTGTCTGTTTCCAAATTGGGCTTGTATAATATTTCCACAGCAACAACTTAAGGGTGGATAATCCATATAAGTAATTGAATAAGCTGGTGGAATTATGTTAACAGAGCATAACAAGACAAAGAGATTGTAAAGTTGAGATTAGTTATTTTCTATCACAAGGTTGTGATTGCAATTATTTTGTTTTGTTTTGGATTTTTACGAATCAAGGTAAAGTATACGTGGTACATTTGTAGGGTTTAAAAATAAATTTACTGATCGTTAAAAAAAAAAAACACTTTGTAAATGAGTTTTTTCTCCGAAAAATATGAATAGAATTTTCTCCCAAAACCATTTTCAATCCTTTTCTAATCTTGGTTCTCAAAACTCAAGAATGTAATTTTTTTTTTTATTTTTAAATTTGTTATCTTTTCATGGATACATATACATTGATGAAAATTCTTAGTAAATTAGTATAAGAGCTTTAGGTTGGAGATTTTTGAGATGATCCAGTTCACGTGGTTAAATTACACTCACCTGGATTTTAGAGAGTATTCATGATTTAGTTTAGTAAAATCAATTTGCTGTGGATTTTGATGAGTAAAAAGATGGACACACATTTCAGGAAAGAATGAACTGAAATTCTTTAATAAATTATAGACTTTGTAGACTTTCTCCATTTTTCTATGTAAATTTAAATCTAAATGAGAATCCTGAGTAAAAATTGAATATCAATGGTTTAATTTAATAATTTAATAGGTATTAGATAATGAATAAATTAAAATAGTAATTTTTGAAACAAATTATCCAATTTTGTTAGATGGGAGCAATGTCAAATTTTGAGATCAATTAAATGAAATTGAATGCAGTTTGAAGTGAATTACATATTTAAAAAGAGCTTAAAGAGTCTTTGAAGAGTCCATCTTAAATTGGCAAAGTTTTGAAATCTAGTTGGATGAGAAAATTAAGGAATAATGATGAAGTTTGGATAATTTCATAAAGAACGGAAGCTGCATATGCAAATTCAAACCAAGCAAAATGAAAATTAAGAAAGTTCACATTTGTGCTTAGGTGACATGCGAACATGCCAGAAGGGATGTGTTTTTGTTGAAATTAAGGGTAAGTTTGATATACGGGAAATGATTGAAAATGAGTTTGGGATTTGAAATTTGATAGAATTGGAGGATTATAAAATTGACTATACTGTGTTTGGTTTACTGTGAATTAAATAATAATAATAATAATAATAATAATAATAATAATAATAATAATAATAATAATAATAATAATATACCAAACAGAACTAATTTATTCACAAAAAGGACATGTTGGTTCCATTTTACATTTTTTTTTTTAATATTGAAAATTTTTACAAGTAAAGAAGATATTTCCGTGAAATAGTGATATGCTTGATATGAGGGTTCCTATCATGAGAAGGAAACAGAAGAATGGATACGTGCTAAAGTAATTCGATAACATATATGAAATCCTACTCTTATATAAACCCTTCACACCACAATGAGAATATTAACAGGTGATATAATATTCTAAATATATTTTAGAAGAGAGTAAAATTTATATCAAATATTTTTTAAAATTAAACTTAAAAGTATATGTAAATTCCACGTACATTTTAATCAGATGGAACCCATGAAGTTGATGGGATTGTGAACTCGGGATTAAAGATATTAAATAACTATATTTCCAAAATTTTAACTTTTTTCCAATAAATTAAATTTTTTAAAAAATATTTCTAACCGACTCAATTTACAAAACTATTAAATATATTAATTATAATAGTGAAGATTACATCTACAAATTCAAAATAGTTTTTTGGAATGACTGGATGTAAAAAGTACATTCACAGCAAATCGAATTAAAAATGAAAATCGTTAAAACTAGCTGAGAAAACTGATAGTAAAAGTTATTTCCATGAAAAATATTAATTAATGTTGGTGTGTTAAACCCAATACAACATGAGTAATACAATAGGATAATGTATATGTTTGGAGCTGCTTCTAATTATGAAATAATCACTTATAGGATGGTGAAATCTCAAACATACACTTCTTTCATCCTAAATTTACATGCAGAAGAATAATGTATTAATATAAATTTAAGATAAATGAAGGGTATGTTTGGGATTTTACCACTTCATAAATGATTATTTCATAATCAGAAGTAGACTCAAACATGTACAATGACTTGTATATAAAGCATTCAGAAAACTAACATGTATTGGATAGACGAACATGTATTGTATTGAATCATGTCGAAATGAACCTCCTAACCTAACAATGTGGAAGGAAACATTCATCTTTTCTAGATTGATGGCGCTGACCCCTACAAGTTGTTTCCTTCTTTCTCGGATTGGTCTAGAATTAGCAGCCCTCAAATTAATAAACAAAAAAAGAAAGGTACATCAATCAGTACTTTCATGTACCTTCTCCGTACCTAAACCAACCTCAATTATTGGATGCTAATTTTCCTTTTGTTAATAATTTGTTCTACCTTGCTTTAGACCTTTTGAAGTAGGTGTCCAATATTTTCAACATTTATTAAGGTCAATGGTATCAAATGATGCTTCCACCAGACTAAGATCTTCCCCTTATTTAAGTCATTTTTAATCATATCCAAAGTCATATTTCATCTACCAATCAAGGACAATTCGGTACGTTGTACCTATGTATATGTATATACCATGTAACTTTTAAGAGAATAGTTGGTACCGATCTCGTTGGATATATTGAATTGTAACGAGTGTTTTAAAAATGGGAAATCAATGTGGTAATTTCAAAAACGTTAGGCGGGTTTAATCGAAATTTAGTCGAGAGTTGAATGTCGTAAACGAAAAATCCGATTATATCGTAATATTGAAAAAGATTTAGGTATAGTCGGAAAATTTTAGATATTATAATTTTAAAAGAATATCCATTCCGTTTAAAGTTTTGAGGTAGTTATTTTATTGTAAAAATTTTTATAATTTTATAAATTTTATTTTACTTATCTTTCTATATTACAATACTATTGGAAAAGAATTATTTCTAATTAAAAAGTATATATTTAGACGTGGTATAATGAAAAATGTTTTTTTTTTACCAAATATCTTTTCATATGTGAATGGTGCAAAGAAAAAGTGTATATAAAGCATTAATTTGAAAAAAACAAAAAATCATGAAAATGTGTAATTTTTTTTTTACTGAAAGTTCATGAAAGAAAAAAAAAGGAAAAAAAAAAAAGAAGATAGCAAAGAAAATTTTGGTGTAAAATAGTATTGAAAAATCGATTATGAAAAAAATTCAACTGTTATAGTAAATTGCATGACAGTTATAGAGGGGTTTGACTGTATCCCATTATCTTAATCGTATTGAATTTGGAACTAATAAAAAATAAAAATACAATGAAAATTTTCTAACAAAAACATTTTCTGCAATTAAACCATAGGGATACATATACAAGTATCGTATTGAATTATGTCCAAATATCTTAATCAACCTCCTAATCTAACAACCCCTCAATGAAATATGGAGGGAACATACATCTTTCTAGAATATTTCGAAACTTGTGTGAACGGAAAAAGCAGATTAGTCTTAGAATTAGCAGCCATCAAATTAATAAACAAAGAAAGCTACGTCAATCAGCACTTTTGTGTACCTTCTCCGTACCAAGGTCAATTATCTCAATTATCGGATCCTTTTATTTATTGTCTTCCACCTTGCTTTAAAATTTTGATTAAGGTCAAAGGTAAATAAATTCAAAATAGGTAAAACAAAATCAATACTAAAATTTTCCGAATATAAGTTAACAATTATTCAAAAACAAATCAGAGTAGTTCCAGAAGAGATAATTGTAACTTCTTCACTAGATCCTTCACTGTAATCTTGAAGTCACTGTCCATCTGCAATGAATTTCAATACTTAATTTTAACAATCAGGCCCTCCTTTAATCATTTAAAAGCATCATAAACTGTAACGAATTAATATCAAGAGTAGATTCACCAAATGCCAAAACGTTGCTCTGAACAATATTTAATGGAAGTTTCTGGATTTCTTCAAGTATATTGATCATGCATCCTTTATAATTTTTGGAGATGATTCTAATGAGAACATCAATGCCTGAAACTCTAACTTCAATTTGGGGTATGCCTAATTGGCTCAATTTACAGTCATAAGTAGAAGAGTTTCCGTTAAAGACATAACATGATTGGACTATCTTCTTTGTTGTCTTGTCCTCCTCTAGTGTCTTTACACGTTCCTCAAGTTGCTTTATTGATTTGATTGCATCTTCAAGAATCGAAGCCTTGTCCATCTAAAACATACATTACTATTATGCATTACACTTAGGGATTGTTTTGTTTTTAACTTCTGAATTAGAGGAAACAAATATGATTGGATTGCTTTTTACTTCAACTCAGTTTTTTCTTAAAAAAAAAAATGGTATTTTTAAAAGAGCTTATTGGATAAAAGTTGATTAAAGTTGGTGTTTTTTTTTAAGTTAAAAAACTTTTCTGCCAATTATTTAAAAACCTGTTTGAATAGACGGAAAGATGTTATAAGTGACGTTCAGTAACTATTAGAAGAGTTTCTGGCCTCTTCCAAGTCAATAATAGTAAGTTTATTAGAATTATTTTTACTTTTGACTAGAGTTACGATTGTTTCTACTTTGACTTATAATGGTAGAAGATGAGAAGCATAAGTCATTGGGAGTATAGAAATCCAAACACAATTATTGATAACAACTTTCAAATGATAAAAGCCATACAAACTCACCGATTTCATGAAATTGGCTTATGCTAATACAGTAAAAAACCAAAAAAAAATAATAAAATAATAAAATAAATATAGTAATCAAAAGTGAGGTAATCTCAATCAAACCCTAAATACCATCAAAAGCTGAAAGTCAAAATTTAGTCTATCTAAACAGGTATATTATTATACTATAAGCCAAAAATCGAAAGCTACTGATTCCAAACAGATCATTAAAAAAAAAAAAAGCATAAATTTTCATGGAGTTTTTAAAAGAAAGTACCTTTTGAAGGGTAGGGAGAAGAGCTGATAAAGCAACAAACTGGTGGGAGAGCTTCTGGCGACGTTTTCTTTCAGCTACCATATGATATTGCGCTTGTGAAGGACTTCTTCTACTCGTAGCAACCAAAGCCCTCTGATCAGGAGACTTCATTGAATTGGAAAATGAAAGTGATTTTTCAAAAGAAATCATCTTAGAACCTGAAGCCTCATCAGTAGCAGTGGTGCAATAATTATTCCAGATACTTGTGTTTTGATCCTCTTGTGTAGCTACTCCTACTCTTGAACATGAATACATCGATTCAAAATAATTCAATTCATCTAAGGAGTGATCAAGTGAATAATCCATTTTTTCCTATAAACAAAAATCACATTTTGTTAGACTAAAGAAAACAGAAAAATATATACATTTCAGTTTTAGAGGATTTGGAGCTTGTTACCTTGTATAATTTCCGAAGAGTAATTGAACCAGTTATTTTGAGCTTATAAAATTTGATTGTTACATATATAGTCATATTCAGAAGTCACATCCGCGTTTGACAAATCACAGATCGACTTGTGATTATCTGTTCACACTGCTTTCAAAATACAATCTAGACCAGAGACCAACTATCTCTTCTCTTCTTATCATCATTTTAAAATAAAAAGAAAACGAATCAAATGGCCCAACCCAAGAAAATAAATTAATACTTCTGTTGAGCCCAAATGTACATTCAGCCCAGCCCAGAAGTATTGTTCGGTTTATTATTTTGGACGACATTAAAAATACTAAATCTGAGGCACAATAAGAACATGGTAGAACAAGAAACGCATTCCAAAATAAACAACCCTATTCATGTTGATATATATTGATGCACCGGCATTTCAACATTGATTTTGGGTATGAAATTTAGGGTCCAAATTTGACTGGTTGAAGCGAAACGGCGATCTGAATCAAATTCATCGCCTTTGGCGATGACCTACAATGCATTCAGGATCGTTTAGAGGGTTTTTTTTTTTAACTTTTATTATTTTAAGGGTTTTTTTTTGTAATTTTGGAATTATTTTGTTAGGGTTAAGAGTAACGCCTTATAAAAGGGGTGTTTAGGGTTTCTAAAAGACAGACTTGATATTATATTTTCAGTAAATCAATTGAGCGAACGAATTGTTTCTCTTATTCAATTCGCAATACCCTTTCAGCCAATTTACACACGTTTCCGGCATCATAAATGTTCTTATTTTTGCCTTTTAATTTGTTTGGTTTTTTTCAAGTTAGATAGGCAAAGGAATTGGACGAAGTTGGTTGGCTTCAATGTATTTATCTGGGATTATATTTTTTGCATTAGTCTCTTTAAATTTATTAGCGCTATTTAATTCTACAAATTAATAAATAACATTTACAAAGGAATTATATAAAGGAATTCATTGGAAATTTCTCACTCTAACTTTGAGTTTTTAATTATGAATTTATTTTAAAATTTAAAAATAATATTGATTTATATTGATTTCTTAATATATTATTCAATTTATTTTTTTATAGGAAGAAAAATGAATTATTATACTTGATGTATAACATTTTAATAGATAGAAATAAATTGATATTATTTTAAAAATCATATATATATATATATTTGTAGAATATTTGTGAAAAAATAATAATAATATTGTAATTTTCGAGTTAATAAATAGTGTACTGTAGAGGTTTCAAAGTCGGTTTGGAATCAGGACCTAAGTCCAAAGCAGCCAGACCTCAATCTAGGGCCTGATCGTTCGGTCCAAAATTCCTTACGCGATCTCTCAACTGGCAGACTTGTGGATGGGAGGTCGGATTCCATTAAGATCCTCTCATATGGATCTCGATAAATCCCTATAACGGATACATCAAGCTTTTATAAATAAGAGCCTGAATCTTATTGGAGGGACACACACTAGCTTACCAAAACGCAATCAAAATATCCTCTCATCTCATTTTCATCTCCGATCATATTCTCAGAGCACAATTTTCGATTCAGGTCACCTTGCCAACCTCAATTGATCTAGTCCAGAGCTCCAAGTGGCCTTTTTTACTTTTTAATCACTTTATTCCGATAGGAACTATTATGATCAGAAAGTCATTATTCACTCTATTTCTTTTTTTTTTCTTTATCCTTTAAACTCATAGTTGACTTGAGCATCGGAGTGCTTACAGTAGAAACCATATCGATGTTCCCAAAATACGCTTGGACATTCTTTATATTCTTTCGCATGATAATTTATCTTTTAGATCGGTCCTCTATCGTCCTTTGGAATCCAGTTTCGTTAGACTGAATCGTACTGTACATCTGAACCATTACATATACCTAATGATAGTGTTAGCAAATTAAAATATTTATAATAATATTTATTATTATTATTATTATAATTGTGTCTGGAAAAGTAATTTAAATTTGTTTATGTGAGGATAATTTTTATATTTGTTCTTGAATCTAACAAACAAGCAAGTATAGAAACACAAAGTAACAAAAGCAAATTTACGTGGTTCACCCAAAAAGGCTAATCCACGGGAACCTCAGCACAAGGAGACAGATTGCTCTATGAATCAGCAAACAAAGTACAGATTACAGCAATAGATCACAAAGATCTCAACACAGACAAGCTAAACAAGAAACCCTAACAGAGTTAACACAAAGCAAGAGAGAGAGAACAATTTCTCTCACTAAAATGACCACCCAGAAGAAAAAGAGATTAAATAGTTAGGTTATGGTAGTCTCGGGTAAGAAGGAAGAAAAGGCGCGGATCCTTAAGTGGTAATGGAGCCCCGAAACCAAGTAGCAACCAAATGGGCCTGTAATAGCCCAAAGTCACATAATGCCCCAAAGCCAAGCTTAACCCAAAACCAACATAAACCTGATACAAAACAGAGAACAAGAGAAGGGATATTACAACATAACTTCCCCTAATATACATTCTATTGTAATCATAATACAATCAGAAAAGGCTGATCTTGATTTAGCATCATCTTCAATCATTGTACCCACTCAATGTCTCTTTTAGTTGCATCATAGGTTCCATTTTCCCCCAGCATTAGATCCGGCAGATGTGCAAGAAATCCCTGCAGAACAGGAGCTTCTTTGCAGTCACCACCTTGGTTCCCATGTCTGAAGGATTAACTTCAGTCCTGATTTTCTCAACCTGCACAACACCATTTAAAACATTAAGCCTGATAAAATGGTATTTCGCCCCAATGTGCTTAGTCATATCATGATAAACAGGGTTCTTGCTTATGTGATAGGCGCCCTGGCTATCAGTATAAATGATAGCTTTGAGCCCAAGCAATCTGATTTCCTGTAATAATCCTTGAATCCAGAGACTTTCTTTAATTCCCTCAGTCAAAGCAATATATTCAGATTCAGTAGTAGATAAAGCAATATCAAATTGTAATTTAGATTTCCAGGAAATGCAGTTCCCACACACAGTGAACACATAGGATGAAATAGAACGCCTATTTTTGCTATCTTTAGCAAAGTCAGAATCTGTATAGCCATGAATGCATACATTATCAGAATGCCTACCAAAAATAAGACCATAATCCATGGTACCTTTCAGATACCGAAATAAACCTTTCATTGCACTCCAATGTTCCTGCCTTGGAGTCATCATAAAACGACTCAAAATGCTAACAGCATAAGCTAAATCAAGCCTTGAGCAGACCATAGCATACATAACACTTCTTATAGCTTCAGCATAAGGAATATCATGCAATATATGATCATTATCAGCATATTTTCTGTCTAATTTATGACTAGGAGATAAAGGGAGACCATTTGGCTTGCTGTCTAACATATTAAAATTTCTAAGGATCTTACAAATATAATCCTTTTGATCAAGACAGAGAAGGTGTTTACGTCGGTTTCTTGTAATATTCATGCCAAGGATTTTGGAGGCTTCCCCCAAATCCTTCATTTCGAATTCCTGGCTCAGCTTAGTTTTAACATCATTCAACAATAATAAATTTGGACTCATTAACAATATATCATCAACATATAGTAATAGAAAAACAGGCTCAATTTCAACATATTTAAAGTAAAGACAGGCATAAAAAAGACTTCTTTTGAAACCAAGTTTCATGGCATGATTATTGAAATGCTTATTTCATTGACGAGGAGACTATTTTAAACCATATAAAGACCTTTTCAGTAAGCATACTTTGTTAGCAGATACAGAGAATCCCTCAGGTTGGTCCATATAGATTTCTTTATCAAGATATCCATGCAGGAAGGCTATTTTAACATTCATTTGTTCTAAAAACCAATCAAAATGAGCAGTTAGTGATAGCATAATCCTAATAGTGATATACCTTACCACAGGAGCAAAGATTTCTAAAAAATCCACTCCAGGTTTTTGAGTAAAGCCCTTAGCAACTAGTCTAGCTTTAAACCGGTTAGGATCAGAAACAGGAAGGTTTTCTTTAACCCTATTTACCCATTTACATGCTACAGATCTTTTTCCTGCAGGTTTATTAACCAGAATCCAAGTTTTGTTCTTTATTAAGGATGCTATCTCATCTTTCATGGCACTAAGCCATTTGTCCGCCTCTGGATACGAGATAGCTTCCTTATAAGAACTAGGAACCTAACCAGCTTCAACCTGTGAGTTCAAAGAGTAGATTGTCAAATTAATATCAATAAAATCATTATACTTGGATGGTACTCTAGTGGATCTCCTTTCTCGATCCCTGGCTAAGAGGTATCCATCTAGGTTGTGATCATGATATGCATCTTCCGTATCAATATCAGGTTGATTTTCAGTACTGTTGTAACGTCCTGAAAATGGGCCTAGAATTTTTGAATGATTTTAATTAACTATGTGATTTCATAAAATGAGTTTACCTCGTTTTTAAATTAATTTTCAAATGATAAAATTATTATGTTGAATATAATAAAAATATATATATTTTTATCTGAAATTTTTTATTTAAAGGAATTCAAGAAATATTTCTTTCTTCATTTATTTTTTTGGGCAAATCATTAAGAATAGACTAATATTGAAGTAGTTTGAGTTTTAGAACCGTTAGGACAAGATTCATCTTTTAATTTAGTTATTTCCTAAAATTTTCTAATGAATTAGAAAAACTATATTTAGTGATTTAGATTATTGACGTTAGATATAATTTTGGGCTTAATATAATCAAATTAGTTTAAGAACCATTTTATTCTAATAGCCCAGCCCATCAGATGAATCCCATGTTCTCCTTCTCAAACTAATAAGTATTCATTCGTTCTTTTTTTTCAAACAACGAACAAACAAAGTAATCTATCTTTGCTTCTGCATGTCTTCCAAGCCAACTCCACTTTGATTTGATACAAGGTAATTTAGCTTCTTCCCATTCATTCCTCTCTAGTTTATTTCATCTAAGGTTCAAGAATTCTCATCCTCTAATTCAATTTCTAGGGTTTTAAATTCTGACCATCTACTGAGAGTCTCATCTGTTTGCAGTTGGGAGTAAAGAACAATTAGAGATAATTGATTCTTCTATGTTCTTCGGAACCCCCAATGATTTCTATTGAATTTTACTTAATTTTTGTCTAATATCTACCTAGGGTTCATTTTGCGAATAGGGAGCTTCACCTCGCTAAAATTGTACTTTGTTCATCTCTGGAAGATTTTATTGTGGGGGTAAGTGATATCACTAGCCTTGGAAGTAAATAAGTTCTCTTAAAATTTATCTCTAGTTTTAGAATTCTCCTTTTGTTCCTGCCTAAATGATTTGCCCTGTCTTGAAATCAATGTATCTTTTCTTTTAAATGATTTTATGAAGAGTTGATTTTGTCCCTATTTTATGAACTAAAGGTTTTTGTTTAGCTGTTGATTTCAGAGTCCATATCTTATCATTTTAGAGCTCATAAATTGGATTTTTATTTTAAGAGAGATGCCCCTGATTTTTTTTAAAACAATAATGTTAAAGCTTGTTTTGAAAACTAAGAAATAAAGTTTTTAGAAATCTAAATGTTTATTGTTTATTCGACTTTAGAGGATCAAGTTAGAGAATTGGAACCGGTTCAAGGGGGAACTTGACTAGCTTGAGTGGATAGCGATTTAAGGTTGGTAAAATCTGTTTTCGCCCTATATATTGTTTGTTTATGATTGTTCTTCTTGACTTTGGCTGCATATTTAATTGGTTGGTATTATGTTTTTTTGTAGTTGCTGCATTGATGTAAATTAAAATTAATTTATGTTAGACACTAGTGTATAATGAGATTTTAGTTTAGTTATTCATTGTAATAGGAACGCTGGTATTGTATTGAGTCCCCGCTTTAATGAAATTTGATGTTGAATCTCTGCTTATTATGGTTTGGTGTTGATATTGGTTCAAGTAGTCTCATGGAGTGTATAAAATAAATTGACTAAGTGTAAAGTGAAACACCTTAATGCCCGTTTATAGTTTATAGTATATCCGGTGATGAAAAGGCGCCTTAGGGGTTAATGAAGTACTTCGACACCATTGCGGTGAAATGGCGAGAGAAAATGCCATTAGTGTAGACTTCGGTCTAATTGTGGGGCTTCGGCTCAATAGTGAGACTTCGGTCTATAGTGCCATTCATAGAATGGAAGTGCGGATTTAAATCCGATAGTGGGACTTAGGTCCAATAGTGTTCCCGTTTCACCAAGTGTTTATAGACTAATCGGGCATTGAAAATTGTAATTTGGATGATCAATTTCTTAGTTATATAGTAGTGTTGTGCATCTTATGGTTTTGGGCAATTTATGCCTTGTTTGGTTATATTGACGTTATATTGGCCGATTATGGTTTCGGTTGTATTTGAGTGATGGTTTTGCAATGTATATATTAGTGTTTTTTTTTGTGCTTGATTTTGGAGTTAATTTGTGAGTTGTGCATACTATCACACATAGTGACATTTAGGTAGTTTAGAGTTTTGTTATGGAGCTCACATATAGTGGCAATTGTTTAATTGATTTCTAAATTGATAATGTCATATTAGAGTTATTGCGCTGCAGGTTTTTAATTAATAATTGGGCGTACATCACATTTAGGTGTCAATTAGTGTGTTCCTATATAGTGATAAAAAGATGACCAAGTAGGTCACTTGTGCAGTTCTAGGAGATCAAACGGATGGGCCGTTGGTCGAGTAGTTGGTATAATTATATTATTTGGCAGCTATAGATGTCACGTTCAAAATTTGGTTTTATTTCGAGTTGATCCGGTTGTGTTTTGGAACTGAGCAAGTCGCTCAGATGGTCACAAACTAGCTGTAAAATTTCAGGTTTTAATAACAGACTTCTTTATCTTCGTTCTCTTTAGTTTTAACTCCGTTTTGGACCAAATTTGTGGCCACGTGTTTGTTATGATATCTAATATTTACTAATAGTTTTCTTAGAATTTATTGATCTGGTTTTATATTTAAAAATCTGAAAAATCCTTCAGGTGTTCGTAAAATTTCAGTTTTAATAGTGAACTTCTTTAACTCCGTTCTCTTCCGTTTTAAATCTGTTTTGGACAAAGTTGGTGGCCACGCATTCATTAGGATGTATACTATTTAAATATATATTTTTTAGAATTTACTAGGCTGGTTCTATGTTTAAAAATTTAGAAACTCCTTCATGTATTCATGAAATTTCAGGTTTTAACAGCGGACTTATTTATCTCAATTCTCTTTCGTTTTACCTCCGTTTAGATAAAATTTAAGGCCAGTGTTGATACTAATATTTAATTATATATATATATTTATAATTTATTAGATTGTTTCTTTTATATTTTAAATTTCGAAAAGTATTCGAGTGTTAAGCATTGGTAAGTTCGGTTCATTAAATTGATCGAGTCTATAGGAGTTCATAGCCATGTATGTTGACCATTTTTACCTCTTCTAGTATTCCTCCAACCTGTCTCAAGCACAAGTTTCTTTTGTCTTGACTTACGGGAATTGTTTGATCCGGTTACTTGTGGCGCAAGTTACCTCAATTTCGCATTTGCATTAGCTTAATGAAGTTAATAATCAAAACTAATGAAAATTAATAAGCAAGACTAATGCATATAGATGTTAGCGTGTTTTAATGTCTTGCTTTATTTTATTTTATTGATCTTGTCTGCTTGGTATTAGTTAATGGTTGAATCATTGTATGGTGAAGCTAAAGGCAAAGCTTCAATTGCATCTTGTGTGACACTTAGCTAAAATTATATAGAGCATTTGTGTGTCTGTGTTTTTGGGACAAGATTTTTACCAACTTGGCTATATAGCTTACCCTTCAGTTTCTTTTTATTTTGTTTTTTTTTTCTTCTTTAAATTGAAAGTGGAGCAGGTGATCGAGCAGGTTCTTTTGGTCGGGCTTCGGATAGCCTCTCATGGTGTCATTACTCATTTTGTTACATATCCATAGTAGATGTGTAAAGTGCATATTTTCATTTCGTTAATTTTAATACCTAATGTAATCAAATGGGTATTAAAATTTGTAAATGTTTTAATGAACTCTAGAGTTATGTATAAATGGTTTTGAGGTTATATGTATATCTATAAAGGTTTATTGAACACATGTTTTAAAATAGCTAAGTAAGCTATTTTTATTATTTATATTTATATTTTATTTTTGTTACTTACATTAATTGAGGGTATCAATATTGTACAGATTTGGCACAATTGCATTTTTAGGTCCGTTATAGCTCACCTTCGGGATGGTCCATCGCCAGACCGAGGGTGGGTAATGGCGTGACAACTGTTGGGACAATTTCCAGTTTCAGGACAATCGATCTCATCATCAGAATTATGAGGTTCAGACCCTGAAACTATATCAGGTTCAGGATTAACTTCGGTTTGCACATTAGTATTAGTAACACTATCAGGTACTACAGTTTGAATAACAAAATCAGAAAGTTCTAGTTTTTGGTGATTTTCAGAATCAGGTTTTTCTTTATTCAAGAAACTAGGAAAATCATTTTCAGAAAATATCACATCTCTGCTGATAATAAATTTATAATTAGAATTTTCCTTGAAAAAAACTCTAAAACCTTTTGTTCCAGTTTGAAAACCCATAAACAACCCAATAATAGACCTGGGATCAAGTTTATCTAACCTCTGATGTGCAAACACCTTACAGCCAAACGTTTTTATAGAATTCAGATTAGGAAGCTTACCAAACCATACCTCATAGGGTGTTTTAAAGTTAATAAGAGAAGATGGTGATCTGTTCTTCAAGAAAGTTGCAAAGCATAAGGCTTCTCCCCAAAATATTTTGGGCATATTGGCCTGGAACAGTAGGCTCCTAACTCTTTCTAACAAGGTTCGGTTTAAACGCTTAGCTACCCCATTCTGTTGAGAAGTATACCTCACAGACCTATGTCTTTCTCCCCATTTTCCTCACAAAATTTCTTAAATGGTTCATTACAAAATTCCAGACCATTATCAGTTCGCAAACATTTTAAATTTCCATTCTTTTCATTTTCTGTCAAAGCTTTCCAGATTTTAAATTTCTCAAATACATCAGATTTTGATTTCAGTAAATAGGTCCAACAATATCTAGAATAATCATCAGTAAAAGATAGAAAATATGTACATCCACTAAAAGTTTTAGTTTTTGAAGGACCCCAAAGGTCTGAATGTACATAGTCTAAAACATGTTTTGCTTTATAAACAGATTTTTCAAATGGCTGTTTAGTATGTTTTGCAAGAATACATTTTTCACATTCAGAAATTTCACAAGGAAAATCCTTTTCTATCAGACCCTGTTTCTGAAGCTCTCTCATACCAAAACTTCCTAAGTGGCCTAATCTTCTATGCCACAGGCTTGCTAACTCATGGGTACCTAATGGTTTGGAAGAGGTAGCTAAGACTTCTAAGGTTTCACCTTCAAGAACATACAAATTCCCAGCCATTTTTCCTTTCATAACTACCTCACGGGTATTACTCCTAACCATTTCAACTCTCTAGTTTTTAAACACACAGTCCAGTCCCAACTCTCCCAATTTACTGACAGACAGCAGGTTTCTTCTAAGGTCAGGCACTAACTTCACATCCCCCAGGGTAAGATTCCTACCATCAAACTGTCTAATGGTAACTGTTCCAGACCCCAAAATGCTACATTTGTGATCGGATCCCATAACCACAAACCCCTGCTTAACAGTTTTAAAGTCAGCAAACCAATTTTGATTAGGAGACACATGATGTGTACAACCAGAGTCGATCACCCATTCATTCAGTGTATTACAAGGCACAGATAAAGCATTCATTTCAATCACAGCAGTCATGCCTTTAGTAAAAGAATCAATAACAGCCAATGAGTTAGAGACACTAGCACTCTTTAGTTTGCCACTTGCCTCATCCTTCTTCTTTTGGAAACAATCTTTGACAAGGTGGTTGGTCTTATTACAGTAATAGCATTTTCTATCACTAGGCTTACCAATTTTACCCTTCCCCTTATTAGGTTGTTTAGACTTATTCCAGTTACCTTTCTGAGGCTTCTTTCCCTTTGGCTTGGTTTTGATGCTAGACTCAGGTTTACTAATAAACAGACCTTCATTTTTCTTTTTAATCATTTCCTCACTAACAGACCTAAAGCTTAAAGCATCCATAATATCTTTTGTGGTAAGAGCATTTTTATTAAAGGAAATGAACTCTCTTACAACACTGTGAGACTCAGGTAAGGCATGAAGTAAAACCATAGCAAGATACTCATCACTAAGATGTTCAGACTCTTTAGTTCTACTGTTAAGGTCTTAGACAAGCCTTTTAAAGACAGCAAGATTATCATTTACAGACTTATTAGGAACAAACCTAAAGCTAAACAACTTATGAAGGTTGATAATCCTATTGGGTATGTCAGACTCTAAGTAGTTTGATTCAAGGGATTTCCAAAGAGTGCTAGTAGTCTTAACATGGTTCATAGCAGTCAAAACATCATCAGATAGATGCAATAAAATGGTATGATATGCATGTTTGGCCATTCAGGCCTTATCAGCATCAGACGTATCAGGTGGGTAATCATTATCCACAGTACCTTCGATGCCATGGTGTACTAAAACTGAAAGCATTTTCTTTTACCACAAAACGAAATCTTGAGATCCATCAAAGACCTCAATGTTTATTGGATTTGAACTTGAGGGTTTTGAAGCCATTTTATTGTACAACAAAGTTTTTAGTTTGAAAGAATTTCAGTTTATCAAAAAATTGTTTTCAAAAAATTACTAAAAAGGATCTGAAACCTTTTATTTTAAAAAACAGATGCCGATAAAGTTCTAATAATGAATGACTATACAATGTATGTATGTATGAACAAACACAAAGACAGATCAATCAAGTAAAGAGTAATATACACTCAAACAGTAATCAATTCACACTATAAGCAAGCAAGAAAAAGTGATCAATCAACAAGCAATCAATGATCAATTAACAGATAATCACAATTATAAATCCAAAGAATCAAGAGGCCTCAAACAAGCTAGATTTTTCCGTTACTAGCAACCGTTTGGGACTTTTAACAAGCAACTAAGGTCTGTATCCCTCAGCCAAGGTCAAACAAGCCAGTCTGTTCCGTACTGGCAGGCGGTTCGAGACTTTAACAAGCAACTAAGGCCTGTATCTCTTCAGCCAAAGCCTCAAATTCACCAAAGAAAGAAAGCAAATATCCAACAATAATAAAGAACAAACAAGCAAACAGCGAAAAATAAAAGGAAGGGTTTAGAAATGCTCATTCTTCCAGAGCTGCTCCGCAACAGATCTTTCTAATTAGATCTGTGTTCCTCCTCAGTCCCGATTTCTCTTAGGACTGCCTTCTGGTGCTTTTTTCAGCTTGTCCTCCAGTAAACTCAGAGTTCTTTGCTCTGGTTTACTCTTCTG
>CM062394.1:25888842-25913219 GCA_031304145.1 Cardiospermum halicacabum | reverse complement strand
TCACTTTCTCCAGGTACTTGTAACTCAACAACAAATGGTTAGTTACAGTGTATTAGTGATTCAAATGCAAGAATATTACAAAGTAAAGTAACTACTAAGCTCTATTAGGGTTTTAACTAGATACAATCTCAAGAATCTTCCAGCAATTAACAGATATGCACAAGATCTGTAACTACTTTCAGATTCGAAACCAAGAAAATCACAGAATGTAGTCGGTTTGACCTAGAACTTCAAATCTACAAAGATTGGAGTTCTTAGTCGCGACAAACAAGCACAAAGCATTCATAGTCGCAAACAAAGCATTCAAACAAATATTAAACAGTTTCAAACAAATTGAAACACAAACAGACTACAGAATCTATACAAACAAGATACAAACTGTCACAGATCCAAGAAGAAAACGCTCTGATACCACTTTGTTCTTCAATCTAACAAACAAGCAAGTATAGAAACACAAAGTAACAAAAGCAAATTTATGTGGTTCACCCAAAAAGGGTTAATCCACGGGATTTTCAGCACAAGGAGACAGATTGCACTATGAATCAGCAAATAGAGTACAGATTACAACAATAGATCACAAAGATCTCAACACAGACAAGCTAAACAAGAAACCCTAACAGAGTCAACACAAAGCAAGAGAGAGAGAACAATTTCTCTCACTAAAATGACCACACAGAAGAAAAAGAGATTAAATAGTTAGGTTATGGTAGTCTCGAGTAAGAAGGCAGAAAAAGTGCGGATCCTTAAGTGATAATGGAGCCCCGTAACCAAGTAGCAACCAAATGGGCCTGTACCAGCACAAAGTCACATAAAGCCCCAAAGCCAAGCTTCCAAAACCAACATAAACCTGATACAAAACAGAAAACAAGAGAAAGGATATTACAACAATATTTTAGAATAGTAAAGAAAACTTACAAGTTTATATTGAATTTATCTTATTTTATCAGTCCATTAGCTGTAGATGTGAATGGTACCTAACATTTATTGACAACAGAATTATAAAAATCAACAAATTAAAAAATAGGTTGAGATGGGTTTTTTTATTTAATAAATAAAAATTACATAAAAGGAATTAGTATTATGATTTTTCCCATTCTTGTAGTAGCATAGAACTATTTGGAAAAGTATTTTCTTAAAACTATTGTCATTCTAGATGTTAATTAGGTTTTTTTTCTTTTTTTTTTTCATCAAAACACACTTATGCCGATAATAATTACACCAACTCCAGCCCGTAACTTTATTACATTTTGAAGTATGAAGTTTGAAAACAATCTCCACCCAACAACCTCATTTGAGAAATTTATAAATTTTAAAAATTATTGAATATTTGCATAGCATGTTTTTTCTTGAATATGAGGTTTGATTTTCCTCCTCTATCACACACATATATATTAGGAAATAATTTATTTGAATAATTTCAAACTTAAAAAAATTATATAACTTAGACTATTTATCTAATTTTATTATAATTTTTTTAGTGAATATATTATCAAAATTAAGTTATTTTTAATTACATATTAAATATTAATTTATATTATAAGATGAAATTTATAAAAATTATAAATTATAAATTAATAATTGAAATTTATATATATATATATATATATATGAGATAGTTTATCGCATAAAGAAATATGTAATATGGTATATTTGATTGTTAATATATATATATATATATATGATTATATTAATTTGATAAATTTAATTTCATATTAATATGTATTTTTATCAAATATTAATAAATTAAAAAAATTAATATTTTTTAAAGTATATTTTTATTATAGTATATATTTATAAATTATAAATTTTAGTGTAATATAAATATTTTTTAACAAATGCATTAGTTTTATTATAATTTTTATTTATAATATATGATGGTTGAACATTGGACTTGTTTTCGTATGTCGTATTTCACCCCATAAAAAACATCTTTTAAGTTTCATTATAATTATATATATGATTCAATTTTAAAAAATAATAATACATTTAAATATATTAAATATAATTATATATACGATTCAATATTTAAAAAATAATAATACATTTAAATATATCTTCATATATATTATAAAATGATTGTCATGTATGAAAATTTTTCATTCTTGAATTATTATGATGGTAGGTTTTATTTGTTGACCTCGATAAATCTACCTTAGTGAAAATTGCGTTTAGTTTAAAAGATTTGTATTTTAATTGTTCATTTTAAATAAATAAAAAATAAAAAGTTAATATGTATTTTTATCAAATATTAATAAATTAAAAAAATTAATATTTTTTAAAGTATATTTTTATTATAGTATATATTTATAAATTATAAATTTTAGTGTAATATAAATATTTTTTAACAAATGCATTAGTTTTATTATAATTTTTATTTATAATATATGATGGTTAAACATTGGACTTGTTTTCGCATGCCGTATTTCACCCCATAAAAAAACATCTTTTAAGTTTCATTATAATTATATATATGATTCAATTTTAAAAAATAATAATACATTTAAATATATTAAATATAATTATATTACGATTCAATTTTTAAAAAATAATAATACATTTAAATATATCTTCATATATATTATAAAATGATTGTCATGTATGAAAATTTTTCATTCTTGAATTATTATGATGGTAGGTTTTATTTGTTGACCTCGATAAATCTACCTTAGTGAAAATTGCGTTTAGTTTAAAAGATTTGTATTTTAATTGTTCATTTTAAATAAATAAAAAATAAAAAGTAACTAAAATCTAACATAAAGTATTTGGATTGGTTCATTATTTATATTATATATTATCTTCATTTATCCTTTTAAAATTTATGTATCATACTTCATTTATAACATGTTCCATTTATTACATTAATGAACAATAAGATAGTTGAAGGGATGTAACTTAAAAAAATTCCCCCGAACTTGACTGTATTTTTCAAGTTAGCCCTCAAACTTTACTGAGGGTTAATTTAAGGATATTTTTGTTTTTGGATCCATTTTATAAAAATAATCCAGAAATCCACTAATTTTTAAAAATAATTCGAAACCGGACCCATTTTTATGCAAAAAGTGGTTTTGGAAAAAAGTTTTATGGTTTTACTCTAATTCTACATTTTGTATTAATTGCATTAAATATTTAATTTATACCATTATTATTGACCAAATATTAAATTATGTTATTTTTAATAAAAATAAAAATACAAATAAAATTATTTTAATTTTAATTAAGTAATACGTTTTAATTTATTATTTTTAATAAAAATATTTAAAATAAATATGAATTTGTTTCATTTTATTTTTTAAATTAAAAAATATATGAAATAAATTCATATTTATTTTTAATTTTTAATTAAAAATAAAAAATTAAAATATATTATTTAATAAAAAATTTAAAATAAAAAAAAATAAAATTATATCTATTTTACATTGTATTAAAATATATTTTTATTTTTTATTTTTTATGAAATAATCAATTTTAATTTTTAATTTTTTATATTTAATTAAAGATTCAGAATAAATATGAATTTATTTCATATATTATTTAATTTAAAAAATAAAATGAAATAAATTTATATTTATTTTGAATTTTTTTTATTAAAGATAATAAATTAAAATCTATTATTTAATTAAAATTAAAATTAATTTATTTTTATTTTAATTTTTATTAAAAATAACGTAATTTAATATTTGGTTAATAATGATAGTATAAATTAAATATTTAGTGTAATTAATACAAAATGTAGAAATAGTGTAAAATCATAAAACTTTTTTCGAAAACCACTTTTTACATAAAAATGGGTCCGGTTTCGAATTATTTTTAAAAATGGGTGGATTTCTGGATTATTTTTATAAAATGGGTCCAAAAACGAAAATACCCGTCAATTTAACCCCTCAACTTTCAAATGGTGAGTTAATTAAGCCCTTTTGCTGATGTGGATGTTGATTTGACAGTAAAAAAATGTTAACTTCAAAATGACAATTAAGCCCTCCACATCGGCAGAAAGGGTTTATTTGACATGAAATTTAAAAGTTAAAGAGTTAAACTGACCATTCATGAAGTTGAAGGACTGCTTTGAAAAATATAACCAAATATAACCAAGTTCAGGTGCTTACCCTTATGCCAATTATATTTTATACCGCATTAGGCATATATATTTAGTGTTTTGTTAATAATTGAAGTTATATATTAAATAATAATATGAATTATGTATTATTATTTAAAATATGAAAATAATAAATTTAATTTAATTTTGATATATATTTTTTTAAAGTTTATAAATTTTTAGGTTAAATTTGGATGATTTTTATAGTTATTGATCTCCTAAACTTGTGCTTGATTTGGTTAGTTGCAGCTAAATCTTTTTGGTATCGCGATTAGCACCAATGAGTTATTTAGGTCTAAATTGTTAAAGATCATAATTAGATTGCTGCTGGATTTCATACTAAATGGTTTAGGTTGTTTAGTGAAATCTTATAAGAGATTAGTAATTTGGCTATAATCACTATAAAAAATAATATAGTAACATAAGGCAATAAGAAAAAGAATTGCTAGTGAAGTTAGTTATGAATGAGACTAGTAAGAAGCTGAGGTGGTTAATTAAGCGCACCTATAATTCAAATTTTAGCTAGACTATAAAATATTACTATTTATATAATTGAAAATTATTAAATTAGTTTTAAACCAAGTTGAAAATGTACGGGGATGGAGTGTTTTTATCTAATTGAATCATAGATACTGTTTTGAGCTAAATTAGTTTGGTTCGTAGTGGTTTGGGCATGTTTTTGAGTGATAAGTGTCTGGGCATATAACTCAGTGTTGGCAGCAAAGACATATTGTCGTTGCTCTATTTGTAAACCCAAAATTAGGGTCTTCGTGATTTATTTCGTGACTTGTTTAGTCGCATGCCAAGTCGACGGTACTCAAGAATTCGCGGTTTTAAAACTTTGGGAATTGTCTAATTACTACTTGTCGCAAAGCAAGTCATCTGATTATAACTCTCCCAACTTTTAAATTTTCGTGATTTGTCTCGTGACTTGCTAGTTGCGAGCCAAGTCACTTGTGATCCGAATTTTGTAATTTTAACTTGTTCAATTCAGTTGAGTCCGTAAGATTCCATAGACATGTGTTTTGACCATTTTATCCCTCTTGTCACCCTTGTAACCTATCATGCACAAAAATTGTATGGACTCAAATTACAAAATTCATTAATTTAGGTTACTAGTGCTGCAAGTAACCTTTGTATATGCATCACCTTCACCTTCACAATAATTAGACTTTTAACTAACTAAATAAAATTAAATCATATAGATATCATCTAATTAGGATGTCTAGTGATTTTTTCTTATTTTTTGCCCCTCTTTGATGATATTTGGATTGTTATTTACATTGGAAGCAAGTTATGAGTGATTTCTTTCATTTGTGTTCCATATACCGATTAGTTGTTGTAGGGAATTTATGTGTGTATATTTGGGATAAGGTTTACCAACTTAACTTTCTAGCTTACCCTGTTATTTTTTTTCTTTCTTTTTTTTTAATTTCTTCTTTAAATAGAAATGGAGCAGGTGATTGCGCATGTTTATTTTGGTCGGACTTCGGGATGCCTCTCATAAAGTCCATTGCCTATCATTGATCATTAATATTCATAGCATTTTATATAGCATAATTTTTCATGTATATACAAAGGAGTAGTTGATCATGTAGAGGTTTAATGGTTTCACGAAGTATAGTTTCTATGTGGTTCTGTATCCATATATTTTTCATATTACATGGTGAAATTTATAATCTTAATAATGGGTTACATTGGCGAAAGTAGTTATTTAAGCCACGATAAATGGGTCCATATTATATATATATATATATATATATATCTTTCACTTACAGTTACAGGTTGTTTTGTGACTCCTAGTTCTGGCTAGGCTGAAGGTTGGGAGTTACAACTCCTATTTCAAAATATAAAGGGTCTGTTTGGGATTACTTCTATTTTTTAATTTCTGACGGTAGAAAAAGAAAAGTATAAGGTATTTTCAGAAAGCTAATATTTTTTACTTTATTTGGAAGAGTTTTTGGGAGGTTAGAAGCACTTCTGCTAGTTATTCAAATACCATCTGAAAATAGTTTTTAAAAGTTAGAAGGTAAAAATCAGTCTATCCAAACAGACCAAATAAAGATAGGTTGAAGTTCAACATTTTTGTTTGGTGAGAATATATTCCAAAAGATGTTTTACTTCTACTTTAAAAGGCAAACGAGAATAATGTAAGGTTGGAGTTGGTCCTAGGAAATCCAAAGCCATATTTGCATTGAAGGAGCGTCTATTTCAAAACTCCCATTAATTCATGGTTCAAACTATCGTATATTGAAAAATCAAAATAAAGGTGTTTATCACATCCTGGATGAAATATAGAGACCGGTCCCAAATTTAGGAGAATGATGACACCTATAAAAATATAGTAATGTTGTAGATACAGCTATTAGATCTAAACTTGAAGAGAAGTAAACTCTAGAGAACTATACTAGACATGAAGATCGTAATGTCAACTTTACTAGCAAACTATAATATCCTATCTTTAATAGTATAGATACTAATATCAACTGTCAAAACAATGAAAAAAACCTAGCAACTTCTTGAAATTCTTTGTTAAAAAATACACATGGTAAAAAGATTCTCATTCCAAACCTCTTCTACTCAAACCTCAATTATTTTATCAAATATTATTTGAAATACATAAAATATTCTGTAAAATAAATGAAAAAGAATAATAGGAAGGGCTGATACAAATGTTGTCGTAAACTCTCTATGTTCTAATTTGTGATTCAATTGTGAAATATGTTGGAGGTGAAACAGAATAGATAATGTGTAAAACTAAATAACACATATAGACATATGCGAAGTACCCATCAGATTCTTTTATTGCTCTTTCTCAATGATACAGATAAGTACAAATTCAACTATTTATAGCATAGATGATAAGTGATACCTATTTGAATAAAAACAGAATCATAATAATTTGCAGATTGACTTTAAACTGACCAAACTTATCTGTTTCAAATTTATGATTTTATTCCAAATTTGTTGTGAAACCTGGTGAAGCGGGATTGTATCAGATAAGGTGCTTCTCACAATCCATAACACGAGGTATGATTATGGTGTACTTAATACCAAGTTCTATATAACCTAACCATGATAATAAAGAATGCATCCAGATACCAAGATCATATTATACGTAGCAAGCAAATGAATCCAACAACGACCAGTTTCATTGGAAAGTGAGAGTCATCAAACCAAACATTAAAAACAAAGCATGACGACTTCAATACGGTCGAAAACTAAACATACATAAAATACATAACCAGTCAAATATATTACACCAATTTCATTATAGCCTCTCTTAGCTCCTTCACAAACTCCTTAATCGTCATCCTAAACTCCTCACTCTTCTGCCAAAAAAAAAAAAAACAAACCCTAGGTGAACAACAGTGATTAAAAAACATTACATGCAAATAATTAGTAACTTACCAGGGCGATTATGGTGAGGTCAAAAGTGGAATTTCCAAAGGGAACGACACTTGTATTGAGAATCGAAAGCTGAAACCCTTCGACTTCGTTAATTATTTTTGGAAGGAGACCTTTTTGTTTCTCGAAGTGGATCCGGATAAGAACGTCTTTGTCACATGCTCGAGCTTCGATTTCCGGGAGAGGTGAATCGAATGTGTTGTCGGAAATTTCGTCGCTTGATAATTCATCGTCGGTTGACAACTGTGATTTCTTTACGAACACCACTGATTCCACTGTTCTCTTCTTTGTTTGCTCCTCTAGAGTTTTCACTCTCTCTTGTAGCTCCTTCACGTACTTTATCGCATCTCCGAGCACCGATGCCTTGTCCATCTACAATAAACGCCGATCTCCTTTTAGTCTTAAAGATAGATACACTTCATTCACTCTTCACTGATCATTCTAAATAATATTTTACGATTATATTCTATTAAAACCATTTCACAATAATAATTATATACTATTTTATTCGAAACCATCAATAAATATATAATTATAAAATTAATCTTTTATTATACTGGTTATAACAATTCAAAATTTATTAATCCAAAAATTATTATTTTGAGATTGAATATTTTAAATTTTACCTAATCTTCCTCTGTAACAATCATTTCTAAAATCCTTTAAAAGAAATTATACAATAAAACTTCCTAATAACAATAGTTCTTTATAATAGTATTTTATATAAAATTCACATTTTCTTTGAAATTACTCATGAACGCATACTATAAAACTTATTCTCTGTAACATCTAAATATCCTAAAAATGATCAGACAAACGAAAAAAACTATGTTGTAGAGCGATTTATCTGTAAAATCTTCTTATAATAGTCATCCATTATTTTTAGAAAAAAATTGAAAAAAAAAAAGGTTATTTTCAAAACCATCAATTTGTTCAAACATTTTATTTAGATACTGGAAAACTTTGTAAAATCACCTGAAATCAAAACAATTAATGGTTTGTTATTGAATGGAGAGTGTGAAATAATTATGTTTTAATTTAATTATATTTAAAATTTTATTTAATAATTTTAATTATTTATTTTGAGTTCATAATATTCCAAAACTATTACTCTAAACAAACCCAAAACCACATATCCAACCACTTCTTTTTTTAAAATAATCCTAAAAGAATTACTATAATCTTATAGAGATGTTTGGGTGTATACCTTTTTGAGGCCGGGAACGATGGCAGAGAGAGCGATGAATCTCTGACTAAGCTTCTCTCTTCTCTTCCTTTCAGCTAAAATATGATCCTTAGCCATGGCAGGAGTTTTTGTCATGGAATAAGAAGACATATTATTGTTATTATGGTTGCTGATGTGGTTGTGGTTATTGAGCTTGGTTGGATAATTTTGATTCTCAGAGATCTGATGAGGGAAGTGAATGTTGAGAGAAGGAGAAGCAACCTCATCTTTAGGTTTAAAAGAGTACAAGTGGTTAGGTTGATCAAAGGACAAAAACTGAGAAGTGGGAGAAGAGACAGGAGAGAGATGATCTGTGGTGATGGTTGAGTTCCAGCTATTGGTCTTGGTTTGTTTACAAGGTCTAGTTTCATTGAAAGAAGAAAAGCTTTCAGATGATGGAAAAGATTGTTTGAGTCCAAGTGCAGTTGCTATGTCTTGTTCACTGCTAAACTCTGCAAGTGAATCCATTTCACATTGATGAATTATGTTGAATTCATCCATGCCCTATACCAAAAAAATCAAAATCAATTATTCCATTTGAAAATAGAAAAAAATATAAATCACCCTTTCAGCATCATTTTAATTGCTTTCATTAAAAATATTTTTCAATTTATAATCACATACTTTTATATTTAAATAACCGTAAAAATATTTATATAAATTATACCAAACAGACGGTATATCTTACCAGTTCAGAGAACCATTTGGAGGTTGATACATCCATGGCAAGAAATGATGGAGATTAAGATTGTCTGAAAAATAAAATCAGGTTTGGTGAACAGTGAATAGTGAAAGCATTATATTGAGAAGAAGAAAATGTAGAGAGAGCTCACCTTGTTGTTGTTGATTGGTTTGGAGATTGATTTTGGGTGGGTCTTTTTTTATAAGGTGGTTGTGGTCCATTTTTGTAACTAGATTTTTCTCTCAGTGTATATGAACCTCTTGTCCTTTTCTCTTTTAGCTTTTTCGCTTATTCATACTACTGAATTTTAGAGCGATTCAGGATAACTACTATTATGCATATTATGACACGTGATGTACTCTTCCATCAACCTGTCATTTATTGATATTTTTTTTTTTCTATATATATTTTTTAATAGGGATTTATCCAATTGCTTATTTATTCTTACGTTACAAAATTAAATTCGTCAGTGTTTTAGTGAAGTTCTTAGTTTTAACCTTAGAACTTTCTTTGACATATTTGGACTACCCTAAGATAACATAATATTGAATTGGTAGTTGGATCTACCTGTTTGTTTTTGGGTTTTTTTTTTAATTTTTAATTTTTAAATTTTAAATTTTTTAAACCGAAAAATGTTTTAGGGTTAATAATGGATTCAATTAATTTATTTAGTTAAAATAATATTTTTTAAAATATTAGTATTAAAAATATAAAGATTTGTTAAAAAAAATATTTATATTTCACTAGAATATAATAATTATTTTCCATGAAAAAAAATTACAAATCATCTCTAACAAAATTATCATTAAATTATTTTCAATCTTTTAATAATTGAATTAAAAATATAATAAAAATAAACATAATCTACAATATTACTTTTTAGTAGAATTGATAATTATTATCCAGTATTTATTTTTAAATAATAATAATAAGTGAAAAATGTTAATTTAATCAACTAAGAGCATCTCCAATGGTTTAGTGAATTGAGATATATGTGGCATGGTAAATAGAGGGTATAGATAATGACGTGTTAAAAATAGTATTTCTGGAGGAAAAAAATTAAAAACCACCCACAGTGGTTATTGTCTATTTAGATTTTCCTAATTTATAACCCATTAGAATTAAACTTCGATTTCCTTTTTAATTTGTAATTTAAGATAGAAATATGGTAATTATAATTTTAAAATATTAAAAATACTAATTGACACCGTCAACTAGGATGTGGAAAATAGAAGCTCTACTTCACACCCTCTATTATTTTTTCTACCACGTCAACAAAATATTGTGAATTCACGTTACCATTGGAGCGGATTTTTTAAATAAAAAATCCTGAATATCCACGTGGATGTGCAAACCAATAAATTCACACTCCACTGGAGATGCTCTAAGCACTAATCATTAGTGTACTATCCATTAATTATAAAATAAATTTAAAAAAAATATATTTTTATTTTCAAATATAAAATCATACTGATAGATTCCATAATGTGAAGCCTAATCTTTCCTGACAACATTCTATGCTGATAGTACTATCTATCAATCCAAGTAACATATATGTTATTTCTTTTAAATTTGATAATATAATAAAACAATAAATATATAAAGATAAATTAATAGGAAGACGACGGGAAAAATGCCGACGTATAGGCCCACATCAATAATAATTTGTTGAAAAAAAATAGTAAAAATGTCTGAACTGAAATGGACACGAGAGAGAGCAAAACATTGGCGAGGAATGCTCGGGATCCTCAGAACCATCAACTGCTGGTCTTTCTAATAATAACTTTTGCCATTTCTCAACTACTTTTATGAGCTCAAATAAGCTGGTCATCATTGGGGCTATTTTGCGAGCCAGACAATTAGGTAGGAGGCGGTGGGAGAAACTAACAAAATATATGCACGAAGTATATCCAGATTTTAGAATTATTATGATATACATTATCCTTTTCCCTTCGGAAATTAAGTGATCAACGAAGCTCTGTTGGGTTGTTGGCAGGGTCAATATTGTTAGTTTTTTTTTTTTTTTTTTCCAAATTTGATGAGACTAAAATTATTATATAGAAATAAACGTAATATTCAATGTAATTGGACAAATTAACCAATATAAAAAATATATATATATTTTTATAAAAAAAATTCCAAAACAATTTCGAGAATTCCATCTTCATACAAAATCATTTTTTTTATAATTATATTAAAAAAAATTTATAATTATATTAAAAAAGACATATTTCAAATCAAACCCTCCATCAAAATTTGTTAAACTTAACCAGTGTCAGATAACCTCAATTCAAATTCTCTTTAATGGCAAGATAATCCAAATTCGAAATTTTTTAATGGCGAGACAACTTCAATTCGAAATGGTGAGACAACTCCAATTCAAAATTTCCTTAACGACGAGACTCCAACCTTAACGATCATGACCTCCACTAAGTATGACTCATTCCAATTATTACCACTCCACAAGATACGAGATACTTTTTCTTCATGAGATAAATCTATTTACAGTTATCACAAAATATACTTTCTTAATTTATTTCATTTTCAACAAAGAAATACAATCAACTAAATTAAGAAAATCATATTTTTCCAAAATAAGAAATCAAACAATTAAAAAGTTGGTTATTTCCAAAAAAAAAATCCACTTTTTCAAACGTTTTATTTTGAACCACAGGTTTTAGAAACTTTTGCAAAACCACCCCAAATCCAAAACAACTAGTGTTTTGCTGTTAGATGGATGGTTTTTGGATTTTGATGGATAGTTTTGGAATATTAGTATGTTTTAATAATTTAATATGAATATTTAAAATTATTAAATAAAAAATTTAAAAATAATTAAAATATCATAACTATTCAAAATCACCTATCTAACCGTAAAACCATTCGTTCTTTTGAATTTAGGGTGATTTTACACGAATTTTCAAAATCGGTGATTCAAAATAAAACGCTTTAAAAAATGAGATTTTTTTTATAAAAAAAATAACCCTAAAAAATGCAATCTCAAAATTATATATATTCCTAAAAAAAATCTTATAATTCAATAAGGGATAAATAATACATAGGCCCTGTACTTGTATAAATTTTTCACTTAGCCCCCTATACAAATTGTTGTCTCAATTAGCCCCCTGTACCTGTGATTTTGTCTCTGATAGCCCCTCAGTGCTGACATAGCACATGACGTGGACATTGCATATGTGATGTGGACTGCCATGTGTCGTCAATGTCACACATCAAACGACCACGTCACGCGCCACATCAGCATTAAGGACCTAACTGATACAAAATGACAAGTACAGGGCTAATTGAGAAAATTTAAAAATACATAAATAAAATTAATTTAAAAATAAAATATATGTATAATTATATATTATAACTTATAATCTATCTAATTCACCTATCTATCTATTTTAAATACTTTAAATAATCATCATTTTTTTTAAATAAAAAAATGGAGTAACTAACAGCACTAGATATCAAACATTCAAATTAGAATTAAAACAAAGTTGACACAATAACAAAACATTATTCGTCTTAACGAGTCATATTACCATTATAAAAAATATTATAAAATAATTTTTTTAATGGAATAATTTAAAAAAAAATGGATTAAACAAAAATTTAAATGAAATTCTTTAAAATGGTTATTTTGAGATAGATTTAAAATGATACTTTATTTAAATTATCTAAAATAGATTATTAGACGAATTAAACCGAAAAAAGTTATAATGTTTAATTATATTTATATATTTTTAAAATTATTTTTATTTACATATTTATAAACTTATAAATTTTCTTAGTTAGTCCCCTGTACATATGGTCGTCTCAATTAGCCCATGTACTTGTGATTTTGTCTCAATTAGCCCCTCGGTGCTGACGTGGCATCTGACGTGGTCATTTGATGTGTGACCTTAATGACATATGGCAGTCCACATCACACGTCAAACGACCACGTCAGATGTCACGTCAGCACCGAGGGGCTAACTGAAACAAAATCACAAGTACAGGAGGTTAACTGAGACAACCATTTGTACAAGGAATTAACTGAAAAACTTATACAAGTACATTGGCATGTATTATTTATCCCAATTCAATAAATATGAATTTTATGTCGTTAAAAAAGTGAACATTATTCATGCAAAAGTGAATAAATTCTACATAATAAAAATTGTATGGAATCAAATTGGGTTTAAAGATGAGTTATATGTGGGGAAAATGAAGTTAAATGTGGTAATTGTATTACCAAATACGGGGAGTGTGAGAAACTTTTGTTGTTTAGATCCTCACTTGATCACTATTATCAATGACACATTGAACATGATATTTATCACTATATTATATTATTTGGCAATCACACATTCACATGAGAGGAAGATATAATACTTATATGTGGATACTTCCTCAACCATCCCGCTCCCTTTATCAACAATCTTCAATAACACTCATCTCACTCACAATCTAACTACAAGTCATCCAAAATCACTTGCTTTATATAGAACACAACTAACAAAGCAAATCTGTGCATTATTTGAATCCCTTACACCGACATGAATTTTCCAAATTTTTCATTTTCATTTTTACTTGTATTGATATAAAACATGTGGTGGGGGACAAAGTAAATGACAATAAGATATGATACTTTCATTTGATTTGATATGAGTTGTGTTGTGGTCACATGGCACGACAATCCAAGTGTGTTTAACTGGGACTGATTGAAACAAGAGACCTGATTTCCCGGGTAGATAGTGCCCAAAACAAGGCAGGCTCTTCATTCATTCATTAGTAGTGTTGTTTTTCCCTGCCCTACACAGAGTTCATGCATGAATTGGTGGAGCTCGCAAACTATATATCTATCTATCAACAGCTGGGGAGTACTCTCTCTCAGCTTTAGGTACATAACAACTTGTCTTTCTATTCTTATCCTATGATTGTATATAATTCCAAAACAATAACTCTAAAACCACAAAATGTGCATTAAATACAACATTCCAATTAAATGTGATGTAAATCCATGAATCATAATAACTTATTATCCAACTTGAATTTTAGGTTTTGAAGTTGGAAAATTTCGTGTCCAGATTTTATCAACTTTTAAGGTATCCCACTAAAAGCTGCACTCTGATAAGAAGGACATTAGATGCGAAAGACAACGTAACAAAGCAGTAACAAAATGAATCACATGCAAGTTTCAACTTTATAATACATTATGATAGAAAAATAATACTAATATTAATATGAATAAATAGAAAGTAATGGCTAATTAATTTGTTTTCTTCAAGATGCTAATATCATTTTCAGCATGGAAGTACACCAATTCCGTCAACTAACTTTTTAAATTTTATTATGGAATTTTTTATTTTTTTGGCAGTTTTAGTATTTTTATTATAAATATAATAAATTGATATTTAAAAATTATTTTTGGGAAAATTACATAAAATGAAAGTTTAAAAATTCAAAACTAAACCAATAGAACTTTATTTCTATTTTTAAGTCATCCAAATTTTGATTTTTAAAAATAGATCGTCACACATTCACAGATCCTCTCTACAGACCACCTTCTCACCTTCACAAATTAGTGTAAAAGATTTTCACAAAATGGTAAAATAGTCAATTTGGTTCATTTTTGTTAAGTGAAAGTTTGTAATATTAGGGTTGTGCATGGTACCTTCTGGAACCGCTCCAAAACCGGAAACCGGACTGGAACCGGTACTGAAACTAAAAAAAAGAACCGATTATTTGGAACCGGACAGGAACCGGTACCGAAAATTATACTTTTCGGTACCAGTTCCGGATCCTTGATTAGAACCGGACCGGAACTGAAACCGAACTGGAACTGAACTGGAACTGGTAAAGGAACCGATTTTTCTAAAATAATAATAATAAAATATAGTCATTTTAGGCGAAATTTCTTTCTAGGTAAAAAAAATATATATTGTTCTCTTCTCTCACAATTTTTTTTTTATTTTCAAATTGTATATCGTGGTTGTAATTTTTATAAAAATAATTCAAAAAAGTAATATTTTCAATCTATTTTTTTTCACCATCGGAGTGTGTCAAAACATATATATATATATATATATTTCAAATATATTTAGAAATTAGAAATGATCCTGAAATTTTAAAGAATATTGTTCTCAGAGTTAAAGTGGAGTGTTAAATGTGTTCACTTGAACAATCTACCTAGAATATTAATTTAATTTTTTAATTACTTTTTATATTACAACTAAATTTTGTTAAATTCCTATATGTATGTTAACTAATTAATTTTTTTTAAAAAATTGAAATGTAGAATATAGAGGGCTATGCGGTTTAGACTTAAGCGTGCAGAACATTTGAAACTTATTATTATTATTATTATTATTTAAAATTATGCACAATTTATTTGTAAGGTTATGGAGCTTTTAAACTTATTTTCTTTGTATAGACATCAAATTTAAATTTATTAGTGAAGCTTTTGGAGTTCATTGGTATGCAATTTGAGAACAAATTTAACAAATTGATTATGGTAATTGAGAGCGTTAGTAAGTTTCTCATATGTTTGATTTATTATATTGGTTTTGGAATGATTATTTTGTAAATATAAATTTGAGAAATGGTGATTTCACCAAAAAAAAAATAATAATTGAATTAATTGTGAAAATTTTGATTATTTTTTCAGGACCAGTACCAGCACCGTACCTGAATAACCGGTACCATTAGAAACGGAACCGGTAACGGAACCAAACCGGAATCGCACTGGAACCGGTACTGGTTTTAAATACTAATGGTACCGGTACCGGTTCCTAAAAAATAAGAAACTTGTAATTTGGTTCTGGTAGGAACCGGTACCAGAACCGGTCCCGCTCACCCCTATGTAATATACACTCATTTATAAAAAAATTCGAATGTTGTAATTAAATGAAAAATCAAAATATAATAATTTACAGACCAAAATACTATATATTTTCTTTTTTATATGGAGTTATTTCTATCTATAAAATATATCAAAATGATAATTCATTTTTAACTTTAAAATTGTTGTTAACTCAGTAATACATTTAAAAAAAACAAAATCAATAACAATTATTTTTTTTAAATATTATTTAAATCATCTCAGAAGAATATTTTCAAAAATATTAACTATTTAATAAATTACATATTATTTCTTCTTCTTTTTTTCACAAATTTACATATTATTTCTTAAAATGAGAAAATAATATTTTAAAATAAATATAAGAAAATTTATGACAATTTATATTGTTCTTTCAAATCATATTTCTACATATTTATAGTTTAGTTATAAATTACGAAATTACAATTAAACTGTATTGTAAATATGTATATATATATATATATATATATAATTAGGAGTTATTTTAAATATTCATTTTCAACACACTATGAAATATATAACATAATATATTATACATGAAGAATTTAACATTTACGTTTTATATATAAATATAGTTTTTACTTTTTTATATTTAATTTTATAATTTAAAATCGCTTGAATTGGAAACAATAATATGTACTTTTATTATTACCTTTTTTATTTTTAAATATTAAGATGGTCCATCATATGTTTATTACAATAGTGATTCACCCCTCATAAAAGGAACGACAAACCATTAATCATGAAGATGGAGATTGATATGTAGAATAGTAGAGCGGTCCAGGCACTAATTTATATTTTGTAGTTTAGATCACTTTCATGACATTGAAATTAAAATATATTACTATAAAACATTAAAGGAAAAAAAAAACACAGAAAAATATATTTAAAAATATCATTATTTAATTATGAATTTATATTAAATCACATTTTTTATTATTGGTGAAATAAAAATATTACTTGGTAGTTTTTTTATTTTATTTTATTAAATAAAAACTTAAAAAATAGTAGTAAATGATGTATGTGGACCTATTTTGATAATTGAATTTTAAATACGAAAGTAGTCCCTTGCTATCAACTGCGGTTAGGAAAATCAGGAAACACTAAAAACGATTGTCGCTCAAACGACAAGTCCTACAAAATTGACATATATAGTTACATTTTAAGCCAATTTTTGGAATCAAATCAATCAAATCTTTTTATTTTCTTTTTGTTCATATATAAAAAGTAAAGAAATTGAGAAGAGAAAAATTGGAAACGCAGAGATCGAAAAACTTTTGTTCCACTTGTAGTTTTGAAGTTGACTAATTATTTATTTACTTAATACATTTTGACGTTGATTTTTTTAGAAAAAAATGATATTATGGTAAATGCGATTTTTAAGATTTTAAAAAATAATAATAAAAAATTTAAGTAAATAATTAGATGGATGATGGAAGTTATTTTTTTAAAGTGAATATTCATTAGTATCTGATATAATTGTAAATAAAAATATACTTGATTTTTTGAAAAAAATAAATAATTTATTAGAAAAATAAATAAAATTAATACAAATTAATATTTTATTATCTTATTATATTCAATTTGATTTGTAATGATAATTTAATACACTTTTATCAATATTTTTACAGTAAAAATGGTATGGTAACAGTTTTTAAAACACTTCATCTGTTCCATAAATGCTGGGATACAGGATTGGAGGTTAATTTTTGTTTCATGTGTAGATTTGGATAAAGTTGTTAGGTTTGGATGAGAAGTAGAATGTAAAAAGTAGGTGGATAGTTTATAGGGAAGAGAGTGTAAAAATTAAGTTTGGATTTTAAGCGGGGTTGGTAAATTTAAATTTGGATATAGTATTAAGTTTGAATAGGGGTAAATTTTTTTATTTTAGATAATGTCCCAATTAAAATGGGACATTCAAAAATGAAATATATTGTAATATTAGTGGGACGAAGAAATAAATTAAATTAAATAAATAAATAAAAATAATGAAAATTTTTACTATAAATTAAATAAAATAAATTATTATATGACCATAAAATATTAAATGGAGTTTGTTTTAAAAATTTAGATTTGAATAATGTCTTCTTATTTATTCATAATTAAAACGATACTATTATAATTTTTAAAAAATAAAATAAAAATTATATTAAAAAAGTAAAAATTTTAAATACCACTAATATAAATTAATAAGCAATAATAGTTTACATATATTTGTATATATAATCTTATTAAGGATCCATATAATTATTCTTAAAAGAAAATAAAAAATCAAGGCAATGGCTTGCTTAGCAGATTAGGTCTGGTTGTTATCATCGTGAATACATAAAAGTAATTGTTATGGTCATAACATCCTCCAATGAATGAATGGCACAACCTACCTAATGTTAAGGAAATTTAGCCATTTTTAATATATTTTTTAAAAAATCAAATAATTAAAGATAAAACGAACAGAAGTGATTGAAATATTATTTTATTAATTAAAAGCTATATAATAATATTTAAAATATAAAATTAATTATTTTTTTATTTGTAAATAATTTAAAATCATATCTTTCTCATTTTGACTCGAATTTGAATATACGGAAACAAAACGAAATTTCAAATTTTAATATACAGTCAGGATAAAAAGAGATTTAATAAAATTCATTTACCATTCTAAAATGTGAGAATAAATTATATTTTACAATAATAATTATACGTACATTAATTTTTATTTAAAAATAATTATAAATAAATAGATCAAATAAAAATATAAAATATTTTTATTTTTATAATATTATTTAATAAATAGCAATAAATTTTTTTTTTAATAATAATATAAATTTTTCGAAATAATTTTTAATATATATTAGATATATATTTTTTATTTATTTAATTTTTTAATATGATTGTAATATGGTTTAAAATACTAAATTTTAGAATTTCTACCGATATAATTTTTCTTATATTTGATTTTTGATAAATATATAAGAATTATTAAATTATATTTAATTCATAGGAATGAAATTTATGTTGGTGATTTTAAATATTTTTCAAAAATTAAAAAATTTTATAATATTTAACAATTTTTTTTTATTTCTTAATTATGTGCTACAAAAATTTTGAAATTCATATTTTATTTTTGAACAGTCAATATTTCAATTTATTTTTTTACTTTTTTTTTCCCGAAAAATTCATCAAAATTTTGAATATTAAAATACAAAATAAAATTTAAAAATAACTTCAACAATAAATAGATGTATATATTTAAAAAACAAATTAAAAATTTATAATTAAAAAAAATTAACCTTATTAGTATTAAATCCGCGGAAATTTACGAAATTCATCATATAAAACACCGATTGTATTCATCATCCCAATTCTTGTATTCTCCTTGATTGCTACTAGCGTTATAAGTCATGACCTTCAACAATGTATCAACTTCTCAATAAAACAGGTTTCTCAGTATATTTCGCTCTTTATGAGTATGAGGAATAGGAACACATTGGTTAGACCAAGAGGTGCCTAATAATAATAACAGTAATAATAATAATAAAATAAATATGATTGATTAAATTATTTCTTTTTTTTTTATTCTTATTATAAAATTAATATTTCTAATTTTATTTAAAAGTAACTTTTAAAAATAAAAAACATTTATATTAGTTATTCACATATTACTTGACATTTTTCAAAAAATTAAAAAGTGAGATTAGGCTATCAACCCATACAGCAATTCACATATTAAAAAAAAAAAAAAAAAATCAAAAAAATCCTCTGTTTTTACCCAACCGATTTTCTAATGATATGCAACATAGTACTTCCAACACGTCTCCGGAAAAAAATGTCTAGATCGATAAAAGCAGATACAACATTTATTAGTCACGAATGAATCATCCTACTGACTTCTCCAGAAACCGTTAAATCTCCCACAGCTTTTCTGAAAAATAATTACAGCACGTGCTCAACAAGACCAACGACAAAAACAAACAAACAAACACTCCAAACAAATCAAACAACCTATTTAATTACTAAATGGTCTGGTCTGTCCACCGAGTTACTTTACTATTTTATTACATGAACTTCAATAGAGCCAGTCTCAGCTCCTTCACGAAGCTCTTTATCGTCATCTGGAATCCTTCGCTCTTCTGCAAAATAAATCAAAATAACTAAACTTGCTTCACCTATTTAAAAATAAATAATAAATAATAAATAATAATAATAATAATAATAATAATAATAATAATAATAATAATAATAATAATAATAATAATAATTTGAAGCTCACCTGAGCAGTTATGGTTAGATCGAGAGTGGAGTTACCGAAAGGCAAGACACTGTTATTGAGGATTGAGATGTTAAATTTCTCGATTTCGGCTAGTATTTTAGGTAAGAAGCCTCTTTGTTTCTGAAAATGGATGCGAATGAGAATATCTTTATCCGAAACTCTGGCTTCGATTTCAGGAAATGACGCGTCGCATATGCTATCAGTTGACGTGTCATCACATGACGACGACTCGTCATCAGTACATAACTGTGTTTTCTTCATGAAAACCACCGATTCCACTGTTTTCTTCCTCGTTTGCTCTTCTAGAACCTTCACTCGCTCTTGCAGCTCTTTTACGTACTTTATCGCATCTCCTAGTACCGACGCTTTGTCCATCTGTAACAAACAACACCTCCAAAATTTCAACCGTCGATTTAATCTTAAAGATCATACTAACAGTAAACCTATTTGGATAGATATTTCTTACTTTTTATTTTTGGAATATATTATTTATAATATCTAAAATCTACGACAAGTCAGAAGTGGTTATTTATGGTATTTGGATAAGGTTTTTGTTTTCGGAAGAAAAAAATAAATTACGAAATAGTTTATATTTTCTTTGGAGTTGAAACACTTTTATAAAACTACCATAATTGTTTGGTATGATTTATATAGATATTTTTATAATTTTTTAAATTAAAAATATTTTCTAATACTACTTAGTTAAAAATTTAAAAATATTTATCGATTGAAAAAATGCTTTAAGTTTGGTACTTCTTATCAAAATATTTTTATTATTTTTTTCTATAAAAATATTTTTACCAAAAATATAAACTATTATAAACAGGCTATATAAATTATTTTCGCAGAAAGCAGTTTCCCACTTATAAACACTTATCTGAATTTCTATTCTATCAATATAAAAAGCTCTCTTAAATTCAGAAATTTTAAAAAAAAAAATAAAAAAATAAAAACAAAAGAAACGCTTATATAAAGCATTTCAAACTGATTTTTACTTTCCTTCTTCCGCTAGTAGTAAAAAAGGTAAAAATAATTCAAAAAAGATCAAAACCTAAAAAGTACCTTTTTAAGACCAGGAACAATGGCGGAGAGAGCGATGAACCGCTGGCTAAGCTTCTCACGACGCTTTCTTTCAGCCAAGATATGATCTTTAGTCACGGCAGGAGTCTTATTGTTACTGTTATTAGAATAAGGTCTCTTATTGATACTATTATTCATCTGATGCTGGGACGAATAACTCTGATGACAATCCTCCGACACCAAATGGCGAGTGAACTGAATAGTCTCATCCTTAGGAAGATTAGTGTAAAAGCGTTTCGGAGACGAATTGGATTGGTCGAAAGACAGGAATTGAGAAGTCGGAGAGGAAATCGGAGACATGTAACTGTTAGTAGTTTTGGTTTGTTTTGAAACTCGATTATCAAATGCGGTTTCGTTGTCGTTCAAAGTGTTGGTGTATGATGAATAGCTTTCGTTGAATGATTGGTTGTTGATCAAGCCTAATGCATTGGCTATGTCTGCTTCTCCTCCATTCAACTCGGCTAGTGAATCCATTATGTCGTAGTCTTCCATGGCCTAAATCAAAATCAATGAAAATGTTTATCGATCTATATATATGGTTTATGTGAGGGATTGATGTTTGTGTAGGCTTACCAGATCGGATAACCAATTGGTGGATGACACGTCCATTTTTGGAGTTTTTTTTTGCTGAGAAAATGTTTGAAGAGTTTAGATTGAGAGAGAAGATGAAAATGGGAGAAGAAGCGTGAGGCTCACCTTGGGTTTGTGGGGAGGCAGATGAAAATGAATATAAGTTGGTGTCAGTCTTATAGTGGGCAGTGACACTTTTTATGACATGTGAGGAATTTGGGAAATTTACAAACACCCCAGTTTTAGATGTTATTTAGAAAGCATCCCTAGTTTTGAGATTAATTCCAAGTGTTGAAATTAATTAGAAAATACCCCGATTTTAATCACAAAAGTGGTTTTGGTTTGCACTTAAGATGTCTAGTATCTTCTACAGAATAACTGAAACTAATATATCAATTTAGAGGGAAATAACTTGAGCTATATTTTATGGACAAAATGGTGGCGAGTTGGAACAACACACGTACAACTCTCCAAGTGAACTCGAGGGTGGGTGTCCTACTAGCGTTATAGATGAGTTCAACATTCATATTCGTAAAACTAATATGTTTAAGTTTACTATAACATGCTACATCAGAGCGGTATTTTCATTTTTCCACCAATTTTGAAAAGTAATTCAGAAAATTCATTATTTTCAAAAATAATTCAAAATAACTCTCATTTTTACTTTTAGGATGAAGAGTAGTTTTGGATAATGGGTTTGTGGTTTTATTCTATTTTTATCTTATTTTAATTAATTGCATTAAATATTCACCTTTATATTGTCATTATTAACCACTCACTAAATTACGTTATTTTTAATAAAAATTAAAATAAAAATATTTATTTTACATTAAACAAAATTAAAATGTACTATTTAATTAAAATATTAAAATAAAAATAAAATTATTTTTATTTCACATTTGTAAATATAATAGTCTGTTTAAAATATGTTATTTTTAATTAAAAAACTAAACTTATTTTAATTAAATAATAAAATAATATTTTATTAATTAAAAATCAAATAAAAAGAAAATGAAATTTATTTTTATTTGATTTTTTAAAATAAAAATTAACATAATTAAGTATTATTCTATTTTTTATTAAAAAGAAACAATTTTGATTTTTTTCATTAAAAATAACATATTTGAAATATATTATTAAATTTTAAAAATAAAATAAAATGAATTCATATTTATTTTGAATTTTTATTTAAAATAACAAATTAAAATGTATTATTTAATTAAAAAATAAAAATATTTTATTTTAATATTTATTAAAAATAACGCAATTTAATGCGTGGTTAATAATAATGGTACAAAGATAGATATTTAATGCAATTAATAAAAATAAGGTAAAAATAGAGTAAAACCACCCAACCATTAACCAAAATCACTTTCCATCTCACAAGTGGGGGCTATTTTGAATTATTTTTGGGTTTTTGATTATTTTTAAAAATCGGGTAGAAAAATGAAAATACCCTATATCATAGTGTAGTGCAAATTACACATGATGATATTAATCGGTTAAAAAAAAAAACTTTTACTTTATTTTGTAAGCTGAAGTCTTAAAAAAATCAAAGGGCATCAGAGCAAATAATGATTTTAACTTGTCTAGTAGAAAATTTAATAGGTTTCACCTAAACTCATGAAAGTTTTGAATTTTTTTTAAAAATTTAATTACATTTTTTTTATCACTAACTTTCAAGTATTTTTAAAATTTAAAAAAAAGACATTTAGACTTTGATAGAACCCTAAGAGACGAGTCCATTAATAATAGTTTATTAGCTATTAGTGGCCAATCAAAAGAGAATTGATGGAAGAAAATTTATCAAAAATTAAAGTTTCTATTATTTCTCTTTCATTTGACCACTAATTACCGATGGACTATCACCATTAGACTTCTTTATTGGAGCTTCACAAAATTCCAATAGTTCTATTGAAAAATTTTAACATGAGAGAGTGGTAAATTGGGGAAATTTATAAATGAGTTACTAGGAAAATAGGAAAAAATAGGATTGTGCTGGTAAAATAGAGAAAATCTCAAACCTTCGTAGGGAATTTAGGATGATTCTAATTTATATACTTTCCGGAAAAATGATGTAACAAAGACATTTCATATTTAGTACGACTTCTTAATATAGTAATAAAATCCAACACATGAACAATTCTGGATTGACTCAATATATCTATATGAATTTATGAC
>CM062394.1:24902211-25170926 GCA_031304145.1 Cardiospermum halicacabum | reverse complement strand
ACCAACATATATAACCAGTAAGTATTTACTTAATATTAAAACAAACACACCATTGAGTTCGGAGAGAATCTGGTCCAAGCTTCAGATGCCTTATCATAAGCTGTAGCCAAAAACATTGCTGAGCTTGTATTTTGGGTCTTTTCTTCATCCACTTTTCTACTCAACATGAAGTTCTCCTGAACAAACATCAGGCAATCAATGACAACCCCAATAACTTATATTATATTTCAAACAATTCTACGGTCATTCACTTACATTGATCTCTTTATAGTCATCTGATGCAAAATCATTGTTTATGTCCACAATCAGAGCAGAAAAGTTACAATCATGATCTGCTAGAAGCCTCAAAAATCTATTGAAATGATCAAATGTATAAGTACATATTGTAGTTAGTGTATCATTTGATAAATATCTTAAGCCATTTAACCAGCAACATGTGTGCTCACCACCGGTAAGTTGCAAAAATAGAGAAATCATTATAAAGAAAAATAACTAAAGTTCAACCAGCTGCAACTATGGTAATTGACAGAGTTAAGAATTGATTTGACCTTTAGCATGACAAGATAAATAAATGCAATATTCACCCATACTGACACCATCAAACTAGTCGACAAAAGTTTCCAGATAAGTGTTAAATTAATAAGCTACTATCCACTGAAACAACAGCCAAGCCAACCCTGAAAACCAAAGAAACCTATAAGTCAAGGGAATGACCAAGAACAATATCCCCGCCACCCCATACTCTCTTTTAAGTTTTGACAACCTCAGGCATTTCAAAATAGTAATTTTTCACATTTTCAATTCTGGGGAAACAAGCAACTACATGCCGAAAACAACATCCCATGTCCGGTCAACTGTACTAAAACCACCACCTACAATCTCACAACCAACCATCTGCCTTAGGGAATGCTGATTCCTTGACCCAGAAAATCTACATTTTAAATCACATCCTATAATCTAGTAGTCAAACGGAGCAAATGAAATCCACTGACTTAACATGAATACTAACCCTATTTTTTCTGCAAGAACGGAGTGAAAGATGAGCTCTACCTTACCATAGTAACTACCACCTCATTAAGGAAAATTAATCCCACCGGTACCAATAAATTAATTCAATGTCTCAATCAAAGGAATTCAGAATTCCTAAAGCAGTCTATTTCCTCTAACCTGAATGAATAGTGTGTTGTGCAACACCCAATAACAAAGAAAAAAAGAAAAAGAAAGTACAAACAAAAGAATAATAAAGCTGGGAGAAATTATTTACAACTCAATTTGAGAAGAATATAAGACAAAGGAATCTATTTATTTCCTCTAGCTTCAATGAACACTATGCTGCGTAATTCCCCATAGAAGAAAAATAATGAACAAGCTGAAATAAAAAATTCAACTAATGTTGCAAAAAGTAAATTTCAAGGTAATAAAATAAGCAAATTTTTAACTAAAAGAAATTAGTTCATGTCTTAAATAGGACAAATGCACATTACCTCAGAAATCCAGTAATCCGTGAGCATGGCACATCAAATGGTAGAGGCTTCAAAAAAATGTATGCAACCAGTAGTTCAATAGCCTCCTCTACCAAGCATGCCGAAAACAGATGCGAAGCAATCCAGCGTTTTGCAAGCCTAAGTATCCGTAAAAAGACTGTTATTCCTTTTTGGAAGAAGAGAAAAATAAAAGTAATCGTATGCCATTAAATTTTATATATTCTCACCTCACTACTGGCCCATAAACTGGGTAACGACCCTGTAATCCATTGATCATACTTGCATGTTGACCCCGAATAAATAGTTCCTTGTCTGTAGAATAAATTTGCTTTGCTTGATTTCCAGCTGCAGACCAAAGGCAATCAGCAACTCAAAATGCCTGGAGAGCCTAACTATCACAACTGTGAAATCAATAAATCCTAGTTCTTACTTTCTTTTATCACCAAATTCAACCCTCTCTCGTGCAAAATTTTAAGACGAAAGGCGTATCCAGACATAAAAACATCAACATCATCTTCGGTAGCAGTACACGTCATCCCCCAATTTCTCTGGAGACTGCCAAACATATCATCAATTCATAAATGTAAGCATGCTAAAACATTTACAAGAGCAGGAAAAAAATAAATAATAAGGCTAGCCCAGTTCACCTATCTCCAATCTTGATGAGGAAAGCACACTTGGTTTTCTCAATTGCCACATGGTCCATAGGCCAGTTACCAGAACCTTCTAACTAGAGTTGAGAAAATAAATATCTATAAACAATCAGAAAAGGTAAATTAATGAGATAAGAGATGACCACCTAAAAAGAGTACAACACCTGTATCATAACTTCCAGTGGTTGAATGCAAGATGTAGTGAGCTTGTGAACTCTTGAAATTTTCAGTTTTTCAAAAGCTAGCGGATGAGGTTCAGGTGGGAAGACAGAAGTAAACCTGAAAGCTGCAAATTGTTAAAAGACACGATTAAAATCTGGAAAAGTTAGCACAAATAAACCAAAATAGCAATAGTTACACAATTTCAACTGGATTCTCAAGGTTATGAAATTAAAACTCAAGTTTATCAATATATTCTTTGCTTCCGAATTAAACACAGGGAGAAGCAGAACAAAGATTACAACATTCTATATTACAGAAGCAAACAAACGAAACAAATATAGAAAAACACATGCATCTTCAGAGCCTGTTACTACAAAATATAGTCACACACACTGCTTAGCAGTGGTGTTTAAGTTTTACATCACAAACAATGATCAAGAAGAAAAATGGAATATAAAACAAAAGTGACTAATTTGACAAGCCAAATCTAGTGAAGTTAACTGCAAAGTAATAAAAATAAATAAATAAAAAATTATACTCTTAGTGCTATGAACATATACCTGAGTTTAATGCTTGAACACTAGATATCTTCAAGGGAATATCTTCAATCAGACGCAATCGCTTTGACAAAGCTTCAAATGCCTCCAGCAAGTTTCCAGAAAATGAAACAGGATCTGAGAAAAAAGCAGAATTGTTTTGGCAAGATATTGCAAGGATTATGGGGAGAAGAAGACCACAGAGAAAGGGCAGGAGTTACAGTCGTGGGATTACCTTTGGTGCCATGAAATAGAGAGAAGTCAAGTTGATCAACTATTTGCACTATATTTTCTTTTGACAAAGAAAGATGGCGAAGAATTATATACTCAATGATTCTTTTTGGAATGAGATGTCTAGTCCATAGCTCACTTTCCCAAACTGGTATATTGGAAAAACAAACTTTCACAGTCAGTTGTCTTAATAAGCATACCAATTACCAAATGCACCTTCAAAGTGATAATAATTGTCTAACCTGTGCTTTCTGCTATTGTTCCATCTTTAAATCTCCGAAGCTCTGCCTTCTCACCCCAAAACTTTCTGAAACAGAGAGCCTAACACCACCGAACAGATTAAATCAGTCCAAGAATCAGAAGAACTTTGAACAACTTAGAGGTTTAAATTTAAATACCTCCTCTTTATTATCAGCATTTGGACCAATATCAACAACCCTAAAAGCTTTCTCTGAGGAGCTCACAGAAATTCCAACAAGCAATGGCTCTCTATCTAGTACTGATAAACCCTGGAACCAGAGAAGCTCAGGAAAAAATGATGCTGGAATAAAATAGCATTAAACCATGAAAAATCTATACTGGATTCCATACATTTTCTAAACTACATTCTAAAGGATTATTTCTCCAAGCAACACGAATAAGCTTCGCTCGGTCGCCCAGTCCTTGAGACAGCACACTATGCACCTTCTGCTCATACAACCTCCAACATTCATCATCCAAGCAAAATCCTGATGAATAGACTTCAGCGCGACCTTTCAAATTCAATCTGAAGAATCATTACAATTAATAGGTAACTAAGAGAAAGGAAAATAAAAGAATGCATTTTGCATTAAACAGACAACAGTGAGTTTGCAAACTCAACGATCTAAAATAGTTCTTCAGCTAACTATCTACAGTTGCTCAGATGCTCTTGACAAACATCAATAACTTGTTTTAACTAAGCCTGGACCATGAGACATTCAATAAAGTAATTGCTTGTCAATCATCAATAACGGACAATTTTTTATACAGCAAACTTAAAGTCGTGAAAAACATAACAAGAAGTTATAGAGTTAGAAATGAGTTATTCAACCTACTAACAATAAGTAAAATAAACCATACCAGCATACCTAGCAATGTAGTCAAATTTGACAGGATAATCAATCTTAGTAAAAAACAACTCCTCAAAACCACCATCTGTGCATCCCTCCAAGCATTTAAGCGATGAAGCAGCCTCTTCTTGGAGCTGTACATTGGAAAGGAGCCAATGTCATACTCTTGCAATATGGTCCAGAAAGCTAAATCCACCAATATATTAAGAAAATTGCTAAAATGCTGGACACTTGTACCTCAAGGAAACCAGCACTAGTCATCCGGAAAGCTAAATTGACTTGAGAGGATGGATCGCATATAACTACCGGAAATGATTCTTTATAGTGCAACTTCTCCTGCAATCCATGGGTCGTAATAGGATTAGCGATATCCCAATTTCTTTGGGAGGAGACAAGAAAAAATGTCTCTGACTTCGATTCTAAAGGGAACTATGGAACATGCAAATGGATCCAGAGATTATGGTTCAAAATTAAAAACACATATCCGCATAGTAAAGAACTAGAAACCAGCCGACCTCCTTTGAAACTTTCATTTGGCTTTGAGGTGGAAAGTAAAGCCCGCGGCTCCACAATTTCGATGAGGCTGAAAAATTTAGTGTGCAAGTTAGTAACATTGATTCCCTGACTAATTCAGCATAATGTATAAGTGAGACTTTATTTTCACCCGACCCCAGGGAAAATGAGGTATTTCCCCCCACAAAAGAAATAGTTTTGTTGATCTAAATTACTAGCATTCTCTAGAATCTCTAACTGGAGATCAATTTACTGAAACAAAGAAAACAAAACTAACCCTACATGATAATCTAACCAATGTCTAGAACAAATTTCCCTTATTGATAAGGGCTGTCATAGATAATACCAATAGATAGGACATAAGAGATTTGAAGCTAGAGCAATATCACAGCGTACCAATGAAGTCCAATGCAATCCGGAGTATCTGTACTGCTTTCATAGAACTGTTAATCTTATCCAGACTCACGAGGTATGACAACAAGATAGAAAGAAGATAGCCATTCAAACAATCATGAACATATATTGAACTTCTCAGCCGAGCCCATATCTACATCAAAAAATAATATTCAGGACCCTTTTCACAATACTTGAAGCATGGAATCAAATTTAACTAAGTCAACATTCACCTTAAGCAAAATTAAAGCCTCCACAAGTTCCTCCCATCTACATACTGTTTTCCTTGCAAATTCGTCATTATCCTCTAAAAGCATGTCTTCCAATATACTAGAATTGTACTTCAATGTAGCCTGCGGAACACCCCCTAAAAGTTGATAAAATATATGTAACTTTGCATTTCACTTAAGCAGTTCAAAGCATAGCTCAAAAATAACAAGCAGCACAACGAACAGAATAATACCTTGATTGAAGGAGCGAACATTATTCCTCTTCAAACTCAACTTAGCAACACTAAACAGAGTTCCTGCTGAGGGAATAATCCTAAATAGAAGTCCAGGAGCCTCCGCAGACTTAGTAGCTATAAGTAAAATGTCAACCCATTAACACAACATTAATCACTAGAGAACAGAAAATATATCCCATCTCAAACTAAATACCAAAGTAAGAGAAACAACCTGGATAGAGAACCAGAACAGGTTTCCGTGCCTCATTTTGTAAAGTAGACCATTCCACTTTATCAAACCGCCCTGATGACTCCAATTGCCTCTTAATTACACAAAGGTAAAGGAATCGTTTTGCATGATAACGATGATTTAAATAGTCTTTCTCGAGGAAACACTCCTATCATAAGTACAACAACCAGATTACATTTTCATACACTTCCCTATTTTCTCTGAAAGCATAATCAAACCCATAAACAAATTCAAACTTTCACTATTCAATCGAAGTACCTTCGGCAACCTAACAAAGAGATCCACATTTACGTCAGGCTTCACAACACAGTTCATCGAATAACTACCTCCAATTCTAACCAAATTCGGCTTCTTAAACTTAAATTCCACTTTATCTGCACCAATGTCTCTAACAAAACCAGGAGCCAACTCTGCCGTAACCTGCACAAAATAACAATTCGATAACACTCGGACAAAATGCAACCTTACATTAAGTACCGAAGAGTGAAATCAAAGTAACTAACCTGCGATTCACTGATTCTATTGATGGATTTCTCGATCGAAGAAACTATATTGTTCACGTGCTTGGTGAGTGAAGGCGTTTGCTCTAAACGAACCTCCTTAATGAGCTCTTTGATTTTGTAGTCCATCGAATCGTTAATTACGGTTGTGTTTCCGGCTTCCATTATGTTCGTCGGGGTTTCGCCTCCCTGCGTCCGCTAGGTTTTGACGTTTTGACTGGGTTCAGGGTTTTTGGTAGGGTTTAGTGAAGGTGGCGGGAGAGACGAGTTCGAGCAAGACGACCTGGAAAACCGGTTTGTTTGTTTGTAATTTTTTTTAAACGTGGGTAAGTTAGAAAAAGTATTAGGGTGTATTTAGTAATGGAATAGAATCAGTTATAAAACCTCAACAAGGCAGGGCCCATTACTTTCCAAGCCTAACCCGGTGGGCCGTAACTCATGTTTTCACCAATAATTCAAATTCAAGCCATTTTCCACTTCAGTCATGAACTAAATCCTTATTGTCGAAACACTCGAATGGGGACTCCAAATTTTTATTTTAAAAAAAATTTAGACGTGATTTTTTAAAAAATTTAAATTCTAGATTTTCAATGGTAAATTTTGATTCTTAAAAAAATGGATTTTTTCTTTTCATTTTCAACATGAAATAGATGTATGTATGGTATAATATATAAATTTATTATTTTTATATTATAAATTATAATTATATTACATCATAAATTTTAAGAAAGATTATCTTTTTAAATTATCAATTATACCAATTGAAATAGAAAAAAATAAAAAAAATATGAATTATCACGTCTTCTTACCATTTGATGTACTATTGTACACTTTATTACCATATTTTTATTCTTCCATTCATTAAGATTTTGAAAAGATTCAACATGTACTGTTGTACACAAGGTATTTGATATTTTGCTTCAAAGAGAAAATAAAATAAAAAAAATAAAATAAAGAAAATATAAAGAAAAGTTTTTTCAGTTTTCCATGACATTTTATTTTTTTTATTTTAACATTTTAGTTTACGTGATAATAGTCTAACTATTTATATAGAAACTAGAAGGTTAAATCTGCACCTTTAGTTTTTAAAAGATTGAAAAATAAATTCTCTAAAATCATGCCATCTGATTTATTATTCATAACCTTTTCTCTCTAAATTTTGATTTGTTAGAGAAGTTGTATATAGGAGAGTTTCAGGATTTTCTACAAGATTAAATGAGTTGAAGTTGATAACTCAGAGTTAAAGGAGCTGAGTCAAGCTAATAGTTAAGAGGTGATGATGATAGACTAAATATTGCAATAGCACTACACTAGTAATATCTTTTTTATGTTTTTATTTGTGTCGTTAAAATTTGTGATAAATATCTTATTAATGCTTCATGTTGTGCTACTATTGAAACTTGTACTTTATCATTCCCCTTCAAACTGAGATGGGATGGAATCAACAAGTTCAATTTGACACACAAACGCCAAAAATGCTCTGTGTGAGAGGTTAAGTGAAAACATCTACAAATTATAACCCCGTAGAAATACTTGTTAGCTCCAAGACCTTACTAGCTACACTTTTCCTAATAAAATGTGTATCAATGTCTATGTGTTTAGTTCTAGTATGGAGAACTGGGTTGGATGCTAATGAAATAACACTAAGATTATCACATCATAAGACAGTAGGTTGTTGAAGTTGAAACCCTAATTCTGAAAATAGTGATTGAAACTATAATACGTCAGTAGTTGCGAATGCCATTGCCCTGTACTCCGACTTGACGGGTGTCGAGTCCGTCAGTAATTTAAATATCCTAAAAATAACAAATTGATTGTAGTAAACAAGGTCGAATCCATAGAGAACGGTTATCAATTGTGTATTGTATACTGATCAAGTAATGTAAATGGGGGTTTGAAAAGTGGATTTGGACTGAATGCTAAAAACGCAAAATATTAACAATCAAATATATTAAAAGACCCAGCTACCGATCATTTAATTAATGTGTCGATCATTGATTCAAAAGATATCTCTAACAATTTTAATAACCACAGTTATAGTTATTGACAACGTGTCTAACAACCAATATTTTCCTTAGTTAATAGACTGACCGGGTACGACCCTTCGAATCAATCACTAATCTAACACGTAGATTGCATTATAAACTAGAAAAGACCTGCGATCATAACCAATGAATCAATACGAAAGTTCTTGAACTATGATTGTGGAACCTCAACACTACCTAGGTCAGATTAATTACGAATTATCTAACATGCAATGTATTAGCCTACTCAATTAACCAATCGCGCGCTTAATCAATTAATCAAATAAAACTAACATGACCTTAGCTATGGGCACAGAGTGACCTTAACTATGGGCACAGAGACTACACAAATATTAAAAGATAAAGCAACAAAGCAAAGATCTCACCACACGAATTAATTAAACTGATTGTTTAGCTGAGTAGACTAATTTAGCACCACATGGATGCTGTCAACATCATTGTCTATATTCTGAATTAAACGTACAAAAAGAAGAGAAACAGAGTGTTTTTATTGAAAACTAAAACTCAAAAATCTCTAATTCCGATCATTCAGAGTAAACACATACTCTGTTACAAAATAGAAACTCATTAAAAATCTCCTCAGAATCCTTATTTAAAAGTTCTAAATTCAAAATATAAAAATCCTTAATCCTATCAGTTTATTTCTAAATAAGTATTCAGATGAAAATTGCTGACTTTGACTCTGCTTTGGCAATTGTTGTCAATGATCCTCAAAATTCTTCATATTTGTATAATTGCCTCAAATCTGTCCAAAATTACAAAAATAGGCAAATTAATAGCAAATCTTCAATAAGGTCTAAAAATAATAAACAAAATAGTGCAGGAATAATGTTAATTTCATGCTGAATCACGACTCTATGTTGAATCTAGCAACTATAGTTAGTTTCTTAGAACACCAATTTAAGAGATTGTCTCTCATCATCATACAAAAATCTATGGTTCTTCTTCTATCATCTTGATAGCCTGCCCAATCAACATATGAAAATAACTGTAACCTAATTTGTGTAGTATGAGTAAACTGCAACCCCATAAAAATAGTTCTTTTTAGATATCTTAATACCCGTTTGCAAGTCTACTAATGTTGTATCATAGGGTTCTGAAGATATTGACTAACTATTAATAATAAAAGTTATGTCTGACCTTGTATAAGTAACATATTGTAGGGCTCTAATAGTGCTTCTATATAGAAAAGGATTATCAAAGGGCACACCACTGGCTTGTAAAATAGCTCATTTAACTATGCGAGTACCACAAGGCTTACAACATGTCGTATTAGATTTCTTCAACAAATCAGAAATATATTTTGATTGGCATAATGTATACCCAGAAGTAGATTTTTGTAGCCTCAAAACCTAAAAAGTAATTAACTTCTCTAAGATCCTTCAGAGCAAAGGTGTTATGAAATATGAATCATCACATTCACCTTATTGAAACTAGTACCAGTTACCAAAATAGCATCAACATATACTAGTTTATAGATGTATTTATTACATTGCTTCTATATGAATATAGATACATCTGACGTTGCATTAAAAATATCCCTATTTAAGCTTCTGAAACCATGCACACGAAGCTTGTTTTAATCCATATAGAGCCTTATTTAACTTGCATACATGATTAAGTTTTGATTGATCCACAAAATACTCAGGTTGAACCATGTATACATATTCTGTGAGATCTCCATTTAGAAAAGTATTATTAACATCCACTTGTCTAATACCCCACATTTTGTAGTTACTAGAGTGAATATAACCATTATTATTGATTTAACTGTTGGACTGAAAAATTCCATAAAATCCACACATGGAATTTGATGAATTCCCTTTATTATATGTCTTGTCTTATACTTGTCAAGAGAATCATTTGCATTAAGCTTTGTTCAAAAGAACCACTTCACCCAACAATACTCATAGACTGATGAGTAGGAACAAATGTCTATGTGTTTTTTTAAGAGCCATAAATTCTCGTTCCATGCTAGCAAGCCCATGAGAAGACATAAAAATCATTTGGTAACTAAATAATGATGTTGAGGTATAGTTTGTGTACTTTCATAAATGTCTAGAATATAACGAAATTTTAGTGGAGGAGAAGTAAATTGTGTATACGAGCTTGTGTTTGAGGTGGTGTGTGTGTAAGAGAGCTTTTGTTTGATATAGTATGAATGGTAGAATAAACTGGAGTAAAATAGTGAATAAGGGAGGATAAATGTATTGGTGATGAGTGAACTAAATTGTGTTTGGCATTGTTTATGTATTCGAGAGGGTACTAGTCCTGGTAATACGTTAATAGTGTTTGGGTTGATGGATTTAACTTAAGGTATAAGAATTAAGAATAGGTCAGTGTAGGGAAAGTTAGTTTCATAAAAAATAACATGTATTAATATATAACTCCTCCCACTTGGATAAAAGTATTTATATCCCTTATGCATATCTAATAAAAAAAACATTAAAGAGTATAAAAGTTTAGCTTATACCTATCGTAGTCTCTTAAGTGAGGATAACATGCATATCCGAAAATTTTCAAAAGACTATAATCGGGAGGTTTTCCACATAAGACTTCCAAAGGAGTCTTAAATTGATACTATAGATAACGTGTTCATAGTGTAAAAAAAACATCATATCAATATTGCAGAGGCATTTGTGCAGTGCTAGCATAGTCAATCCCATTTCAACTAGTGGTATATGCTTTCTTTAGCAATTCCATTATGTGCTTGTGTATATGGATAAGATTATCTCATTAGAATACCATGATCCCTTGCATACTTCTCAATAGGTTTATATTTTCTCTCATATCTGCTTGAAGTGATTTAATATAATGACCAAAATGTTTCACTATAGAAGTTTGAAACTAAATAAGCTTTGTTAAAGCATATGATTTCAGCTTATAGGATATAACCAAGTATATCTGGTGTATGTATTAGTGAAGACAATACAGTATCTATATCATTCTGTAGACACAATATGTGCTAGACCCTAAATATTTGCGTGAACAAGTTAAAGATGATGCAAACGTTGGTTTACTAGTTTAATAGGTAGTCTATGCACTTTACCTATTTGACAGGACTAGAAAAATTGTTAAGGCATTGATATCATTAGGTAACTCATTTTTTCAAAACAATGGGAGTAGCATGACTAAGCTTAGTATGCCAACTATTGATAACATCTCTAGTTTTATTTGTGTACACAGCTTGAGGGATAGCTAAATGTAATTCTTCTTTAACAAGAGCTTTCTGCAACTTTACTTGATATAGGCCTCCTTTAAGTTGTCTTGTTACCAGTACTATATCGGTCCTCAAGTCCTTAAACAAACATTTGACAACAAAAAATTTGACATAAGTATTAATTTCTTTGTTGAATTTTAAAAAGTTTAAGCGATTCTTAGTAATAGAAGTAACATGTAAGACATCTTTTAGTTTAACAGCTCTATTTATTTGTCCAACAGATTTCACAACCATAGTACCAATATGATCAATTGGTAGCTTAGCACCATTACCAACTAATAATGTATCGGTAGTTGAATAGAAAACTAACATGTTAAGATTGTCAAATTATGACATGATGTGATGGGTAGCACCACTATCTGCATATCAAGCTAGATCATTCATAGTGTGAGGTGTAGCCAAATAGGCTAATTGTTGAAGGTAATTTGCTTGAGCTTCTCTTTGACTAATGTTGTTGTCATTATGATTTTGCTGTGAAAAGTTATTCTTATAGTACTACCTATCATCAGAAAAGGTAGTAGGACAACTGTGATTTGACATTTCAGAAAAAGCAACATGTCCTTGTACATGAGAGCCTCTGTTAGTCTGATATATTGGTTTATAGGTAAAAGACTATCATTAGATACATTTGGTCTTTGAAACTCAGTATTAAATCTTTTGTAGCGTTTCCAGGCTCCACGACCAGCTTATATACAAATCTAGCAGTAGATTCTTTGACCTCTTCCTCCAAAACATCACCTCTAAGATTACTATTTCTTCCTCTTCCAGTAAATTATAGATGATTTTTTTCAAATGATCTATATAGGCCAGCCTTAGAAGCATCATTTAGTTCCTCTAAACGTTGCTTATGCATGAACAAATATATTGAACATTTTCAAGAGAAGTAAAACCAATTTGATTAGAAATATTTGCCACTACTGAATTATATTCATGTCCTACTCCATCAAGCATGCTTATAACCGGATCTTTATTTTTACATTATCAACGGTTGCTAACAAGGCATCATCAATTCCTTTTACTTTCATTATGAAACAACAATAGAGTCAAATTGTTTCTTAATGGAATACATCTCTTTACGCAATTGCATTACATTAGCCATAGATTGTCAACTAAAAAGCCTGAGTTTAGTCCAAATTTCATTAGAGGTAGAGCATTGAGTTACCTACCAATGAGTGTATCACTGATGCTTGATATTAACAAGCTTATAATAGGTTTGTCAGTTTTTCTCCAATTGATATACTTCTTAGTCTTTACTTCGATAAAATTTTCATCACTTTGACTTTCTGTTATAACTTTATATTCATCATGAACTTCTGATCCAAATGTAACTTTCTAGATCTAAAGCTTTAATTGTTGGAAGGATTTAAGTCTCCCAATACATGTAATTGTTTCTATCAAGCTTTATTTGTTTTATATTGAGAATTTCTGTCAAACTTTGTAACTCAGATCTAATGCTCATCATATTAGTGTTGTTGTAGATTTGTTTTTCTTAAAATTTGCTATTGTCGTTTGACAGCCAACTCTAATACCATGAAAAGATTCGAATGAAATGTACAATTTTCTATTGCACACCAGGTGTTCGATGTATTGCTTCAAAGAGAAAACATAATAAAGAAAATATAGAGAAGAGTTGTTTCAAAGGATTCCAGGTAATGACATTTTTTATTTCATGATTTTTAACACTCTAATTTACATGATATTAGTCTAGTTGTTTATATAGAAAATACAAGGTTGATCTTTTAAATATTGCATAACAAACTTCTCCAGGATCATGCCATCTGGCTAATTACTCTAATAACATGTTGTCTCCAAATTCTGAGTTTATTAGAGTAGTTGTATACAAGAGAGTTCTAGGGTCTTCTAGAATATTAAATGAGTTGGAGCTGATAGCTCAAAGCTGAAGGAGTTAACAATTAAGAGCTAATGACGATATATCGAATTGTGCAACAACATTATACTGGTAATGTCTTTTTTATATTTTTATTTGTGTTGCTAAAGTTTGCGACACTACAACAAATTAAGATTTTATACCTGAAATTTAATACCTTATAATTTAAATTAAGTATTAAAAATATTATTTATACCTGGTATTTTAAGATAACACATAAATATTATAAAATTTCAAACGTAACACTTAAAATCAGGTATTAAAAATATTACTAATACCTTATAATTTTAGATTTGGTATAAATTTTATAAAACTCCAACCTGCTAATTTGCATTAGCTATGAAAAATTTTATTTATACCTAATATTTGTATTGAGATATAATTTTTATAAAATTTTATACTTACCATTTTAATTAGGTATAAAAACTTTTATTTATACATGATATTTCTTAATCAGGTATAGTTTTTTTAAAAGAGTTAATTATAACCCCCCTCCCATTTTTCAAACTTTTTGGTTTCAAACATTCCTTATAAAAAATCAGATCAAGCAAACTTTTTGCATTAACCCACTGGTTTCAGACTTTTTTCCTATTAAAAAGTACTGTTACAAAACCAAAAATGAGTTTTTGTAAGTAACATTGAAGTCAATGGCTTAATGCAAAAAACTATAAAAAATGGGGGGGGGGGGTTTGTAATTTACCCTTTTATAAAATCTCATACTTACTTTTCAAGGCTATATATGAAAAAATATATATTTGTACTTTATATTTTAAAATTAAATATAAAACTAAATAAAAGTAAAATTTTCTAGAATGTTAGAATGTAATTTTAGAACTTAACAGAAATTAATTTAAAAAACAATCATATTTTTACAAAATCAAAATCACTCTTTATGTAATTCTCTCATCTCACCCTCATCACTTCCCTTATATCAATTTCAATCAATTTCATCTTCCGATCGCGAAGACGTCAACTCACGCTCTCGTCTGATTCCTCCATGAGCTAATATGTTGATCTATTCCTCCACGAGCTGTTGAGAGTTAGGGCTAACTGTGTAAGAATCAATTAGATTTGTTGTTAATCTAATTTGCTTCTTCTGTGTTGATTCTTTTGACTTTAACGTATTCTTCTCTATTGATTAGACATTTTATTCCTCCACGAGCTAAGCTGTTAAAAGCGTGTATAAAAACTTGCCATTTGAGTAGACATTTTTATAAAATTTTATACTTGTCATTTGTTTTGCTTGGCAAGTTTCGCATAACCGCTGAATCAAGTGCGGTTAGTGGTGAAGTTCAGATATAAGAAATGATGATTTTGGTAGTTTTATTGATTTGTTTGTTCCAATAATGGACCGGGTATGTTTTTGGTGTGAATGGGCTCTATTTTACTGTTAAATTGACCTATATTGTTGTCCGATTTAAACCACATTTCTTGAAAAAATAAAAAAAAATAAATTGAAATTAGAGATTTGATATGAGACTGAGAGTGAACATCAGTGAGAAATGTGAGGAAGTGAAAGGAGAAGAAGAGATGTTGACTCATAATAATTTTATTTTTGATGAGAATGTTTGATCTGTGATTGTTAAGTTTAAGGAGTTAATGTCTGTTTACATAGAGATTTATTATCAAAATACTGACAATGTTGTTTTTTGAATCACCAACTATAAGTGATGTCAAAGTTGAAGTTGCATCTATAGAATGAGATTGTAATGGTCCTTCTAATTAAAGGATTGTGTAACTTTTTCCTATTAAAATTAGAATTTCATGCAAAATAATGTATCTTTGTTATCTATATTTATTAACTATTCTTGAGAAATTTTGTCTTTGCGGACATGTGATCAGACATTTACTAATTGGTTGTGGAGAAATCTTATCTCTGCAGATGAGATTCAACTTACAAAGGTTTCCTACTTTTTACAACCAAGGAATGTCTACTTTTGTTATTTTTAATGTTTAATTATGTGTTGTCCGTGGATATTTATGTTTTGGCGGAACTTTTTTCTTTATAAATTGATTGTCTTGATTTTTTAATTCACTGATTAAATGTTATAATAAAATCTATTATTTTAACTTTTACTTGACATATATGTTGATTTATTGCTATTATTTTATTTGTAAAAAGTGTTTTGCAAAGGAGTTGTTGAATAATTTCGGTGGTTTATCCAAGGTTCTACAAGCGTCAAGGTAATTGTATATTTTAATATTTAATTATTTTTTTAATTGATGGCTGTAGAGATTAAGCTTATACTTTTTTTCCCGCTCCCATAGCTTGAACTATAAGAGTGAGTACAAATGCTTTATTTAGCTAACTTCTTATGTGATAGTCTTCCTTCACACGATAAGCACATTCTTTGAACTTTGTTGACTCATAGAGGGTGTGCATCCTCCATGTAGATTTGGATATGTTTGATTGTTTTATCTTTCTGAGTTTGAATTGTCAACTGCCAGTAAGCTTTTTACTAGTTTATTTATGGAGAGACATGCCTTGTGAATGCAAGATAGACCATTGTTACCCGAGTTTGACATCAGTTATGGTGATTTTGTTTTGTGCCACCGAACTAAATTCTCTTACTGTTCCTGCCATCTCTTTTTGAAATAGAGTTAGAAGTTTGTGATTTTCTTATTTTATGGTTATAGTTTTGTACTATCAAGTTCCTTTGCATTGCTTATTTATTTTTTGCCTATGGCTTTGGAATTTTGTTTATTGGATTATATTTTCAATATTTATTTTATTTACAAATTATTTCATTAGTGTGATTAGATCTTAGAACTGTTGTGATGAATGTTAGGAAAGTTGGTTTGATTGACAGGTTCTTCATGAAAATGCAATTTATATTTGGGAATGCAATGCATCTAGAGAGTACCTTGATAGCAAATATTGAAAGATTTATTTAATAGACAAGTTTTATTAATATATGTATATTAGAATGATTCTAATGATCACTGAATCATACTCTCAGGTTGGAATCCTTATGATCTCAAATAGATGGCACTTCCATCTTGCTACATGTTTGACAGGTTAACATTGAAATCTTGCTAGTTATAGATAGTTGATATCTAATGATTCTATGAAGCAATGCGGTAATTGATCCTTGTCGTATGTGAGAAGTAGTTGATATGTGAATTGAGAGATGCAAAGTCTACATATACTCGAAGTTGTGAAAAGTTTATAATGTTTATATATATACACATTTATTAAATAATTTTTACGAACTAAAATATTGAAGTTTTTTTTTCTTCTAAATTTACTGAAAGGAAAAATAAAATAAACTAAAAGATATGAAGTTGCTCTGACAGGGTACTAACCTTCCTCTTTGTTGTCACAGACCTTGTTCCTGGACTTCATCCATGTGATTGGCGATGCTCATGTCTATCGCACTCATATCAGGCCTCTAGAGGAGTAACTTAAGAAACAACCAAAGCCTTCCAAGAGAATCTAGTTGCAATCATACTAATTTCTACTTTATGGTCAATGGAAGAGCCAACGAGAATATGAGTCATTGTCAATTCAATATTGTTAACTTGGGTGGGTTTGATGAAAAGAATAGTATGATGGGTGTGTTCAGTAGACCCAATGGTGCTACATACCCTGCTGGGATCTTCTCTCCAATGGCTAGACCTGGTATGCACAAGAAGAAGCTCAATGGCGATAAGAAAATGGTAAAGATATGCATATGTTTGTTTGGAGCTTTAGCGCTTCTTCTGTTTCAGAATGTGATCTTCATGTTTTTAGAGGTGGTGGAGCCAATTATGGTAGTGACTTACCTTACTTTAAAGGTACATATATAAATGTGTTTTATAGTGTTATTTGTTTCTTTTTTTTATTTACTATCTACTACGTAGATTACGATGAGTTTGGTAGAGATGAATTCAGTTTTAGAAATATAACAGTTCCAAATAGGTTTGTGGATTCAAAGTTTGGTTCAAGCTCCATCGCTGAGCTACATTCAAAAGTTGGTATGGATGATGAGACAAAGCTAATTATTATGCCTCCTACTAGTGTCATGACCAGGTTTATTGTCATTATGGTGTGGCGAAAACTAATTAGAAACCCCAACGCTTACTCTAGCCTCATTGGCCTCACTTAGTCCTTGTATCATTCAAGTGAGTGAATGAACCCACTCATTTTTGTTCACACCATTTCTTTAGTTTTCATTTTGATATTTTAATATCTGTGGTGTTTTTTAGGTAGAATATTGAAATGTATGCGATTGTCGCCCAATCTATAACCATTCTCTCTATTGTTGGTCTCAGAATGTCCATGTTTAGTCTTGGTAGGTTTGTTTTTTCTTTTAGCGATATGCAAATCTTTACACTAATATACTATATCTGTCTTGTTGATTATAATGGAACTTGCAGGTTTGTTTATGGCATTGCAGCTAAGGATCATTGCTTGTGGAAACTCAATTGCGACATTTATAATAGTTGTTCGGTTCCTCGTTGGTCCTGCTGTAATGGCAGCTGCCTCCATCGCTGTTGGACTAGGGGGAGTCTATTTCATATTGTCATTGTGCAGGTACTTATATCTCTAAACACCATTTAACTTGGCCTGATTTCAATACACCCTTTAACTAATTCTTATCATTTTCATCATTAGGCTGCTCTTCCACAACGTATCGTGCCGTTTGTCTTTGCTAAGGAATACAATGTTCATCTAGAGATACTAAGCATAAGGTTAGTGTCTCAGAACTCTCATTAACCCAATAGACTCTGCTCCCTCCACGACAATTATTGCAAAGTTTTGAGGTATGTTGATCAAATGGAGTGGTGGATAAGATGCTTGTTATGTTGACTGCAGTAGTCGTTCTCTTTGCTATCTTCTAAGGTATTAAATTGACTTACTTTTTCACGATTTGATTTGTATTGTCTAATTAGGAACTAGTTTTGAAAATCACTGGCATTGGTTGAGGCCTGCTCGATCAAAGTTTCTGAATATTTGCAATTTGAACTCTGTTGTTTTTTAATGTAATGGCTACATAAATGCTATTTCAGGCATTGATGATATGCTTGTTTAATATTTCTAAGCGTTGCTACCTGAGGCTTTTATACTAATGTGCGTCAGTCCTATAAAAAACAGTGAAATAAACATAATAGTCTAGAGGATAAACTTTTTAATATCTATTCCAATTGGTAGTAAGAGTTAGAATCCTTCAGTTCCACAATCAGCTTTGTGTTTCTAAGGTGATTTAGGATGATATTCTATACTTACCTTATTTCGAAGTTCCATTTTTCGTCTCACCTATATCTCTGCTTGCTGATAGAACTCATAAATATTCTTGTCTGGGAAGAAAAGAAAAGAAAAAAAGTTAGGATTTTGAAACTATTATATAATGTACTCTATTTGATATGTTTTTATTTATTAATAGTTGAATATACATGCATGTATGAATTGGGATTCTTTAGGTGTAGTATTGATTTATAATGATAAGTGGGATGGAAAATATAATAAAACTTAATTTTTATAAGATAATGACATCATCAGGATGGCAAGTTCTTGCTATAAAACTAGGTATAAAAATAAGAATCTAATATGTGAGATTGTAAGTTATAAATTTAGTATTGGCATAAGGGCCTGAGAAACCCGCAAACTTGGCCTTAACTTTCAATGTAGCCCCTTAACTATGTGTTGGGTCAAATAAACCCCTCAACTATGATTTAAAAGGTCAAACAAGCCTTTGAAGATGATGTGGAGGCTGAGATGGCAAATTTTATTTTCAAAGCGTGTTTGATCTATTTTTATGCACACTTGGACATTTAACGTCTATTCTCGTTTGTTAAAATTAATTTGGTGATTAAGTTTTTACATTTTTCTTTGTAAAATTAACTTGATTCATTTGAGATAGATGCGTGAGATGAGTGACAACAATGGCCGTTTGAAGGAGGGGATTCATTTTTTGAATGAGCGTTGAGAAGATGAAGAGAGTTCTGCAAATCCAAGAGTAAAGCGACGAACCGATGACCTAACCCTAAATAAAGTGACAAAAAACCCAGATTACAACAACTACTACGTAGGATCTGCTGTCGTTGATATTGATGCCGACGCCTCGAATATTCGGTCAAATCCCCGTCGAAATCAAATCGATTGTTTGATAGAGAATGTGTAAGACTACTGTCGATGAATCTCACATGAATAAGTCTAAGGGTGCAATTGAACTTTTGAAATTGTAATGAACGGTAACCTAACATTGTTTGTCAAATATCTGACGTGGTAATCCAACAGGTTTAATATATTTGACTCAGAGTCTATTGGACCGAGATTGTACAACACGTGCTTGGATCCGACTAGAGAAGTGGTTTCAGGGGCTTGTTTGACCCTTTAAATCATAGTTAAGGGGCTTATTTGACCCAACGTATAGTTAAAGAACTACATTGAAAGTTAAGGTCAAGTTTGAGTTAAAGAACTACATTGAAAGTTAAGGTCAAGTTTGGGGGCTTCTCAGACCCTTACGCCTTTAGTATATTATATTGAATAGCATCAAGTATATATATAGTTTTTGGCATAAGGGTCTCAGGAGCCCCCGAACTTGGCTATACTTTTCAAGTTAGCCCTCAAACTTTACGGAGGGTCAATTTAGCCCCTCAACTTCCAAATGATGGGTCAATTAAGCCCTTTTGCTGATGTGGAGGCTGATCTGGCAGCAAAAAGTATTAACTTTAAAATGTCAATTATGCCCTCCACATCAGCAAAAAGAGCTCATTTGACACAAAATTTGAAAGTTAAGGGGCTAAATTGACCCTTCTTGAAGTTGGAGGGCTAACTTGAAAAATATAACCAAGTTCGGGGGCTCCTGAGACCCTTATGCCTATAGTTTTTCATACTTATCATTTTGTATAAAAATAAGATTTTAAAATTTGATATTGTAAGGCACAAATTTAACATTTAATATTTTATATCGGTATATATGAATATTATTTTGTACATCTATCACTCATATATAAAAATACTATTTAATACCTTTCAATTCTTAGGTATAAATAACTATATTATATTAATATTTAGGGATAAATGACATGTGGTTCCCTGTACTTGGCTATTTGTCCCGTTTAGCCCCCTATACTTTGTCTACTACTATTTAGCTCCCTCAATTTGGCTTTTTTCTACGATTCCGCCCATTCTAATAAAAAATGTGCCGCATGTGCGTGACGTGACATGTCACGTGTGTTAAATGCTATAATAAAATTTCACTTTATCCCTTATACTTGACTTTTTTGTCACTTAACCCCTTACTTTTACAGTTGCACACTAATAATTAACTAAAAAATAAAATTACATATGCTATTAATTTTTATATTATTTTTTTTACTGTATAAATTATTTTTATATTGAAGTTATATGACAAGTTAGTACAAAATTTTAAAACTATATAATATAAATAAATAGGATTAAACTTTAATAATTATATAGTTATTTAAAATTAAATATATAAAATGGTATATTATTAATTTTATTACATAATTTGGTAATTATATATATAAATTAACTTTTCTTTATTTTGTGATTTTTTAATTAAAATAAAAATAGATTGTATATTTTCCATAAATAAAGTAATTTTTATAAATGTACATGTTAATAAATTTATAATTAATATCAATATACAATTTTATTAAAGTTATAAGCCTGTTTCTATTTTTTATTATTTTTTCAAAAATTAATTAAAGTTATAACTGACTTTTTAATTTGAATTTCATTGGTTTATTTGATAGTCTCACAACTAAAAAAGATGCCATAAAAATCAGTTGGTAACTGTTGTCGATTAAATTACACAACAGTTATGATCTGTTGTTTAGGTTATAGTTGTGTAATCTTTACACAACAGACTACACTGTTTTGTTTTATAATTTAATTAATGAAAACAATTGCATGTTGTGAATTGGTTGTGATAAGATTTTTTAATCATTTTAGACAACATGTCTTTAACTGTTTTGATATCATTTTTAATATAATATACCCTCATTTGAAATGGTGGTGTAATTGACAAATAATAAGAATTCTTATTATTTGTCAATTTACAAATAATAAGAATTCTTATTATTTATTTGAAGCTGCGATTTTCAAATATACATAAATAATAATAGTAATAATAATAATAATAATCCATAAAATCAACATTATCATTATATTCAAATGTATTCAACATATGATCCAACTAAATAAAATTCTAATCTAATCAATAATTTCTAATATGAAAATTTTACACTAAAATAGAAAAAAAAATCCACAAAATCACCATTACCATTATATAAAAATATATTTAAAAACTTATGAAATAAAATAAGCTTATAATCTCATTCAAGTATTCAATCATTTCTATTTAATAAACCAAAAGCAAAATGACCCAACATAGTCAATAAAGTATAAGTAGTTGTCAAAAGTATTGCTCTAGATCCTATAAAAAGAGTTTGATATGTAATTTTCCTGTCAAGTGGGGTAGAAGTTACTTTTAGTGAGATCTTGGTAGTTGGTAATAACTGCTTGAGTCCATTCGCACTTCACCTCGAAAAAATCTTCATGGTTATAAAATAGTTTGTTAACTACTTACAAAATAAATCATCAAATTATAATCACAATCTGAGCAATACATTCTTAAAAATACAAATGTAATTTTAGACAAGTGCGAATATTACCGAAGACTCAATATAAGTCATGTTTGATTTCAGTATATCCCACATGAACCGCATCATATAGAAGGCGCATTCAGTATTGGTTTATTGTCTTGGGACTTGAATAGATCTCACTATAAGAGGTGGTTGTCTTGATTTTGGATTTTGGTTTATTGTTAACGCTTCTTCTACTATTTTCAAAATTGCAGGCTTAATTAGGTTGTTCAAAGGATCTAACCAATCAAGCAGACGCCTATATGGTGAGAGTATTGCAAGCTTAATTGTTTTTGTAGTTGTTCTTCACCGATACTTTTTACACTCTCATGGTTAAAATATTTTCTAAATTGTTTTCTTCCTTCATTTCTATTAAACAGGTGATCTTTCTTTTTGGTTGTGCTCTAACAAAACTGGATGATAAAAATAATTATGAAAAAATTATATTCTAACAAAACTGGAGTTTTAGAAAATAAATATATTGACAATATTTAAAAAAAACTTCAATTCAGAGAATCAAATGGTCAAATTACTCTACATCTACTAAAAGATTAATAACATGTAACACAGTTTAAAGAAAAAAAATCAACAAAACAATATAAAATCAATAATAAAAAATCAATAAATGGAAAAATCAATGTACGCAAGGTTTAGAGAAGTACATATCTGGATAAAATGATTAACCTTAACTTTTCTATGTAAAAACAACAATTTAACTTTCATATGTTAGGATTCGTTTAATGAAGAAAAAAAAAGCAAAATCATATAAATTATTTTTTTTTTAAAAAAAACACACAAAACTAAATAGAAAAATTAATATAGACAACATTTAGAGAAGTACATACCTGGATAAAATTGATTAACTTTTACTTCTTCTCTAAAATATCAATTTAAGTTTAGATTTTAGGATTCTTGTGCAACTCAGATGAGGAGAATCACAGTAAAAAAATATCAAGTGAAAATGAAAGAAAAATTAGAGGATGCAGAAAAAAGAAGAACTGCAGACTAGGTGAAAAGAAGAAGAGTTGCATTTTTTTTCATCGGAAAGTATGAGAAATGTGTGTGTTTTGTATTATCAGAAAGGAAAAGCCAACAGTTAATTGTTTTTTTTCTCTATAAAAATTTATAAATAAAATTATAATTAACAATTAAATAAAAAATATGTTATGATATTTAGGTATGTCTTTTGTTTTTAAAAGAAAATGTAGTAGTATGAAAAAAAATAATAATAATAAGGCTCCCGTGGAAAAAAAAAAATCAAGGACACAGGATTAAGTGATATTTACTAATGTACTTCATTTTGTGTAGTTGAAGTTTTTAATTTATGGGCCTTAGTTTATAAGTTTTCACGTGTGTAATTAAAACAGTTTAGATAAATTAAAAAATTCAGATAAATTTTAATAGAGGTGAGAATTTACATGAAAAATTATTTTTAAATTTATTCTAAACTAACTTTTAATTAAGAAAATTATTTTCCAATTTTTAATTCTAATTAAAAAATTTAAATTCATAGTGTTTTTGAATCCAAACACAAAATAAATTGGAAATTCAAATATACTTCATTAGATTTGCTTCCTAACCACCTCCCCCCTCGTTGCATCCAATACTAAGGTGAAAACCAACCAAAACTTGTAGAAGCACCAATTTCGATAGAAAAAGGCTAATCTAATACTAATGTTAGAATCAAGTCAAGTCAAAGTGGATCAAGGACAAAACTATGTGCATCGACTTATCATGTCAACACATGAAAACAACTGAGAGAATTATGTGTCTATCTATCTATGTAATTAGGCACATATAGATCAACAGAGAGCAAGAAGAATTATTATTTATTAGGCAGATGTCATATCCTCTCACTGAGACCCAGAACGGTCAACAAAAACCGCCGAGATGGGCTTGGGCCTGGAATGGGCCTAGTGAAATTTAGCTGCACTGTTGATGGGTTGGGTTGATGAATGATAATGATGATGAGGATGGTTGTTAAGAAATGACAGTTGATGGAGACAATTGACTAAGACAATGTCGACATCGTAGTACTTTTGTTGTCTACTACTTTCACTCCAGATTTTATTGGGAAAAGGCAACACGATATGATGTGTTTCAGTGGATAATGTGTTGTTAACTTCAAATAACCCTTTGGATCTTTCACTGTCCTCTTCCTTCTCACATTTCTCTTTTATTTTGTTTTACCGAATATTTCCCTTCCCACCATTGTTGTCACTCACTCGGGTTTAATAATTGTGTGTATTTATATGATCATATTGGTGCATAAGTTTTATAGAGTATTTGCTACTGAATAATGTGACTAAACAACTTCAGATTTGGCTTACAAACTACTAGTTTGGATAAACGATTTATGGAATAAGAAAAGGGTGGATGGAATTATATTAGCATTAGCTTACGGAAGTATAATTTTTACAAGCATAATATATTTATTTTAATGATAAATTTATGATTAAATTAGAAAAATGATACACATCAAATAGTATAACAAATTTTAAAAATATATAATTTAATAAAACCGAAAACAAATAAATTTTATTTTATTTTATATGTACATGTACATATACATATATAACTACACATCGGATAGTAAATTTGTAGTAGTAATTAAATCGCTATTAATTTGCAAAGGAAAAATATATAAAATAAATTAAATAAAATTTTAAAATTTAAATCTTTTAAAAATATTTATATTTTTAATAATATAAATTTTAAATTTTAAACCAATTTTCACATCTTCATTAAGATGTCTTTAGATAATTATAAAATAATTATTTAAATAATTTTTTATATACAATTTAAAATTATACTTTAAAAAAAATTAAATATAAATTATAAAATAATAAATATAAAAATTTTTCATTAAAATTTTTTAAATAGTTATTAAATATATATTTACATATTATTAATTTTTTTTGTCCCGGTATCTAAAAAATATTTTATTTTAAATTTAGAAATTACTCTAATATTTTATTTTAATACCAATAAAATTTATACCTAATAGTAACTATAATAGTGGTCGATGATTAAATAAGTTATTAAAAAATTATAAAAAAATAAATTATAAATTGTGAAATTGAAAATAACATTAAAATAATTTTTTAACACTACCCTAGCTTAAGATTCAAAATTTTCTCATGAAGAATGGTCATGTCTAGACTAGGATATTTGAAGATAGTCATAGAAAACGAATTATTTTCTGATTAAAGAACTTGATTAAAGCAAAATATTTAGATTTATGATCCGCAGGAAACATAGAAAGTGTTCTGTGGACAACAAATTTCTTATTATGAAAAGACTTATTGTCGTTGAATGACAAACTTAAACTTGAAGGCTGATAAAGATGAAGCAGCAGTACCAGAAGACAGAGAAAACTTTTATCACCATAATTAATCCAGCGGTTTGATTCCATCAAGGTACACTTACACACACAACAATTCTTTGAAAAGAAAACAACAGTCAATTGGTCAGGCCAATAAAGAAAGAAAAAAAAAACTTTGAATGAATAAATGAATCACCTAAAGAAATATACTAAACGTTACTAACATTCTTCATAAGCTACCATAAGCTTTTTAGATAGAAGATTCAAAGTAGAATTTAATAAAGAAAAAGAAATAATTATATAAATTGGTGAGACAAAAATCTATAGTCAAGTAAAGAAGATGTACTTATGTATGAAGACTAGATCCAAGAAAAATAAAAATAAAAATTGATACCTCACCCAAATCTGGGGCATTCCACATTTTGGCATCTTGATTAATTCCTTCAAAAGAAACTTTTTGTTTTTTTTTTTTTTTGAATGTTTTGATCACTTATTTGATTTAACCCCATTAATTAATTAATTAAGATTATATTTTTAATTTAATTTTGATGAGATGGGGTCAAGAAAGAATTGAAAGAACAAACATTTGAAATGTCATGATTATATGATAACTTGTCACATGTACAATATCATAGAATCAGTGCCAAAATTTTCCATTGCTTGCACGCATCTAAAGAAATCGACACTATTTTCACACACTATTGAAGAGATCTAACACCAAATAGTGATAATGATTGTAACTGTACTACTACTCTCCTCAATTCACTGTGAATGACGTTTTAAAATATAACACTGATTTGATTTGCAACACTACACAACGAAACATAATATCGAAAACGATAAACAAAAATTTTCATTTCCAAAAATAAACATTAATAATAATATACACAACAAAAAGCTAGAGGGTCCCTCTTCAGATCTCCGAACTGTAGCATCATAAATTTTAGTGTCATTAGTTTATTATAATAATAATTTACAAAATGTTTTTTTGTACTTAAAAAATCTCACAGCTTCACAGGCTTTATTCAAAGGACAGTGACGTAAAAATGGAAAATAAACAGTGAAATCGGTACTACTAGTGGTAGTGATCTATCATATATTTTGTGTATATTTTTTTAATATAATTTTAATTTATATCTTCAATATAAAAGTTTATTAATCAAATATTTGTTTTTATGAGTTACCATTCATGTGTATTGTATATATATAGCTGTTACCTATGTATCTATTAGTCTTTAAACTAGACTTCCTTAGAGGGGACAATTAGAGGTTACAGTGTCTTCAGATTTTGTTGATACTGACAGTGGGTTATCTTTTATAGGACGGCTTATAAGTGGTTTCTCTTAGAAAACACTTTTATAAATTTTGGTCTCTTCTCTTCTCCATTTCCATCTTTTTCTTTTTCTAATTTTTATTTATTCATTCAAATATTAAAAGAAGATCCTCTCCTCTCAAAATGAAGAGAGAGCGACATTCCAGTTGTATCTTGTTGCTTTTGAGGAGATGAATTTTATTTTTATTTCACATGTTCAAAATTTCATATTGGGTTCTTCAACTCTATATAGTCATACATACATATAGCCTTTATTTTTATTTTTATTTTATAATAAAGTTTGCATGCATGCATGCAAATCAAAAACCTAACGCGACAAATGGTCTAAATCACCGTATAAAAATAACACTAATCAGATACGTCAACAATTGGGTCCCACAAAATCCAACGAGCCACATAACATCATGATTGATGTGAGCATATCAAAACGATGCGTATCGTATCTACAGTTCGTGTGCGTGTGAAGAACAAGAATCGGTGACTGAAGTTGGTTTATATGATTAAGCAAATCCCAGAGTTGAATAAACAAAGTAGATTTTCACGAACTGTTCCACTCGCATCCATGGAGCGTGAGATTCGGTTGGAGAGAGTGGGTGGGGGGCGTGGAGATCACGCGAGGGAGAAGAAGCGTGGAGGACAAGAACAGTGCATGTGTAATAGGAAAATGTAACACATAGTGTCTTGAGCTGGTTAATGTAATGGTGTGTATAAGTGGTGTTTTTGTTTTTGTTTTGTTTTGTTTTGTGGTTTACAAAGTGAATAAATAGAGCATCTTTTGGAAAGCGGTGGTGGTCGTTTGTCGAACTATGAAACTATCATCAATCTCTAGACGATCTGATTCTCTTCTCTCTCTCTCTCTCTCTTCATGTTTTTTTTGAATCTTTTGATCAAATGGGGTCGATATTACAGATGAGTTTGTTCGTGTTTGGTTATGATTAATGTGGGGTAGCTTTTGTGGTGTGACTGGGTTTTGTGTTGGTTTTTTTCGTTTTGGGAAAATTTCATTTTAGTCCAGCATTATAAAATAGTGTTATTATAACCCCAACATTTTAGGCACCTATTGTGTTCAAGTTGTCGTATACAAAATTAAAGATGAGATGATCATTTTCACCCGAATTAATAATCTTTTTTATATATATTTATTTTACAATAAAATGTTGTAAGATGTAATTTTGATAATTAAAATAAAATATTAATATTTTAATAATATTTATTGATTTTCAAAGTCAAAAAAATTATTTATAAAAAGAAATAACTATATAACAATAAAAATAATAAAAATAAAATTTATTATTTTAAAATTAAATTAAAATTTTAAAATTTTAAATATCAAAACAATAAGATTTTATTAAATTTAAATATTATACAATTTATTTTAATCTCAATTTAAAATAGTTTTTATATTTGAAAATAATAAGTTTTAAATACCCATTTGAAATTATTGGTATGTATATAAAAAAATTACAATAAAAAAAATTAATAGCAAGTGAACATTTTTAATTTTATTATTATTTTTAAAAAAAAATTATAATTTAAAATAATTTTCACTCTTGAAAATTTAAAACTAATCTATTCAAATAAACACATCAAATTTAATATATTAAACTGAATATATTATTCAATAAATATAAATAATATTCTATGTATTTTTAAATATAAATTTTTAAAATAAATTATTTTTTTAAATATAATTTTATCGTAATTATTTATATATGGATTTAATAAATGTTTGTATTCTATATTAATTAATAATCATAAAATGAATTTGGGGAAAAAAGAAGATTTTTTTTAATATATAGTTGATAAATATGTAAAAATAAAAAAATTACGATAGATTTAGTAATTAACTTCAGAAATATGGAAAATGATTTGAAAAATGGAACGGAAAATTTCTTCACATGGAAACAATCTTGACTCTTGTTTGATAGTATATTGAAGGAAGAAAATAAAGACAAATAGGAGAATACAACAAAATAATGGGGCAAAAAGGAAATATTACTATTCTAAGTGATTTTGTAGCAATTGATGATACTATTAATAATTAGTTTTTGACCTTTGCTTTTTCGTAGTTTCAATCTTTGACTCGAATGGGGGAAATCAAAAACACATAGAAACTGAAAAAAATAGATAGATGTATAGGTTGCTTTGATGATTGCATAGTATCTGATTTACACACCTTTATATATACATATCTCTATCTATCTGTCTATATACATATACATATATATAAATATATATACACACATATCTCTCTCTTTCTTTCTTTAGCTTTTCCTTTTGGTCTCCTACGATTACTTCAACAACAACTACAAGTAGTGCAACTACTACAGACCAAAAAGCTTTATATGGTTGGATTCGGAGAGTGGATGTGATTATGATTACAAAATTGGATTGGCCTGTGTTGTGTTGGTTCACGTGATTCCAGAATCAATGGGTACGATTTTTCCACTGTTTAATGATTCGCAATATATGGGTTAATAGGGTCATGGTATGGTTTTCAGATTGACGGATTTGACGGCCTATAACTACCAACGGAGTGGGTGACCTTGGTAATAGTAGTAGTACTCCAAACATATTTATAACTGTTAATATTACATATTGTCCAATCGAATTTTAATTAAAATTTTGGTTTCATTAACTTCGGACCTGATGAACAGCCCTACATGCATGCAAGCATGGAAATTAAATTAAATTTAATTGATTGAAGAAATGGGAGAGCGTGAGGTGGACGCGTGAGGGAAGGCGAGTGGAGAGGAGAGAAGTATTCCCATTTTCATTGGGAGGGTGGCAGTGACAGAGAGGTTTTTGATGGTATTTGGAGAGATGGGCCTCGTGATCGGAGAAGGCAGATCCATGGAAGACTGTTCCCGTTAGTCACGTGGGCTCTTTTGACTACCCTATGACCAACCCCTCTCTCTCTCTCTCTCTCTCTTCTTGTTACCAGTGCCTCTCTCTCTCTATCTCTATCTCTATCTCTATCTCTATCTCACCTTTTGGTTCCAATTCAAACCCAAATCTACACTTCAATAATCCAACCTCCATTAAGTAAATCTAACATAAACAAACACCTTTTTGAACGTCGCGAAATGATAAAAATTAAAAAAATTAAAAAAAAGAAAACATTCTAATCGGATCAAGTAGACCCGTGAATATCGTGGTTTCAGAACCCGATATATCCATCCAACGTCTATAATTCGAAACACTTCATCTTCATGTTCGATATATTTCTCCACATACCCTACCACGACTTAAAAAAAAAAACACTGACTCAGTCTCTCCATCTATCCAATTGGGTCCCTCACTCTGTTGGTGTGTCTTTATATCTCTCTTTACTATATAAACACACCACTCTCCATTTGCATTTCACGACAACGTGGACTGCAGGTGCTGACTGGTATTTCGCCATTTTATTAGCTTATAAAGCTACAAGACAACCAACTCTCTTCTCCTCTCAATTTTTTTTTTCTCTGTCACTCGTACACTATATATTATTTATTCAAACACATTATAATTACGTTACTATTCAAGCTATTCGTACTCTCTCTGCTTCATCAGTCCATTTAACTATAAACTCACCATCTCCCCACCACATTTTTCTTCTCTCTATCTCGCGATACACTCTCAGTCTTAGACTTGTCTATTAATAGATAAATAAAGAAGAACAACTACGTCAACTATTCTCTGCGATGATGCATAGATGTAGTAGTGGCTCTTCAGGGAACATGATGGGTCCATGTTCTTGTGGTCTCTTTCATCATCAACAACAACAGCATCAGTATTCCTACCCTTATCAACACTCTCAGAGTAAGTTAACGATCACATTCATTATCCTCATATATTTTTTTATTAATAAAAATCTCATCTTTTTGTAGATATGTACTCATTCATGTCACCACCGTCGTCCGTAGACTGTACTCTGTCGCTCGGCACGCCTTCGACTCGTTTAGTCGAAGACGAGCGGCTCCGGAATCAACAACAACATCAAAGATCCTCATCTTCGTCTTCATCATCATCTTGTATGCCTAATTTCTGCTGGGACTTTCTTCAAACATCTAGAAACTCGCCTTACCCGCCTCAACTCACTAATCAAAAACCGACACGTGGAAACGGAACTAATTCCTCTTCTTCCAACGATCCTCTCCTCGCTCGTCGCTGTGCTAATTGTGACACCACCTCCACTCCTCTCTGGCGTAACGGCCCCCGTGGTCCCAAGGTATACCATTCATTTCATCCATAAACATAGATATAGATATAGATATAAATATAAATATAAATATTAATATAGAAAATTTATTAAATTATTATTTTATGAATGGTGTGACAGTCTTTATGCAATGCGTGTGGAATTCGGTTCAAGAAAGAAGAGAGAAGAGCGAATGCGAACACTAATGGAATGATGGACCATCATAATCAGCATCAACAACAGTACTATCAGAACAACTACAACAATTATCAGTCGCAGGGACAGAAAATGGGTTGCTATTCGAACGAGTTCAGGTTCATGGAAGAAAATGAGCCGCAAAATTCAAGTGGTGGTGACGGTGGTGGTGGTATTCCTTTCCTTTCATGGAGACTAAATGTGGCGGATAGGCCTAGTCTAGTGCACGACTTCACTAGGTGAAAATGAAAAGGATGGTCAAACTCTTTCGATCGTGGGGTCTCTGCTGGTACAGATGACGTTGAAGTGTTAAATGATGAAGATGAAGAAGATATTGTTGATTGTGATTGTTATTGTGTGATTGTGATTGTCTTCGTCATCTTCTCTATTGGTCCCCGTCTAGTTTTTTCTTTTTTTATTTCAATGGAATTTTAATGTTTTGGTTATATTTCGTTGTTATGAAGAACAAGTTGGAGTTATTAGGTTGTGTAATGTAATATTTTTAGTAATGTTAGTACTATTTGTTTTTGTTTTTTTAATGTTGGTTGTGTTAATTAAATGCGGTGGTGGTGACTGAAATTCACGAAAACTGAAATGGTGGGTGAATGCATATGCAAATGCATATGATTGAGCTGATAAATCTGATCGTCCAATCAAGATGTCTATCAACGTTTTTTTCTGAAACCGGAGGACAAACACACCTCTGAGAACAGTAATCAATTTGTCTTTCTTTGGAGATTGCACTCTCTCGTAAATACATAATATCTGACCTCAATTTGCCCATTTGCTACTACTAGTATCTCCTTCATGTAAATTATTTCCACCATTTTATCTTCTCTTCTCCAATATTTTCAACTACTATTTTTCCGGGTCTATGTAGCAGTCTGGATAAATGCAATAAGTGGCGGTTTGTGTATGCGGTTAAAATTACTTTTAAAATATTAGGATAATATTAGGAATTTAAATAGTAAAATTTATTTAATTATTTATTAATGTTTAAATAACGGTCAAATAGTATTAAAAATAGCTCTTGAATAGAGTGGTCCAAAAAATCTAGAATTTATTAGAACGCTATTATTTTAAAATGTTATCACAAATATTTAATTTTTTAAAAAACATTTATCATTAAACGTCTACCTATTCAGAATGCTACTTCAATTACTGTTCAAATGCTAAATCCTATTTCAACTCCGGTCAACAATCAGAGTCTAACTAATAAATATTCAAAAAAAAGTATAAATATTTTCAAAAAATTAGTATTTCCAGATATTTTTAACACCAAATTTAATCATCTCCCAAATAGCTATGAGAAATAGAGGGTGATAAGAAATTTTATGGAAACAAATTCATATTATGTTGATGATAACATGACCTAATAATTTAGAGTGGATTCTAATTCTAATCTAAAGGAGCAATGATATTTATATTGATAGAACTGATCAATGACATTGAATACAACAACTACTACAAAGGATCCAAATGATCAAAACCGTGATCGATATGATGTGATTAGAGAGTAGAGAATATAATAAGAGGATCTTAAACAGGTGATGATGTATGTGTATGTATATGTGTGTCCTTTTGATGCCCTGAACTGAATCTCTGATAAATCTGCAAAATGTAATGTTGGTAGTAGTAGTAGTAGTCACTGAATAATTAAACCTCCAAGTACGTTTGTGGACAGTGACCAAAGCTTTTTTCATGACATGAGCCCTAGTTTTAATTATAACTATCTTGAATTCTTCCAGTCAAATGTTCTCTTATCTTTGAAATTTTATAAGAGATTGCACTGCTTTAGCTCTGCAACTGACAACAGCTCATTGCATGATGAAATCAAATCTACAAGTTGAAGTATAGGATTTCAAAATTTTTCTATCAAATAATCAATAATAATAAGATTATTTTTCACCAATTTGAGTAGGGTTGAGTACCATTTAACATTCGGAATAATAATATTATAAAATATTATTTTGACGAATTTTTCTTTAACACTATTCAAATAAAAAAAATATAAATAAAATAATTATAATTTTTTTAAAAAATAAAAAGTACATCTAACCATTTTTACTACCCTATTTACTATATTTTGAAAGTTTACCCAACAATTATATTTTAAATAACTAATCAAATTTACTATTTATTTTTTACTTAAGTGATATATTTGAATTCAAACATGTATATATAGGAGTTGACAATTATATGTTAAGTTCGGATTTGAATGGATTTGAACACAACATATAAATTGAATATTCGATTTTGAGTATAACATATAAATTGGATATTTGGTTTTAAATATTTCCAAACATCCAAATATTAGTGGTGAACCAAATTGAACCCAAAAATATATTCCTTTCAATTCTTAAATGCTTGAAATTGTGTTAACTTTTATTTTGGCTTTTTATCATTATAATAAATATATATATATATATATTAAATATTTCAATAAAATTAATTCCAACATAATAATATTAAAATGTATACAAGTAAAAATCAAATTAAATATGAAAATTCTTTTAAATATTTAAAATTTAAATAATAATATAAAACTATACCATTTTCTTATAAATAAATTATGATATTCCGTTTGGTTATTTATCGTCAAACCGAATTGAATGGTGAAAACTAAACACTTAAGAACCGGACCACGAATTGATTTACATGGCATATTTTCTTGGCCCTACTTACCTGTATGTATAAAATGCAAAAGAGGTTAAGTGATAAACACTATAAGAGAACATTAATGAAAATTAATAAGTAGACAAAATATTTCCTGATAAGGGAAAAAACATGTTGATTAAGAAGAGATGGATTTGATTTGGTTGACACGTTTAATTTCCAGGTTTGAATTGAGTTGAATTATGTGTTGTTTTGTTGTTATGAAATGTGAGAGTGAGTTTATTGGTATCTTTCAAAATTCTGGAAACGAATAAAGACAGTGTACAATTTTGCAGTATTCCTTTTGGATTATAACAAGCTGGCATCAATGACTCAATTCGCATCTTATCTCTGTCTCATCACCTAAACTCTTTTTTTTATTTTTTTTTTTATTTTTATTTTTTTTTTATTTTATTGTTAATTTTATTTTTCTTTTATAAGGGTTTCAAAACCTACTAAAATTCGGCAATATTTTTCAAATTAATCACTCAATTTTAGGGATGTTCAATTTAATTCTTAAATTTTAAATGTTGAGTAATTAAAATTTTTAGTTAACGTAAAAGTTGAGCACAAATAATTAACTTGAAAATATCAATTGAACTTCTACATCAACGAAAAGAATTTCAGCTGATCAAAATTTCACAAATTAAAAGTTATATCAATTTCTCATATATTGGAAGATTAATTTAAAAAATATAAATAATATTTAAAACTCCTGACACCCATGTAGCTAAATTTTGAAATAATATTTCTATAAATTATTTAAATTTGATAGGAATATTTCTAATTTTTGATGGAGCTCCAACCGACAAAACTGATGGTAATATACCCGCAATTCATAGTTGGATGGAGGAAAAATAATGTGAAAATTCTTTCAAATGAGTTTTTTAAAGTTTAAAATACAAGTATAGGCCTATTTTGAAAAACGTACAAAAACAAGTTTTTAAAAGTTTAGTTTTCATTCTATAGGCTCAGTTCTCAAAATACTCCCGAATCTTTACAATTCCCAGATGCTGTGAATTACGGTCACAGTCTGTGAATGGCCTATGGAGTGAAAATCAAACTTTAGTTTTGCAAACTTTACAAAAGTGATCTATAATTGTATAGTAAAGTTTTTATGGCCTATAAATTATTTTTTTTCTCAAAAATGATAGAAAGATCAAAATTTTACCATTCTTAATTTCATTGAATATCTTTTATTCAACCACTAATCAGCCGAAGAAAATACCACTATTAAACTTATTAGGAAATCTACTAAATTCAAACATACTTCTTAAAAATTTCAAACTTTCTTAAATAATAATGAAATTTTCAAATTTATTTTACTTTACTTTATTTATTTTTATTTTTAATTTTGAAATATTTTCCTACGTTTCAGGATTATTCCTAAAACTTTTGTTTTTCATAAAACTTTATTTTGGACTTGAAATGCATTGTTATTAATGATTTGTCTGTTTAGGATTAATCAAAGTGTACTTAAGACTGCTAGAAAATTATCCTAATATTATTGCCAAATTCATATATCATCGAATTTAATAAATAGAACTTATTTTACTTCTAAAATCAACCATAATAAAATATTAAATCATAAAAAATAAAATAAAATTACATAACTATAATTTTTCTAAATGTGACACAAAATTATAAAGTGTAACAATTTATATTAAATTTACATAAAATAATTGTGTGACTTTGTGATAGTATAATCTTTGGATTTTATGATCAATTTTTTTTTTCATATAAAATAAAGGGAAAAAAAACATTTATCATCGAAAGTCTAAATGGATCTGAACGCACGTGAAGAAGCTAGTGTAGTAATAGCATTGATTACGAAGACAATAGTTGTAGTATTGTGTAAATCAAAATCACAGAAAACACATGCAAATGCCCAGAGTCTCTGGTCTGGTCAAAACCTCTCTTCTCTTCAATCATTGAATCTATATATTTGAAATCTGCAAACGTTGTATTAAATGAATGTGAACAATGTGGTGTCTCCATCACTACAATAGAGTAGGCAGTGCAGGTGATCAATAACCAAACAACCTTTATAACTTGTTTTTCGATTTTCAAGTCAACATAATCAATTCTTTTAACTTGCTAATCTAACCTTATGTGTTAACAAAAGATTGTGTTATCTTTCGTACAAGTTTGACACATTTGGGGACCACTAAATGTTTGTTTATTTGTAAATTATATTTTTGGGATTTTGTTTTTTGTGTTGAATTATAGTATGATGTAATTTTATTGTGACCTTTATTTGTTAATATTCTAATATGAATAGACGTTTACTTGGCTGATTTATGAATTTGTTTCCACTACATAATGGTGTCAATTTATATATCTTGTATTAAGAGCATAAGGGAATGTATAGATTTTTAAAGAGTATTTATTCTTGGGTATGGTAAACAGGAGTACGTTTGAATTATAAATATACACTTTAATTACACTTGTTAGTCGTTTCCATTAGGTAAATGATCATTTAACTCCCTTAACTAATCTTTTGAATTTGATCCTTAAATTATAAGAAATTTCAATTTAACTTTTCAATTATTAAATATCGGATTAATTTAACACTTCTCAACTTATTTGACAAGTGATTCAGAGTTGAGAGTTAAATATACATATAATAATCTTGTCACATCATCTGCCATATAGGTGAAAAGCAATAAATTGACCTATATGAAATAGTTGAGAGATTAAAATAAAACCTCACATAATTAGAAGATCAAATTGAAAAAAATTGCTAAGTTCAGGACGTTTGGTGATCATTGTGTCTTTCTACGCACATCCTAAATAAATAAAAAATTTAGCAACATTGTTTCAGTTATTTGAAATGTTATCCTAAAGATTAATATGTAATTAAATAGTTTGTTAATATAAAATTATTTTATAATCATTAATAATATTTAATTGTTGATTTGATTAAAAAAATATTTAATTGTTAAATCAACTATTCTGCATAAATGAAAAACTAACCCTTTTTTTTTTCAAAGTCCTTTTTTAACTTTATAATAATGCGATATTATTCACAAATGGGAGTTATATACAAATTTATACGCGACCAACTCCAAAAAGTCCTGGTATTATTCCCTTTTGAATTTAACACTCTAATATTTTTTTTATACTATATTTTATAGTTTTTATTTATTTTCTATCATCATTGGATTGTATTTTTTTTTAAAAATTAATTTAGCATCTCATATTTTTATCTTTGTTTTTGAATGATTAATTTTATTAAATTTTTTTAAATATAAAATTATTTAAAAAATCTAATTTATTACAAATTTGAAAATATTTTCAATTATTTTTATTTAAAAAATAAAAATATAATTCGATATAATTATTAAAAAAAAATAGTGATAACTCTTATAAATGAAAATTTTAAACTTCAAAATATAATTATAGATAAATTTTTAATATATATTTTTTAATTTTATAAATTTAATTTTCTAATATACTCCTCAAATCTCACTTACAGAATTGCGAACAACACTTACAGTTTGTGAATGATCTATAAAGTAAAAATCAAACTTTAAATAAAATAATATAGTTAAACTATTTAAAACTTTGAAAAAGAAAATTTCTATAAAATTATCAAATAATATTACAAGAAAACCACACCACTATTACTATTATCATTTTATTTTTAAATAATTAAAAATATATCTGCAATAAACTGTTTACATTCTCATTCGTTTTCACATCGTCAAATAAGAAATTAATAAACTAATCCACACTTTTAAAGAGGAAACAAAAATTCAAAAATTTTTATTAATTGTGAAGCTATCAATATCAGATCACCCAATATAAAAATTTATGGAGCCGAATCAATATATATCCACGATGCCCACTTAAAGTCCAAGTTTATTAATTGTGACAACAAGATATAACAACTCGTCACCCAACTTCAATTTTCTTCCTATATAAAAACCTATAACCATCCTCTATAATTACAACCAAAACCCACGCACAAACCACAAAACACCACAAAAAATGGTGAATCTAGTCGCAGCACAAAAGCCACTCTTGCATGGGCTAATGAAAATGGCAGGCGTACAGCCCTACACGGTAGACATCGAGCCAGGCACGTGCATGAACTTTTGGGTACCGTGCGAAACCATCAAGAACGCCAAAAAGGACGATAAAACCATCAAGACCAGTACCAAACCCGTGGTGGTTCTCGTGCATGGTTTTGCAGCCGAGGGAATTGTGACCTGGCAGTTTCAAGTTGGCGCGCTGAGTAAAAAATATGCTGTTTATGTGCCTGATTTATTGTTCTTTGGTGGGTCTCATACGAGTCATATTGATCGATCGCCTGCTTTTCAAGCGCATTGTTTGGCCAAAGGTTTGGAGAAATTAGGTGTTGAGAATTGTGTGATTGTTGGGTTTAGTTATGGTGGTATGGTTGCCTTTAAATTGGCTGAGTTTTATCCGGATATGGTCAGGGGATTGGTGGTTTCGGGTTCGATTCTTGCCATGACGGATTCGATTAGTGAGACGAATTTAAGTAGACTTGGTTTCTCTTCTTCTAAGGAGTTGCTTTTGCCTACTTCTGTTAAGGGTTTGAAAGCTCTGCTTTCTGTTGCTGCTTATAAGAAGCTTTGGTTTCCTGATAAGCTCCAGAAAGATTTCCTAGAGGTAATATAACATAACACAATATGATCTCTCAATAATTGTCATTTCAATGGTGAAATTGTTGGTGTTCTGGTGATCTAATAATTGATTAGAAACAGGATAGCAACTGGTTAGGTATAGGAATTATTATGTGATACATCATATACAGGAAATGTTGAAGGTTGTTTTGTTAGTTGAACTATAAATAATAATAAATTAATTAAATATATTGTAGAAGCTTCGATTACCTTAATACTGAGTCAAATCAATATAGGTTCTGTGAGTTCATTCTTTAATGTACTACTGCAATGAGTAGTACTAAGTTCATGTTTATAAATTAATCTTATATTTCTAATCAACTATCAACTTTGTGTCCTTAATCTAGCAATAAGAAAAGAAAATATATCATCAAATCAATGTAGCTGCACTGCTCATTGTTCAACTAACTCAACCTTCACAAGCTGAAGTTTGAGTTGTTTAACTTTGACCACTGAATCCAATAACTTCAGTGACAAGAAATCTAATCAGTTAGACCTTTGTACACCAACTTGTGCATTTCCTAATTATGGTAATAGTAGTTAAACTAAATTGATTCTATGACTTGTTGACAAATATTGTAATATTAGATTTGTATACACTAAATTTGCAGGTGATGTTCACAAACAGAGAGGAGAGAGGTGAACTACTTGAGGGATTGATAATCAGCAACAAGGACACAACCATTCCACAGTTTCCACAGGTTAAGCAAATTGATTTACATATCCACTAAATACATATGAATTCTTAAAACTCTTGATTAACTAATTTGAGTTGGTTTGAAGCAGAGAATACATCTATTGTGGGGCGAAAATGACCTAATATTCAATGTGGACCTTGCTCACAGCATGAGAGAGTAAGTCTAAATCCTAACAATTGTAGTTTCTAAAGGTTAAATGTTGAATGATGAATCTAAGGTTGAGTTTGATTTTTTCAGGCAACTAGGAGAAAATGCGACAGTTGAAGGCATAAAAAAGGCAGGTCACTTGGTTCACATTGAGCGACCATGTGTCTATAATAGGTGTCTTAAGAAATTTCTTGCTTCTCTGGATGAAGACATATCTAAGAAGTGAAAATGTAATAGTGAATCTAGTTCCTGGGTTCTGTTCTGTACCACACTATGATTTAGAATAATCAAACTGTATTTGTTATATTTGTTTCTTATCATCAAGGGAAGAAAAGAACCTCAATTAGAAAAAGCAATTGCCATGGATGTATTCAACATATGATTTGCAATTATATATAGACACGAAAAAGAATGCATAAAATTTATCCACTACTACCAAACAAAATGTATAGAAGGGGTTTTGACATTTACCGGGGGAAGAGTTAGAATCAGTACAAAGGAGAATCATTTGTTTACGCATCCAAATAAAAGCAATTATCTGAATGAAGACTGGATTTCTTCTAGACTTCTTCCTCTGGTTTCAGGGACCCAAAGAGCCACAAAGGCAACACATAGAGCTGTAGTTATTGTGTAAATTGTAAATGTTCCTGTATAGTGACCATACCAACGGTGATTGTTTAGATATCCACGGAAAACTTGAAAATCAATACAGAAACAGAGAGAGATATAAGGATTTGGGGGAGTCACCTGCACTGCTCCAAGATAAAAGAATGTTCGCAGTCATTGTAATTAACCAAGAAAAGAACCAATTTAACAAAGTAGCCACGCTGCCGGCAAGGCCCTTGATGTTCACTGGAAGTATCTGAAATTTGAAAAGGGACAATCCAGTTTCTGATTACATCCATTTTTCACAGATCCATTCTAAAGTTTTGAAGACCTCAATACATAAATAACAAACCGATCTGTTAAATTAAATCAGTTATGTTTTCAGGTTTCTTAGTTTGGAACAATAGCAACCACCAGCTGATGAGCATATATCAGGTTGTTATTGCTGCAAGTTATGGTTTTACTATGCAAATGGTATTTCTCAAACTGTCAAGCTATCTGATATCTGTGTTCAGTTTCTATACAATTAAAAGATCAAGAACTCTGCCGAAACAAATCACCATAGTTCTTATCAATAACTTGACGGTTTCGAAATAACTATTAGTATTTCCCAAGGTTTTTAAGACTACTTGACTTGACCAAGTGCTAGAACTGCCCAGAAAAGTAGACTCTCGTTCATAAAAAATGTCAATTTTTGTTCTGCTGATGATTCGGGTCCTATATATTGAAAACAAACATGTAAGCCAACTATTGCATACCTCAGACATTATAACCCAAGGAATAGCTCCAACTCCCAAAGAAAAGGCAACCACCATGCTCTGAAAAATAAATAAAATCTTGGTCAAATTGAATGAAGAATCTAAAAGAACAAACACAAGTAGTTAAAAGAGGAAAAGGAAAAAAATAAGAGCAATACAGAAATCATACCACAAGCCCCACAAGTGACAGTACTGCCATTATGGAATATAAGTGTGAATCTTTTGGTACAGAACCCTGGTGACAGCAGAAGTAAACATGAGAAATAATTGGGTAACTTTAGCAGATTATTAAAATTGGAAATCAAGAAAACCTATCTCACAGAATAAATGAACTCATGAGTTCTTCATGAACAGGTATGTCATATTATATCTCACTAAAGAAATGCATTACTACCTCCAAATAAAATGCAACTGCCACGAGAAGTAAGCTAATACTCATTCCCGTTGAGGATACCTACCAAAAAAAAAGTTAAAAAAAAAGTTTTACATGGAATATTTTGTGCACCAGGCTTCTCTTCAGAGCAATAATAATGATAAAAATCATAAAGAAAAATATTCAAGCGAAGAATATCCTTAGACGCACTAAAAGAAGAACTCTGCGTCCAGCTCTGTCCATCAACCATGTGTTAATGCCAGTGGCAATAACCTGTAGGAATAAAAACATTGATGTTGAATGATATTGAATATTCACCACATTGATAAATGCAACGGTGCATGCACATAGTTCCTTACCTGCACTAACCCAAGTCCAAATGTTGCAAGGTTACTTGATTCGATTCCTGAACAAGATCAAAGCCACTCAGAAAACGTAGCCATGGTAAAATTGATATAACAACACTACTTTAATTTGACAAACAATACATTATTAGGTAAAAAAGAAAAAACAGCGGTTCACTTGTGTTGCCACAAAATTACTTATTGTGATCCTATGAGCCCCTACCAGGTTTTATAGTAAATATCACAAATGAGAGTGCAAAGTTAAAATTGTCAGTTTGTTCCCAGACACATCTCATATCGAAATGGCCAAGATAATGAAAACACAGGGGTAATGGAAAATTGGTTTACCAACTATTTATAGCTTCAAGGACATATAACAAAAGAATGTTAGTCAAGGAGTTATGATACCAACCAGCACTTTGAAAAATTTTACTGGAATAGAATAAGACACCATTTATGCCACTTGTTTGCTGCAGAACTAGTAATCCAATTCCTATCTGTACCAAACAGATTCTCAATGAAATTCATGATTATGAGTTTATAACAAAATGAAAGCAAAAATATAAAAGCTAAGAAGGCTAGGATTAGAATATTCAAAACAATTGAGTCTACCATCAATGGGAACCAATATCTTCTGCGCCTGAGGTCAGCAAATCGCATTGTCATTCGTTTGCTTGATGATGCGACGGCTCTCTGCATATAGTATATCCATTATCCTCACAGTGATCATCTAAAACCTTGCACATAACTTGGCAGGATAAACCTTAAACAAATGTCAGAATTGTTCAACACCTTGATTTCATGAACTTCAACACTGATGTCTGAATCAAAACCTCGCAACATTTGCAAAGAAGCTTCAAAATCTTCAGTCATTCCCATTTTGGCCTGGTTGTGACACAAAATGCATCATAAAAGGGAGAAAAGTGAAACATTAGAAGTAAATCAACATGGATAAATGGATATTAAAATAAATGAGCCTTACCAGCCATCTAGGAGATTCCGGTATGAAGAATAAGCCAGGAATCAATAACAGACAAGGCAAAGATCCTAGAAAGAAAGTATAGGAGATATGCCAGTCAAAATTGTTTATTTGAGTCTAAAGGGAAAATTTGTCTAACAGAGAGTTCAAAAAACGCAATATAATTTGCTGATGTGTAGATGCAGTTTCAAGACAATTCAACTTCAATAATTATTCTCTCTCTGACAATGAAAAAATACCAAAGATAGTGTTTCAAAGACCTTAAAAGACCTTACCCAATATCGCAAGCACTCTCCAATTGACTAACATACCCAACAGATATGCCAACATAATTCCAATTGTGACAGAGAGCTTCAAAAAAGAAACAAGAGAAACTCATAAATTCATAATCTCCTAATCATGTTAGGGAGAGCCATAAAAGATCACACAAACTGACCAGAAAACACAAAGTTCAACCAACCTGGTTCACAGATCCAAGACTTCCTCTCATGTTTTGAGGAGCTATCTCAGCTATGTACACAGGCACCTACAAAACATTTAAAGCAATTATACCACTACTATTCAGTAATACTATTGCTCAACATAGATAAACTGGATTTTCAAACTTACCGTGTAGGAGATGACACCAACGCCAAACCCTGCCAACAACCTTCCCATAAACAAAAACGACGAATCCTATCACACCACCAGAAAGTTACTTATAGTTATCTTCTAATTCAAACGAAAAACATAACAGAAGAAAAACATTAACCACTCACTTTGGCAAACGATATGGCAAGCCATCCAATGATGTTAGGAATTGCAGCAATCATTAGCGACTGCAATGCAGTATAACAGTGTACCATTTAATAATCACTAAATGAACAACTTCAACCATATTTAACACAAACACATCTCCAGTGAAAATCATCAAATACACTACCTCATTTTTCTTACCATTTCAATAACAAACAAACATAAAGACTATTTAGATTCATAAATGAAGTTCATTCATACCCCTTTCCTGCCAATATACTCTGCCATTTGTCCACTAGTAATTGCACCAACCATAGCTCCCACATTTGCCAAAGAACCAAATACAGAAAACTGTTTTCACCAAAACCGAGCAAATGAAAATTCCAAAACAAAACCACACACAAAATTTGAGAAAAAAAAAATCTCCGACTTACCTCCGAAACAGATAGTTTAAGATCGTTGACTATTTCAGATTGCGTAGGTGAAGAGTATCCACACTGAAGCAAAAACAAAGCAGCTCTAGCTAAACAAACACACAATCACCACAGAAAAACAAAACAAGACGGATTATTACAGTGAAACCAAATTGGATAGGACCGAGAGCGACGATAAGGACGCAAAAGACGACGGAGACGGATCCATCGCGTAGCATCTGAGCTGAAGACATCATCATAGAAGAGGATTGTCTGGAGCTCATCTTGTACCAGCTCCCAGTGTGAAGAAACGGTTTCCTGAGATTACTCGCTTCTTCGGGATCCTCTCTCGAAGTCATCTTTCCGATCTCCGCTGAAGCGGTGGCGGTGTGCGTTAATCAACCAAAATCGATTGAGATTCTCTTCAGTCTTCGATTAACAGGGGATTGAAGAAATTTTCTTTTCTCTTTTGTTTTTAATTTTCTGTTATGGTAGAGTGGAGCTGACGAGGAGTCGGTTTCCAAAAATTGTCTCAGAAGCTAACGCGTATGTCACGTGGCGCTTATCCAAAAGATTTTTGCAGACTGATTCGTAAATTTACAAATAACATAATTGCGAATTTACGAATTTAGAATGTCCATAATCTGTACAAAAGGGACTAAATGGTAATTTCAAGCGGTTATTCCAGTGATATTTGAGTTCAAAAATCAATTTCGAGCTACAATTATACTACTATAATTTTGTATGATAAATTGCATTGATGAGTTAATTACATTTATATCCTTGTGATGGAGTGCTGTTCTATAGAATTTCGTGTTCAGCAAGTGAGACGAATTGGATAATGAAATAATAAAATGCAGCTTCTTTGACCAGAAACAGCCTCTGTAAACTTAAAAGCAAAGCCCATCACGACGACGGCTTCCATCCCAAACCTCCATTTTCAATCACCACTATCATCTTCACGAAAGACCACAGAAACCTCCCTTGCACAAATGAGAATTCGTAAAATCACCACAGTCGTCGACAATATCTCTGAGAACTCCTCCAACTCTTCCAAAATACCATTCCGGCCCCGCAAAATCCGAAAAATCACATCCAACCCCCCGGCCACCGTCGACGCCGTCCAAAAACCAGAAAATCCGCCTAAATTCGTCAAACCATTAACATTCGAAGGCGAAATCGATCTCGCTCTGCAGTTTCTCCGCGACAATGATCCTCTACTCGCAACCCTAATCGACAACCACAGTAAACCAATATTCGATTCATGTAAATCACCGTTCCTCTCACTCGTCAAAAGCATACTCTACCAACAACTCGCCGTGAAGGCAGCGAAATCGATCTACAATCGGTTTCTCACCGTCCTCGGCGGCGAGGAGAAAGTCCTACCCGCCGCCGTCTTGTCGGTTACGGCTCAAGAGCTTCGTGAAATCGGAGTCTCATATCGCAAAGCGAGCTACCTCCACGATCTGTCCGAGAAGTTCGTCAGCGGCGATTTATCCGACGAATCGATTCTGGAAATGAACGAGGAGAGACTGTACGAGTCGCTGATGAGAGTGAAAGGTATCGGGCCGTGGTCGGTTCATATGTTCATGATTTTCTCTCTGCATAAACCGGATGTGTTGCCGGTGAGTGATTTGGGAGTGAGGAAAGGCGTGAAGGCTCTTTACGGGTTGAAGGAGTTGCCGGATGCGGTTAAGATGGAGGAGGTTTGTGAGAAGTGGAGGCCGTACAGGTCGGTTGGGTCTTGGTACATGTGGAGGTTGATGGAGGCTAAATCGTCGTCGTCGTCTTCAGCTAATGTGGATGCAGTCGTTGTCGCTACAAGCATAGATCAATCATTAGTACCATAGTTTTTATTCTACCATTTTGGATTTACTAGTGTTCTTCAAATGAATTCAAACTCAATTCGAATTTTAACTTTTCAGTGGGCAGATACAGCCAACCCGCCCAACCCAGCAAATACAGCAAGACCCACGGTCCAAATTGGTTCATTAAGCGTTAACAAGGCTCAGGTCCATTTTCAGTTGTCCACCTGGACGAATACATATAAAGTCGATCGACCCAAACCAACGACACGACAGCCCATGCAGCTTGAATTAGTATGCTTGTAAGCTCATCAGAGTCTTCCGCCTGCAAAACTTCTAAATTCATTAGATTCTTCAGCTCGTTAGACTGTTAAATGGAGAAGAATTTTCAGACCACACTCAATTGTTCGCATAATCGAATAAACCAATTATGGAGATCCCGTTAGTTCAATTCTTATTGAATTTCTAATTCTGTATAGCATGGGGTTGGGAGGATGTGGGATCCTTTCCCTACTGACAACAACTTCAAAGTTGTCTATAAATAATTCAATTGAGTTAAGAAGACTATTCTCTAATTAAAAATTTTCTCTAAATAATATTTTGAAATGGGGTGGTTTGCATATGTTAAATTAAAATTTTAGCTTAATATTAAATTTTCCTAAAAAGTAAACAAATTATAAAAAATTTTAAATTCAATAGATCAAATCGATAATAGTGCCTTTTTATATTAAAAAATAAATTTAAAAATATTCACATATTTTAAATAGTGTGTAAAGTCACATATATCATTCTATTTAAATATTTGAATTCAAATATTATATTCACAAAATGACCCAATCAAATTAAAAAAAAAAAAAAAGTCCCCCCACAAAATAATGGGATTTAAGGGTTTAAAAAAAATTTAAAAAAAAATCTCCAAATTGAATGAACCCTAACTTTATGAAACCCAAAACCTACGAAACGTAATCTCTTAAAATTTATTAATTTTCAAAACTTAATCATATCTACAGATTTCCTTCCACAAAATAACTCAAAATTTATATTCAATTGCTCGTAAAATATATGTTTCTACGTTATTAGGTTTTGGACATGATAGAGATTACCTTGTGTTGTGTAGGGACATTGAATGTATAAAATATACGTCTTTTTTTGTTAGTATTGGATCCATGTATAGATAGGTTGTTATTTCGAACTAATTTGTTTATAGTATGAGTGCAAAAATTGAAAATTTTTAATTAAAAAGCAGAAAAAAAAATAATTCCTAATGCTTCCTAGTACCGATACTCGGGAAATAGTTAAAAAACTCCTCTGTACAAGAGCTTTTTTTCCCTTAACTTTAAAAGTCGGGGAGCAAACTACTTATATAACAACTTCTCGGTCTTGAATACTAGGAACCTATTTTTTTCTCCATCACATGTGGTTTATTGAATAACTTTAATGTTTATTTTATTTTTCCAAGCGTGGTAATGAACAAGACTTTGGTGAAGTAGAAGACGGAATAAGTAAATTATATAGGATTAGTGACTTTATTTATCCACAGAAACACTAACTTTTTTTTTTTTTTTAAAAACAAAAAAAACTAATTATGCAGACATTCAAAAATGTAATTAAGGGATTATATATGCAGCATTTGAAATTTTTTCAACCCAATCGGTGCTTCCTGGTCCCCATAACCGGGAAGCAAAGGTTAATTTACACTGCTTCCTAGTGTTGGACACCGGGAAGCAAAACTCAATTGCTTCCTGGTGTCCAACACCAGGAAGCAGTTCAAATAAGCCTTTGCTTCCCGATTTTGGGGACCAGGAAGCAGCTACTTTTGCCTATAATTGACTCATTGATCATTCCAATCTCATTCATATCACTTGAGACGACAAATAGTTAAAATGATAGTGATTTCATATGCATATTACCAATAATACCACTTAGATGTGTGTTCCAATAGATGTTTACGTAAGAACGATGGTATATGGTCTTTCATAATCATCGTATATGTATTGATTCATCACACTTACAAATTCTAGAGCAATATTGGACAAAAGTTTCATTGCACCTTGAAAGTGGAAAACATGATGTTTTCAAGGCCTATGTAGGAGTAGATCATATAGGATTAGTAACTTTTACTTATCCAAGGAACCACTAAGTATTTTATTTTAATCAAACTAATTGCGGAGACATTCCATAATGTAATTAAGAGGTTTTATAGGCAGCATTTGAAAATTTTCAACTGAATGGGTGCTTTTTGGTCCCTAAAAACGGGAAATAGAGGCTAATTTACACTGTTTCCTGGTGTTGGACACCGAAAAGCAAAAGTCATTTGCTTTTTGGTGTTCAACACGAGAAGTGGTTCAAATAAGCTTTTGCTTCACGGGGTTGGTGGCCAGGAAACACCTACTTTTGCCAATAATTGGCTCATTGATCATTCCAATCTCATTCATATAAGTTAAGAGAATAAACAGTTAAAATGGTAGTGATTTCACACGCATTAGTACCAATCATACCCATTTGGATATGTGTTCCCATATATGTTTACGTAAGAACAATGAGATTTGGTCTTTCATAATAATCTTAAACATAATGATTCATCATACTTACAACTTCTAGTCCAAAATTGGACCAAAGTTTCATTGCACCTTGAAAGTGGAAAAACATGATGTTTTCAAGGCCTATGTAGGAGTAGATTATAGAGGATTAGTAACTTTTACTTATCCAAGGAACCACTAAGTATTTTATTTTAATCGAGCTAATTTTGGAGACATTCCATAATGTAATTAAGAGATTTTATATGTAACATTAGAATTTTTTTCAATCCAATGACTATTTTTCGGTCCCCAAAACCGGAAAGAATAGGATAATTTACACTGCTTCCTAGTATTGGACACTGAGAAGCAAATGAATTTTGCTTCCCGGTGTCCAACACTAGGAAGTAGTTCAAATAAGCCTCCGTTTCCCGGTTTTGGTGACCATGAAGCATCTATTTTTTCAATAATTGGCCTGATTATTCCAATCTCATTTATACCATTTAAGGGAACAAATAGTTAAGATGATAGTGATTCTCCATGCATTATTACCAATTATACTCACTTGGATGTGCGTTTTAATATATATTTAAGTATGAACGATGGATTCGGTCTATTATAGTCATCTTAAAGGTAACAATTTCCATACTTTAAACTTCGAAAACATATTTATGGCCTATGTAGGAGTTCACAGTCTATAACAAATAAATTCTAAGCTCTTCAATAATACCAAGATTTTATTTTTAAATCGTAACATATGTTGAGGCATTTCCTATTTATTTGAGAGATTTTCAAGATAAAAATAACAATTTTCTTCTTAAAGCATATTCTTTCAATTTCTAAAGTCAAGAAAAATAGGCTATTATGATCTGTTTCTCGGTTTTTGAGACAAGAAAATAAATTCTTTTACTTCTCGGTTTTCACTCTTATGACGTGGTATTAAAATTAGGAAGCATGTTCTTTTTAAAGTCATTGAACCATGTCCATTGAAATTTAATCATGCCACTTAAGATGACATTTAATTATATTTAAGCAATTTTTCACACACTTATACATATGAGAGTCATTTGTATGGATGTTAAATTGAAAGTAAAATGTAAAAAAAAAAAGAGTTGCCCAGTAGCTTCCAGGGTATGGAACGTAGGATGCATGCAAAATAATATTTTGCTTTCCAGGTGTGGAAACCGAGAAACATGTTGAGTAATATCTGCTTCCTGGTAGTCAATATCGGGAAGCAGTGTAAATTTGAGTCTGCTTCCCCGTTTATATTTTTAGGAAGCAAAATCTGCTTCCCGAAATTACAGACCAGGAAGCAAACTCAAATTTACACTGCTTCTTGGTGTTGACTACCGGGAAGCACTTACAAATCACAAAACAACGATAAATGATTTTAATTAAAATACAAACAAACTACAACCTTAAAGAAAGCTAATTTTCAATAACTTTAGAATTATCAAATGATTTCAACAATTATAAAACATAAAAAAAATCCCAATTTTCAAAAAAACTATAATCAAACATTTCCAAAAACTTAAAATAAAAATAAAAATAAAAATAAGAATTATTTAGTTTAGCAGCTGCGAAGTCCCTTAACGAATGTCGAAAGTACCTTCCATACTCGAATGAACCTTTTTCTGGGCCTTATGAAACAAAATAGAGTAACAAACCATTAGAAACACACAAATAAATTCCAATATATATATATATATATATATATATATTAGCAAGTAGGCTGGTTTCCAACACAGGGAAGTCCAGTTTTAAAGGCTTAGCGGTGTTGAAAACTGGAAAACAGAATGTAAAGTATGCTTTCCGGTGTCAAGCACAAGGAAGTAGACCTATTTTTCCTCAGCTTCCCGGTATTTAATGCCCGGAAGCTATCTATAAATACCTATCTAATCAATATAAATCAATATTTACACAAGAATTACCAAAAAACAGTGTAAAACATAAAATATATACATATGAATACAAAAATTGAATGAAAACACTACCTTGGGAAGCACGATTATCCTTACAAACATGGAAACTATAATTAATTATCAACATTTGATCACAAAGTTAAACCAATAACAACAAATACCCAATTTTCGTCATATAATCAGACCCATTTCTAACCCTAAAACCACTACCATAAATAATCCAATTCCAAAGAAAGCGAAAGTAACCTGAGTAGTTGCCCTCGCCGTCGCCTCTTTATTTTTCTTGTTGATCGATTTCAAGATTTCAGCCACCCCAAAGCTATCGACGATTCCAGTTGCCCTTATCGCTTTCTTTGTTATTGACTTCTTCCCTGTCTAAAAATTGATTAGATAAACTCTAAGAGTGAAAAAATATGAGACATGAGAGATGAGCGCCTTGATGAGAAGAAACTACCTGCTTTGCGATAATCACTAAGTTTCTTTTTGTGAGAAGATGAGGCATGAGAGAGATGATCTTTTGTGAATTTGAGTTTGGATGAGTCTTCCTCTGGTTTGTAACAGTTGAGAGGTGAGGGAGATAAATGGCTTAAGGGGTATTTTAGATTTTTAATTAAATCTAATTTTATAATTTTTATTTTTATTTAATTTTAATAAATTTTTAAATAGTTAGGATAATATTTTCGCTTTGGTTCAGTTATAAAACTTATAAAAATTATTTAGTTTTGTAGTATTTTTAATGTTGGGGCAATATTAATTTTTGGATTTTATTTTGGTCCAAAAGTGAGAATTATCCCTTTGAAATATTATTGTTATTCAGGCTATTTTATTATTTCTATTTCATTATCTTTAGTAACATTGTTACCATCGTCGCTCTGATTTTAACTACTTATTTATCTCTCGGACGAATACACTACAACAAATTTAAAATTTTATACCTAAAATTGAATACCTAATGCTTTAAATTAGGTATAAAAAATATTGTTTATATCTAATATTTTAAAATATAATATAAATGTTATAAAATTTTAAACCTAACATTTTAAGTCAAGTATAAAAAATATTATTAATACCTTATAATTTTATATTAGATATAAATTTTATAAAACTTCATATTGTCATATTATGATTAGGTATGAGAACTTTTATTTATATCTAATATTTTTTGATTAGGTATAATTTTTATAAATTTTTATATTTATCATATAAAGTTAGATTGAAAATTTTTATTTATACTTGATAATAAGTACATTTATAAAATTTCATACTTGCTTTTTAAAGTCAGGTATGGAAAAATATATATTTTATATTTTATTTTAAAATTAAATATAAAATTAATTAAATATAAATTTTTAAATTAAATTTAATTTCAAATAATAAAAGGGTTAGGATGTGATTTTAAAAATTAGTTGTAAAATAATTTCAAAATCAATTAGATATTACCGAATTAAAATTACTCTGAGCAAATCCATTTCACCCTCTCATTTGATTTTCTGCATATAATTTAGATTCCTCCATAAGTTAAAGGTGTTGATCTTGTTCCTCGAGGAGCTATTAGGAGTTAGGGTTAATAATATGTGAATCTAAATCGCTTATTCTCTTTTGATTTAAACACAATTCTTCTATGTTGATTAGATCATCTGATTCCTCACGAGCTAATTTTCAAACGAGTGAGATCACTAGCTCCACTTTCAATTACAGACTATCTCTGGCAAGACTAGTAACTGAAAAACCAAACTAGCTTTACAAAGTCAATCATGGTCAGAGGCGACCGACGAGCTGCTAAAACCAGAGTTAAATCTTCGACCGATGCCGAAGAATATGAGTCTATTCGTAACCCGAGGATCAATTCAAAATTTCAATGTCAGATTCGAAGTCGTATTAGATTTTTTATTTTATCATCCTTAATTATTTCTTCTTGATTCATAGTCTTGTTAATACTGTTGAAGAAGTTGAAAGACCTTAAGTTGTCACGCTGTTTTTTCACCAAACTCATGGACCTCTCTATGTATATGCATCATTTCGCTGTTTGAATTCACATGTCCATTTAGCAAATTTGGTTCTTGTTGACAAATTCTTGAATTGTTTGTGTAATAGTTCCAAGTTGATCACAAAGAGAGCTTGTATTGGGAAACTTATCATCCTCATGTTTAATTTGGAGTTCATGCCATGTATTTCACATGCTATATTGATGAGTGAGGTGCCTAATGTTTCATATGCTTTAGGATAGATATGACTATATCTCCGGCATCAGTAGAATATGTAGGAAGTCCCTGATTATTTCACATATCATTTTTGTATTCTTAGGGGAACTAGCTCTTTTGTAACTCGAATTATTCTCTCTGTTCTTGCAGAGAAGCTCAATCTTAAACCAGCTAGTGCGTATAACTACCTGAATTAGAGTGAATGCTTGACAAGTGAAGGAATTGATGATGCTAAAAAAATTTGTTATGCTTATGGTAATTTTAGTTTGTTTTGATGTCATCATAGAGGTTACACACCCTACTATATGAGCTCGTAAGTGCTAACTTACTGCCTTTTTCTTTTCCTTTGTTTTTTTGAAAGATGCTTTAGATGCTGTTTGGATTAGCAAAGAATATAAAGAGCATGCATTTGTTATGCTGGCTGCAGTTTTGTGGTTAGGGAATATATCATTTCAAGTGATCGACAATGAAAATCATGTGGAAGTTTTTGCTGATAAAGGTAAGATATATTGAATTCTCTTTTAGAAGAAGACTTTAACTTGATAGTGATCTTAATTGACATAGAGTATTATATCTTGTTTGTTGATTACCCACCGACTGAATCAGTGAGGTGGTAGCTCTGTTGTTAAGTGGTGACATGATGATTTCTTGAGTATCAAATCTATATTTGGGCACTAAATGATGGATAAAAAAAAGTATATGTGCGACTATTTGGTATATGGTGATATGAAACTTATTTCAATACTCAATTTGCTAATGAATACAAAACAAGATATATTTTGGTTGAAGAAAATAAATGCTTGGTGATAAAATTTTCAGAACTATCATTGTAACGTCCACGAGTAGGGCCTAAAATTTTTTGAGTATTTTATTATTTAAAATTTTGGTTTTATAAAATTGATATTCGAAAGTTCCATATCGGAATAAATCGAAAATCCGCTCTAAGGGTAAAATGGTAATTTAGAGACTAGATTCGGAAGTGTAGAGTCAATTTCGATATTTGAAAATGATTTTGAAATGATTTTCGTAAAACCGGTCCAATTTCGGAAAAATGGGTTTAATCGATTTAAAAGTTATTTTTCAAATTAAGCATGGTCTTGGTGGTATAAATACATTTTTGAAACCGGAAAAATATTTTTCAAAACGAAACCGAGAGCGGAGCGGAGAATCGGGTTGGTCGGGTTGGATGTATGTGGGCTTGGGTGTTAATGGGCTCAAAGTGTAGAACCAAGCCCAAAAACCCACAAGGCCCATCACACACACCCTAACACCACCACACCTCCACTCTTCACCTCTCACTCTCTACCTCCACTCAAGAAAACAAAATATGTTTTCTTCCCTTCTCTTCTCCCAAACCCTAACCTCCATTTACTCACCTCAAACACCAAAGACCCACTTCAATTAATCCTTCAACTACCATTCTTGTCAACATTTAAAGCTTTTGCAAGTGGATTCAAGCCTTGTCACTCCATTTTACTCTTGGTAAGCTTCTAGAGCTCATTGATGGTGATTTTGATTTTTCAAGCTCTTGATTTACATTAATGGTAGGATTAGGGTCCTTAGAAGCTTTAGAACACTTCCGGATAGTGGTCTTGTTGATTTTGGTCATTAATGGTGTTTTTGGTTATAAACCCTTAGAGCTAGGTTAGTGATTTTGATGAAATTGTGTTGGTTGTTGATTTGTGTTGCTTGGATTGGTTCCAATAGGCAACCAAGGTTTTGGAGAGCACCAAACCGAGGAGACTAGCTAGTTGTCTTCGGAGGAAAGGTTAGCATCTTCTTTTTACGCTCTATATACGTGTGTGATGGTTGTTTTGTGTTTGATTGCATTATGGTATGTTAATAATGCTAAATACTTGGTAAAATATAGATATGTTGAGAATTGTTATAATAGTGTCATGTAGACACTTGTTGAATTGAAATGGAAATGACCATGTGAATGTATATATGATGCAATGCATTGATTGATGATTGTTGGTATGTATTTTGATGGCCATGGAGGCCTTTGAATGCTGGTTAATAGAGTTTTGATGTAAATGTTTCAAGAGACTCCATTTGCATCTTATGTGTATTGGTAATAGAGATAAAAAGAGGTTAATGAAGTGGTATATGTTTTGCCTTTGAGGCCATGTGGAAAGAATGGTAAATTTGTGCCATGGTTAAGTAGAACTAATGGTGTCATATGGATTTGGTTAAAAAGGAAAAGAAGATGTTAAATCTTGTTTGATCACCTAAAAAGAGAGCCCTTGTTCTTAGCTTGAATGTGTGAATGTAATGGCATGCCATAGAGAACTAGAAGTATACTTCGACACATGTAAATGTGAATTATGGCTTGAAGTGCCGCTTCATTCGGAGTGACGGCTCCTTACCGGATGCGATGACATCAAACCGATCCTTTGGATCTTACCGTGATCTTCGGATCTTAGCGTATCTTTGGACTTACCGTGATCTTCGGATCTTACCGGGGTTTCGGCCCACTACCGTCCTGTTTTCACTGTGAGAGTTGAGTCTAAGGGCAAAATAACTAAAATGTAGTTATTGTGTGATTCGAATGCTTTAAATGGTATAACGATGTCTAATGGATGGTAAATGATTATTTGTTGTGGTTGAAATTCACACTAGAAACCTTAGACGGTAACTAAACGGAATAAGGGAACTAACAGAATAAATTGAAAGGTTGGAAAAGTGAACCCAAGTTAAAAGTGTTCTGTTTTTCTCACCTGGGTGTCCTGGTCGGTGTCCTGGCAAAGGAGCCAGGGCGCGAGCCAGGCCGCCAATCACCTTCGGTATCAGTTTTCGCGGCTTGGCTGACGGCCTGGCAAAGGAGCTAGGGCGCTAACCAGGGCGCTAAGTGGCTACGGTGCCACTTTTGGCGGCCTGGCAATTGATAGGCGGCTTGGTCATTTAGACCAGGGCGCGAGCCAGGGCGCCAAAGTGGAATCGATACCACTTTCCGCGTCCTTGCAGATGGTCTGGTCACTTAGACCAGGGCGCCAAGAGACCTTCGGTGCCAATTTCAGCGGCCTGGTCAAGGTGACCAGGGCGCCAGGAGGCTACGGTGCCATTTCCTGCGGCCTGGTCAAGGTGACCAGGGCGTGAACCAGGGCGCGAGAAGTTCCACCTTACCTCAAGTTTTCTGTTTTCTGATCCATTTCGGATGATCCCGATTATGTGATGATGTTTGAGAAGTTAAGTTACATTTGTGTGCTCACTTTGCTAATAAAAGAAGCATGTTTGTATGTGTTTGTTTGAGCATGAAGGTGTTAACTAGGCATCGATAGCCTAACCCTTTCCTCTCTCCATTTTTCTTGTCTTTTCTCTTTTCGAAATGAATATGTGTTCAGGTGGATCGAGCTAGCATTGAGAGTCGGGTTGGAAGTCCTCACTGGAGCAATCATTTCATGGCATCTTTTCACCTTGTTATTTTGTATACACTTTTGGAATGTATTTAACTTTGAAATATTCTTTTGTCAACTTGTTCACTTGGCTTAGTGACGAGTTGAACATTAAGCTCAGTTTCGCATGTTGATCCGAGTTTGGTGTTACTCAATGATTTCATATGTAAACCTTATTGATGATTATCAAGCGATGGTGCATTTTAAAGTATTTATTTTCCACTTAGATTGCAATTCCTATTATGTGTATGTATATGTTATAAGTATATGAGGTTATATGTATATATCGATGTGGCGTACCGGCCTCCTACGCCTCGGGTCCTCCGGGGGTGGGGGTCGGACGCTACAATCATGACATATTTATTTGAGTATTATTATTATTTTCTTCCTATTTGTCTTCTCTCTATATGTGTTATGGATAGCGCTTTCAAACGGGTTGTCCGGCCCTACCCGTGCCCGTACCCGTGCGGGTACGGGCTTTATACGCGCACGGGCCTATAAAAATCCACTTTTTAATGGGCACCATTGTGATGCCCGTCCCCGTCCGTGAGGGCTTGCGGACCGGTACAGGCGGGCTTGCGGACGGGTACGAGCATGCCCGTATTTTTTTTCGTTGATGACATTAGTAAGTTATGAGATTTACGAATGAAATTTCGCACAACAGATTATGTTCATTTTTTACAAGTTAGTACAAATTTGATATTTTTATTAGTAAAATTTATTCAAAACATGCCGTTGACATTAGTTGAATCAACTCTTTGCCTTTCTATTTCAAAGCTAAATGATTTAATTATATAGGATATCTGAAGCTGATTGTGTTGTGTCGAAAACACCGGAAGGATATAGGAATAGAAAATGAAGTAAAAGATCTTAAAAACAAGTTTAAAGCTAACAACAACTCATTTTATAGAAAACAAGATCCAACTAAACAAATAATTAACTATACAAGCAGAGTAAACTCATTAAGTTGCACAAACATACTAATATATTTCAAAATGCTCAAACAAACATAAACATAAAATAAAGATTCCATCTCCAAAATAAAAAATATTAAAAAGTGAAGTAACTATCAACACACAAACAAAGATAAAAATAAGACCACTTTAAATTTTACAGCACGTATATTTTTATATTTATATGCGGGCATGCCCGTGAGCAGCTCATGCCCAGCCCGTACCCGTACAGGCATTTTTTGGATCTTATTTTAATCTTTAATTTACATGTCCGTACCTGCAAAAAATGCAGGCGGGCACGGGTACCCGTGGGCATTAAGCCCATTTTGACAGTGCTGGTTCTGGCTGGCAGTAAGCAATAGACCAAAAACTTAGTGGAAAATGACTTGACAATTGTATCTGAGACTCTAAGCAATGAACTGATCTTCTAGCCTAATTGACTTGTTGTGTGGCTCAAAAGTCAAATTTAAATATTTGATACAGGTGCTATGTGACCTTATAAGAAATAAGAAATTTGAATATGGTCAGTTGATATAGCACTCAAAACTGCTAACCCAAAAATTTAAGTTATTACCTGTGGTGGGAAAACAACTTACGGTCCCAGAAAGTTGCGAGCCCTCAACGAATTGAAAAATAAACCTAAGTCATAAGCATAGCCAAAACCTTCGGCCGAAGAGGACCAACGCCCCTTCGGCCGAAGTGGACTCATCAAACCTGCGGTCGAAGAAAGACCAAACACACCCAAATAACCACTGCGGCCGGAGAAACCTGATACAGACCCGGATAGTACCAACAAGCTCAAATCCAAAGAGGAAACCAAGTCCAAGAAGGAAACCAAGTCCTAGGAGGAGACCAAACCCAAGAAGGAGATCAAGCCCAAGAAAAGACTAAGCCCAAAAAGGAGACCGAATTCAAGGAGAATAAGGAGTCCCAATCCAAATAGAAATAGGACCAAAATACCTTCTATAAATAGGGGGTAGGGATGATTGTAAAAGGATCCGATTTTCATTCATTAGAGGAGAAACTCTGTGAGATCATCTTAGTAAGCTTTCAGCTATTTTCTCAAGTAATCTTAGCCTGATACTTGGCTGTGATTTATTTGGCACCACAGTTTGGCGCTCATCGTGGGGATACGAAACCTCACACACAAGGCTGAGATCTCCGAAAAGTAACAAAATCAAATTTCCGATTATCCTAACTCCGTTCCATTCTCGTCAGACATGGCACCAGCAAATCCCAACAACGTCATCGTAGAAGACCAAACTTTAAAGACGCCAGAAGAGCAACTCGCCATAATGACGGAGATGCTAAAAAAAGCAGAAGAAGAAAAAGAACTGTGGAAAAAAGAAGCAGAATCTAGTAAAGCCTCCTCCAAGGGAAGAACCAAGCGATTAAGCCGGAGATATTCACCCCTCCGCAAGAAGAGACTCAACTTTGAGGAAGGCTCCGACAAAAGGTCTGAAGAAAGCGACGGGTCAACTGAAATTCACAAAACTCTAGACCTGAACAGCTCAAGCAGTTCTGATGATGAGCAGACGAAGCCGACATCGTCCAAAAGAAGTCGTGAAAAGCGCCGTGACCGCTAGAGAACTCAAGGACCTGGTACAACGGACCTCAGGAAGAAGGATAACTATGCGCTCTTCAACGACGCGCTATTCCGACACCCCATTCACATCCTGGATCTTAGACACCAGAATGCCCAAAAGATTCTCCATTCCCAGCATGAAACCCTACGAAGGAACAACGGACCCTAAGGACCACATTGCTAAATACAAGACTCGCATGGGGACGTGCAACATCCTAGAAGAAGATATGGAGGCCATAATGTGTAAAGCCTTCAGTTCCACTCTAACCGGAACCGCCCAGAGATGGTATTCCGCCCTCCCCGGGAAGAGCATCAGGTCCTTCTCCTTACTGGCCACGAAGTTCGTCAACCATTTCTCCGACAGCCGAAAGAAAAAGAAGGACGTGGACGATCTTTACGACCTAAGACAGGAAATCAATGAAAGCCTCAGGAAGTATGTAAGAAAGTTCAAGGAAACAAAGATGACCATCATAGGTTGCAGAGAGAAAAGCGCCATCAAGGCCTTCATAAAGGGGCTCGTAAAAACGTCAAAATTTTACGAAAGCCTCAAGCTGATAAAACCAAGGACCTTCGAAGACGTCCTAGAAAGAGCAGAGGATGCAATGGAGTACGAAGAAGAATTCCAACCTCGGAATACTAGGGGACCACAAAACGCCTCAAGTCAACGAGGACGAAATGATCGTAGTAGCAGTGGGTGGAGCGAAGATTATAGAAGAAGCCAAAGAGATTCCGACCGCAGCGGTCCTTCCAGGCCGAGTTACACCGGCCCCGATCCCATACGCAGGGAGAAAGAACTGCTTCCGTACCCCCTCACCATACCCACGTGGGAGGCTTTAACGGTACTCAAAACCTTTGGGGACAGAGTCAGGTGGCCCGAGAAATCTAAAAACCCCTGTACGCTGAAAGATATGTCCCGGTACTGCCAATTCCACGGAGACAACGGCCACAACACTGACGAATGCTGGACCCTAAAAAGAGAAGTGGCAGCTTATTAAAATAGGGTATCTGCGAGAATACTTAACCGAAAAAGGGAGGGAAATTGCAGCTGAAGCAGATAAAAATCGGTGGGTAAACCCAACCCCAATAGCAAATACCGAAGAAAGGGTGATTAATATGATAGCTGGGGGATCCGACATATGCGGACTAACAGGCTCGGCCGCGAAGAGAAAGCTCAGAGAAACTCAGAGCATATACAGCATCAGAAGTGAAGACACGAACAATCGTTACTCCATCACTTTCACTGAAGAAGAAGCCGGAGAGGTAAATGCACCTCACCACGACGCATTGGTGATCAAGATCTCCATAGCGAACCTGACGGTGAAAAGGGTACTGGTCGACAACGGCAGCTCAGCCAATATCCTATTCCTGAAAACATTCAGAAACATGCAGCAGGATGAAAGGATGATGCGTAGGAAGGCTATCTCTCTCGTAGGCTTCGATGGAAAAGCCACATCCACCATTGGAGAAATCGAGCTGCCGGTATATGCAGAAGGAATAAACCTCCACACCACCTTCCTGGTAATAAGCTCTAATTCTTCTTATAATGTAATCTTAGGAAGACCCTGGATCCATGGGATGAAAGCCATACCCTCAACGTACCATCAGCTAATCAAATTCCCTACTCCACACGAAATCAAGCAAATAAGAGGGGAACAAAATGCATCCAAAGAGTGCTATGCCAACTGCTTGAAACAAAAAGCGGCAGAAGTATAGCAATCACAGGCACGACCGAAGGCACCCCTAGAGCCGGCCGAACACGAGGTGGATGAAGTATCACTAGATGAGGGGAAGACAGTGCAAATCGGGGCCATGCTGGAGAGAAGAGAAAGGGAGGAACTGATAGATTTCCTTAGAGCCAACCAGTATTGCTTCGCCTGGTCACACACAAACATGACTGGAATCGATGCAGCAGTCATTACCCACAAACTGAATGTGAAAGAGGGGATGAAACCAGTAAGACAAAAGCGCAGAAGGTTCGCCCAATAGCGGAATGAGATCATTAATGAGGAAGTGGAGAAGCTCCTCGCAAATGGGTCAATCAGAGAAGTCCAATACCCGGAATGGCTCACAAATATGGTGGTCGTGAAAAAGAAAAATGGGAAATGGAGAGTGTGCATCGACTTCACCGACCTAAATAAAGCGTGTCCGAAAGATCCGTTCCGGCTGCCACACATAGATCTCACCATTGATGCGACCGCGGGATACGAGATGTTGAGCTTCATGGATGCATACTCCGGTTATAATCAGATATTAATGCATTCCGGCGACCAAGAAAAAACTGCCTTCATCACAGAGCGGGGCATCTACTACTACAAAGTAATTCCCTTCGGGCTGAAGAATGCGGGCTCCACCTATCAAAGACTCATGAACAAAATGTTCGCCGACAAATTGGGGAAAACTATGGAGGTATATATTGACGACATGTTGGTAAAATCGGAGGAAACGAGCCAGCACGTTCACCACTTAAGTCAGGCATTCGAAACCCTCCGAAAATACAACATGAAGCTGAACCCCACCAAATGCCAATTCGGAGTCAAAGCAGGAAAATTCTTGGGGTACCTAATAACGAAGAAAGGAATTTAGGCCAACCCAGACAAAATCAAGCCGATCCTAAACATAACGGAGCATCAGAACAAAAAAGATGTGCAAAAGCTCACTGGAAGATTGGCGGCCCTGACCAGATTCATCCCAAAGGCATCGGAAAAATTCCAGCCATTCTTTGAGGCTCTTAAAAAGTCAAAGGAGTTTGAGTGGACCGAAAATTGCAGAAAAGGCACTAGCCGGTATCAAAGATTTCCTGACCAGCCCTCCACTCTTAGCCAAACCGGAAGCTAATGAAAAGCTATATCTGTACCTATCACATTCACAGATTGCAGTAAGTACAGTCCTGGTCAAGAAAATCGGGGGGAAGCAACAACCGGTATACTTCGCTAGTAAAACTCTAACCCCGGCGGAAACAAGATATCCAACCTTAGAAAAAGTGATCCTGAGCCTGGCATTTGCTGCAAGAAAACTCTGGGCATATATGCCCGGAGGACACCCAATCGTGGTGATAACCTCCTTACCTTTGCGGGGCGTACTACACTCCCCTGAAAAATTCGGAAGACTGATGAAGTGGGCCCTAGAACTTAGCGAACACGACATATCGTTCGAAGGGAAAAAGGCCATCAAATCTCAAGCCCTCGCACATTTCCTAGCGGACTTCGAAGAAAACCCATCCACTAAAGTAACCGAAGCCGAAGTAAATCAGCTAATAACATCTACAACCGAAGAATGGGTACTAGAAGTGGACGAAGCCAGCAGGCAAAGCGGCAGCGGCAGCGGCCTGGGCGTATTTCTCCGGCCCCCGAATTTGCCCCCAATACTCTAAGTTATCTGATGCGAATTCCCAGCCACCAACAACGAAGCCGAATACGAAGCCCTGATTGCAGGATTAAGGGTGGCAAAAGAAAGTGGAGCGCACAATCTGACGATCAAATGCGACTCCCAGTTGGTGGTGAATCAAATAAATGGCACATACCAGGCCCGAAACGAAAAAATGGCCAAGTACTTGAAGATAGCCAAAGAGCTTATGAAACGTTTCCAAAGGCCGCAATAAAGCAGATCCCAAGAGAAGAAAACGAGAGGGCCGATGCTATGGCAAACCTCGGGGTCTCAATGCAAAAAGACGTGCCAACGGGGCCAATTTGTATATGCCTTCCTCCCCAAAGCGGCCATCGAATACGAGAAAACCTTGGCCATAGATCAGAGCGACTAGAGAGCCCTCATCATCAGCTACATCAATCATGGTCAAGTACCTGAAGACAAAGCAAAGGCAAGAAAGCTACGAGCCCAAGCTGCCAGATTTTGCATCATCGGAGGGATACTCTTTGAAAGATCCATAGGCGGCCCCTTCCTAAACTGCATCTCCCTCTCCGAGGCCGAGCTGGTATTGAAAGAACTCCATGAAGGATCAGCCGGGAACCATTCCGGAGCCAGGAGCCTGGCATTCAGAGCACATAGAGCCGGATATTACTAGCCAACCATGAAGACAGATGCAGTCGAACTTGTAAAGAAATGCGATAAATGCCAGAGACACGCCAACTACTCCAACCTCCCCGCCGGAAATCTACACAGCATCACCTCTCTATGGCCGTTCGACAAATGGGGTATGGACATCATCGGACCTTTCCCGATATCCACACAGGGTCGAAATAGGTATATCCTGATGGTAACTGTTTATTTCACAAAGTGGATAGAAGCCGAAGCGCTAGAAAGAGTCAGAGAGAAAGAAGTGCATAAATTCATCTAGAAACACATCATCTATAGATTCGGCATACCGTGGGAAATCATTACAGACAACTCACATACCGTGGGAAATCATTACAGACAACTCACATCATCTATAGATTCGGCATAGCGCAAACTTTGAAAGACTTCTGCAACCAATTAAACATAAAACTCACATACTCAACCCCGAGATACCCCCAAGCTAACGGTCAAGTCAAAGCATCCAACAAGGCGGTGGTAGATTCCCTTAAGAAAAAACTGGAGGGGGCCAAAGGATTGTGGCCCGAAGCCCTTCCCGAAGTCCTTTGGGCATTCAGAACAACCCCCAGAACTTCAACACTGCAAACCCCCTTCTCAATTGTCTACGAAACGGAAGCAGTACTCCCAACAGAGATCCTATTTCCACAAGAAAGATTAAATGGAAGAGCCAATGAACATGTATTGGCCTTCGAAAGAGATACTTTGGATGAAAAAAGGGAGAACGCATAGCGGAGAATAGCTGAATACCAAATGGGGATAGTAAGGCAGTACAACAAAAAAGTCAAGGCCTGAGCCTTCCAACGAGGAGATTGGGTACTCAAAAGGGTGTTCCAGAACACGAGAAACCAAGCCCATGGAAAACTGGCCGAAAGCTGGGAAGGACCATACCAAGTGGAGCGAGCATCCGGGAAAGGGTCCTACAAGCTACTCACCAAAGAAAGAAAGGAGATAGAACATAGCTGGAACATACACCACCTAAAAAGGTACCAATTTTGAACATAACACCATGATTGTAATAACGGGCACTCTTTTCCCCAAAAAGGGTTTTTAACGAGGCCCCACCTTAAAGCAATAAAACAAAGCGTTTTATCTCATCTACTACTCTTCTTAATATCTCGCACATCGCCAAAGGGCGACCCGAGGAAATAGCCAAAGGGCAAGCCTCTGGTAAATCCAGAAGGTCTCGGGCGAAGACACTTTGCCAAAGGGCAACCCGAAAAAATTGCCAAATGGCAAGCCTCTGGTAAATCCAGAAGGTCTCGGGAAAAGACACATTGCCAAAGGGCAACCCGAAAAAAATGCCAAAGGGCAAGCCTCTGGTAAATCCAGAAGGTCTCGGGCGAAGACACATTGCCAAAGGGCAACCCGAAAAAAAATTGCCAAAGGGCAAGCCTCTGGTAAATCCAGAAGGTCTCGGGCGAAGACACTTTGCCAAAAGGCAACCTGAAAAAATTGCCAAAGGGCAAGCCTCTGGTAAATCCAGAAGGTCTCGGGCGAAGACACTTTGCCAAAGGGCAACCCGAAAAAATTGCCAAAGGGCAAGCCTCTGGTAAATCCAGAAGGTCTCGGGCAAAGACACTTTGCCAAAGGGCAACCCAAAAAATCGCCAAAGGGCAAGCCTCTGGTAAATCCAGAAGGTCTCGGGCGAAGACACTTTGCCCAATGGCAACCCGAAAAATCGCCAAAGGGCAAGCCTCTGGTAAATCCAGAAGGTCTCGGGCAAAGACACATTGCCAAAGGGCAACCCGAAAAAAAATTGCCAAAGGGCAAGCCTCTGGAAAATCCAGAAGGTCTCGGACGAAGACACTTTGCCAAAGGGCAACCCGAAAAAAATTGCCAAAAGGCAAGCCTCTGGTAAATCCAGAAGGTCTCGGGCGAAGAAACTTTGCCAAAGGGCAACCCGAAAAAATTGCCAAAGGGCAAGCCTCTGGTAAATCCAGAAGGTCTCGGGCGAAGACACGTTGCCAAAGGGCAACCCGAAAAAATTGCCAAAAGGCAAGCCTCTGGTGAATCCAGAAGGTCTCGGACAAAGACACATTGCCAAAGGGCAACCCGAAAAATTGCCAAAGGGCAAGCCTCTAGTAAATCGAAAAGGTCTCGGGCGAAGACACTTTGCTAAAGGGCAACCCGAAAAATCGCCAAAGGGCAAGCCTCTAGTAAATCCAGAAGGTCTCGGGCGAAGACACTTTGCCAAAGGGCAACCCGAAAAAATTGCCAAAGGGCAAACCTCTGGTAAATCCAGAAGGTCTCGGACGAAGACACTCCAGGCTTCGGGCGCAAAATTCCAACCAAGCCTGCTCGAATAACCATTCGACCGAGATATGTCCAAGAAAAGCCCCCTGCAACCAGAGCGACAAAAGGGCCCCAAAAAGTCAAAATTAGTTAAACAGTAAATCGGGGATTGGTTCCCCGATCGAAAAGAAAAGGCAGAGAGCAAAGGAAAAATTGCAATAAAATGTCTTTCCATTGATTAATAAAGATTACATCCGAGCAAAGCATTACAAAAAGTGAAAAAAGGGAAAAATCATGAACCAGCACCATCTCGCAGCGCGGCCGTGGCATCAAGCTCAGTCTTCGCCAGCTCAGGAGTCAATGACCCCCCGATAACTTGCTCGAGGGCAAAGGCCCTAGTGGTGACTTCTCGTTGAACTGGGTGATGGACAAAGAGTTCAACCACTCATCATCCTGAAGAAAGAAAAAACCATCTGCAGCCTTCACCATCCCGGTCGTAACCCTTCGAGTGGAAGAATCGCCGGGAAACTCGAGGAAGAGGCCGCTCCCACCAGAAGCGGGTTTCTTGCCGGTATGCTTAACCCGCCTCCTCGGGCGCATCAGCTCCTCTTCCTCTTCTTCTTCCTCTTCTTCCTCTTCCTCCCTCGGCCTTTTCTCCTTATCAATCGGAGCAACAGGACTCCTTTCCTCTTCGGCTGAAGGTTGCAGTTCTTCAGCCATAGTCGTCCCCTCAGCATCATGGGGACCCTCTCCATCAGACGGTGCCCGACTAGAGCGAGCATTGTCGGCCGAAGACCCCTGTCTCTCTTCGGTCGAGACACTCCCTCGACTAAAGGCAAAGGCTTTTTCCTGCTCTGTCAAGATTTGGCGCATTATAGCGCGCATAGCGAGCGATCGCTGGCCTGATGGCTTCGACATCACGTAATCTGCAATTTCTGCAAGCAAGTCCAAAACTCATTAATTCGACCGCACAAAAACACGCAGAAACTAGTGAAGAACTAGAATCCACCTACTCGTCCTGGGGAATGCCCAAAGACGGCTGACACGGAGCTCGTGCAACAATTTCTTATGGCCGCGTTTACTGGCAGGGAGCGCGAGTATGGCCTCACTTCTAGCACGCGCCCGAGGTGATGATTTACAATTCTTGGCACTGTGCTTGGTTGTAAACATAACAAAATAAGTCAGCATGGTCGGCCGAATGAAACTACAAAACAAGTTAAGTCATAGAAAAGCTACATGAATCATTCCAGCACAAAGGATATCCTGGACACTTGCCCAATCGAGTAGCGCCCCTAACAAAAAAAATACTTGTCTTTCCATCGACGCTCGTTAGACTTGAAACCCAGGATCAATATCCTTCTATGGGGTCGGGCGTTCAAGACGAACCTACCAGTATCCGGCTTCTCGTGCTTAATAAAATAAGAATAGAAAAAGTCCTCGGCCGAAAACGGCAGATTGTGCTTCTCCTTTAAACGGTCCACGCTCAACAATATTCGAATAGCGAGCGGAGTCAACTGGCTGGGATGGATTTCTCACCAAGTGCATAGCTCTTCGACCAGACCCATTATAGGAAACCTGAGACTTATCTCAAAATGTCTAAGGTAGTAAGGCTCCCACCCGTCAGCCAAAGCATCATCGACCTTCTCGTTATCATTTGGGAGTCTAGTCTCTACCCAATCAGGGAACTTACAACTGAAGCGCACAGCCTCCAACTCACCCCTCGTCATAGTGCTTCGCACGTTGAGCCAAGAAGGGAGAATACCTTGCGGCCTAGATTCGGTCGGGGGATTGCGGACGGACGAACACTCGGCATTATCTTCTTTGGCCGAAAAATCACAAGTAAGACCAGCGAAAGTGGACGTATCCAAGGAGTTAGAAGACGATATCTACACTCGACCGAAAAAAGCAGGTTAATGGTCTTCGACCGAAGTTAGGGCAACACTAACTCAGAAACGCACAAAAGATAACAGCATGGAAACGCAGACACGTGTACACAGAAATTAAAATAATACAGAAAAACAAGAATAGGAATACGAAAAGACAACCAAAGCCCAGTCAGTGGAAGACAGCCAGTTGAAAACCTAACCATGAACCAAGCTAAATCAGAGGTCCGCCGAAAAAAAAAGCAAACCCAACGGCAAAATAAAAAGCTCACAAAACAGACGACAACAAGGCTAAAATCGACGAAACTAAAGCAGCAAAACAACTGGAAAACTAAGGAAATGAAGCAACAGAAGCTAACCTTGAGAATGCGAGGAAGAAGAACTAGAACTGGAGCCAAAAGCTTCACCAGAAGGGACAATGGCGACTGAACTTCGTGTTAGAGACAGAGGCTCTGAGAAATGAATTCGAAAAGATAAAAAGTGTAGAGAGAGAAATAATCCAGCATTTAAAGAGTAAGGTAATGATTTCACTTTTAGGGCACAGCAGCCGAGGAGCCGTCAAATTAAAAGCAATTTGATACGCAAACGCTGACGTGGAGATCTGGAAAAAGAAAGCCATTCAGCTAGTGGGATCCTAGCTGGCATCACACACAACAAAAGATGTAATCTCTCGGCCGAAAGGACCCTAAAAGAAGAAGGCCTCTTCGACCGAAATAAGCCACCAACTTATTGCCACACTTGAAAGAGCCAAGTAATAGCAATAGGGGGATTACTGTGGTGGGAAAACAACTTGCGGTCCCAGAAAGTTGCGGGCCCTCAACGAATTGAAAAATAAACCTAAGTCATAAGCATAGCCAAAACCTTCGGCCAAAGAGGACCAACGCCCCTTCGGCCGAAGTGGACTCATCAAACTTGCGGCCGAAGAGAGACCAAACACACCCAAATAACCATTGCGGCCGGAGAAACCTGATACAGACCCGGATAGTACCAACAAGCCCAAATCCAAAGAGGAAACCAAGTCCAAGAAGGAAACCAAGTCCAAGAAGGAAACCAAGTCCAAGAAAAAAACCAAGTCCTAGGAGGAGACCAAGCCCAAGAAGGAGATCAAGCCCAAGAAAAGACTAAGCCCAAAAAGGAGACCGAATTCAAGGAGAATAAGGAGTCCCAATCCAAATAGAAATAGGACCCAAATACCTTCTATAAATAGGGGGTAGGGATGATTGTAAAAGGATCCGATTTTCATTCATTAGAGGAGAAACTCTATGAGATCATCTTTGTAAGCTTTCAGCTATTTTCTCAAGTAATCTTAGCCTGATACTTGGCTGTGGTTTATTTGGCACCACATTAGCCTATAAAGATCCAACAATAGGATTTTTACTGACCTTTACACTTCCATTCAAGCAATTGATAGCCGTGATGCATTGGCAAAATTAATTTATGGGAGCTTGTTCGATTGGCTTGTTGAGCAAATCAACAAATCGCTTGAAGTGGGTAAGCAGTGTACTGGGCGGTCCATAAGTATACTAGATATTTATGGGTTCAAATCATTTAAGGTATGCGACTTGTAGTTATATGTTATACTTGTTCTCTAAACCTAAAGAGTTATATTCATGTTGATGATGTATTCATCTCATTCTAGAAGAATAGCTTTGAATAATTCTGCATAAATTATGAGAATGAGAGGCTGCAACAATATTTCAACCGACATTTATTCAAACTTGAGTAGAAGGTGAGCTTCTCTATCTTATGAGAATTACCTTTTAGGTGCTTGATTTGTTTATTGATTTATTTTAAAGTTTGGTACTTATTTATTTAATGAAACAGAATTCATAATAGAGACCTACATTTAGTGATTTTTCATGATCACAGATGATCTGCCTTTATGTTTTTCTAAATGGTGTCAAGTGAATGCTTTTTATTTTTATAATTAAGCAGAAGCAAAGTATAGATTCTTGTTTAATTGTATTAGGTCCTTTATTCAATGATTCTTCATGCTCATCAATCCTTTTCCTTCATGCTATTTGATGGAGGAACTGTCTGGTTATAAATACATTTGACCTCTATGGATTGAAAATGCTTATAAAATGAACATTGATCTACTTTCCAAAGTTCCCTGGCCTCTTTCTTTACACTTGTGATGATTTCTTTGTAAGTTAGGGAAGAAACATAGTTTGAATATGGTTAAACTGAATATGGATTAAATATTTGGATGTGTCAAATTCAGTGAGAAGCTGATTTTTTGTAAGCTAGGAAAGAACTTTACTCTAAGTATGTATTAAACTGAAGTGTCTCTGTCTCATCCCATGTCATTCTATTTCAGGAGTGTGAGTTGGATGAAATTGATTGGACCAAAGTTGAGTTTGAAGACAATGAAGAATGTTTGAGTCTCATTGAAAAGGTATCACTGCTCAATTCATTGTCAACAAGCTTCTTGAAAACCAGAGAGCATGGCAGTGACTATGGAGGGGATTGAGCTGTTCGCATCGTTGTGCAGAATGACAAGTAAGCAGCTTTGTATGGTTTTTGTATTTGTTCTCTCTGTAGTATAAAAATCAAAATTTAAAAGACCGGATAGGTTTAGGACAAGTGATGGCTAAAGCAAAAATTGATTGTAAGGATTCAAATCGTGAGTTAATTGATTATTTTACTTCCTTAAATTTTGCAACATGTTTATGTTACTTGTTTGGTTTTGAGTTTCATAATTTTATAGTTTGCTAGAATCTTGAAAAAAAAAATCATTCTTTAAAAATGACGGTTATAAAAATATTAGGGTTATTTCCAAAAACCAACCGTAAGTTTGACAAATTAGCCAAAAACCTACAGCTTTTTCATTTTTGGCCGAAAACCAACATTCTGACAGTTTTCATCCATTTTACTGTTCATCCGTCAGTTGATGAACAGTGACCAGGGGTATTTTGGTAATTTTCAACTTTAAAAAAAATAAAAAATAATTATAAAGCAAAAGAAAATAAAAAATTATTTTTTAAAAATAAAAAATTACAAAAATACCCTTAGTTATTGTTCATCGACTGACGGATGAACAGTAAAATGGAATGAATCTGTCAGAATGTTGGTTTTTGGCAAAAAATGAAAAGGCTGTAGATTTTTGGCTAATTTGTCAAATCTGCGGTTGGTTTTTGGAAATCTCCCAAAATATTTTATATTTTTATGTATTAAAAATAGTATTCAATATCTCATATTGTCAAGTTTAAATATACTATTTAACACCGGTTGTTCTAAGGTACAAAAGTATCATTTAATACCTTATAAAACTAGATATAAAAATAAGATTTTAATACTCGGCATTGTAAAGTATAAATTTAGTATTTATTATCTTATATTGTTAAGTATAAATATAATTTTTTATACCTATCACTCTCGGTTATTTTATATCTATCACTCTTAAATATGAAAACAGTATTTAATACCTTTCAATCTCTAGGTATAAATAACTGTATTAATACCTAATATACCAAAATATTATAGTTACTATTTCATATCTAATAATATAAGGTATAAAATTATTTATATTTTATATCTTCTTCATTTATACCTTACATTATATGATGTATAAAATACTATTTATATTTGAAAATATTAAATATAAAAAATCATATCTATTGTAATAATAGATACTATTTTTCAATTACTTTTTTTTATTTAATTATAAGCGTCAAAGTGCTTTCTACGCACCCATTTACCAGTTAACAGTTCACTGACACCATCCTATTTCTATGAAGTTCGCTAGTCCTAAGGCCATCTCCAATCACACACCAAACTCCACTCTATTTTAAAGTTCTAAAAAGAATATTCTTCCTTACTTTTTCACTCATTATATCATCCATCTCTAACCATACACTACTCTATTATAAAGTAAGGACTTATATGTAAATAAAAATAATTTGATTTAAAATTAAATAATTGTAATATTTTTTATTAATAAATTAAATGATTTTTATAATTATTTATTAATAAATTAAATTGACTTAAAACTTTAATTTAAAATTATTATAAATATAATTTTTATTTTATTTATTAGATAAAGTTCAATTCATTAATTATATAAATATGATAACACAAACATATTTTCATTAAAAAAAAATACATTAAAAATGAAAAATAATTAAATAAACAATTACTACTACAACTCAATAACTAAATTTATCAATTTTCAGAGTTTCCATATCGCTCCCACAAATGTTCGATCAAAGCATTGCGGAGGTCAAAATGCGCTTCTCGGTCTCTGATTTGCCTATATCGAGTAAGAAATTGTTCGAAATCAATTTTTCTATTGGATTTTTCTCTACGTTTGCCATTGGTGGTTCTCCCCAAATGTTGATATTCGCTTCAAGATCACGTTCATTTTCAATTATCATGTTATGCATTATAATGCATGTTGTCATAATATCTTACAAAGCTCGTTTATTTAAAAAACGAGCTGGTCCCTTGACTATAGCAAATCGTGCTTGAAGAACTCTAAATGCACATTCTACATCCTTTCTGCATGCCTCTTGCAACTTTGTAAAGAATTTTTTTTATGGCCTCGAGGGTCATGAATTATTTGAACAAGAGTTGACCATTTAGGGTAAATTCCATCCGCTAAATAATATCCAGTGTCATACTCTTTTCCTTGAATTATATAGTGAGCTTTAGGAGCAATACCTGCAGCAAGAATGGCAAAAAAATGAGATGATTCTAACACATTAATATCATTGTTGGATCCTAGCAAACCAAAGTATGCATGCCATATCCAAAGATCATAGTCAGCGACGGCCTCTAAGATAATTATTGGAGAACTGCTACGACCGCTATACTGTCCAGCCCAAGCAATGGGGCAATTCTTCCACTCCCAATGCATGCAGTCGAGACTTCCTAACATTCCAGGAAAATCACGCTGCTCATCTATGTATAACAATCTTGCAACATCAGTTGCATTAGGCATTCTCAAGTATTGATCTCCAAAAACTTCCACCATAGCTCGACAAAAGCGCTTCAAGCTTTCAACAGTGGTAGATTCTCCAATTTTAATATACTCGTCCGTGTAATCTGCCGCCGGTACACCATATGCCAACATTCGAAAAGCAGCTGTTATCTTTTGTAAACTTGATAATCCAAGTCTATCGAGTCCATCAGGTCGCTGCAAAAAGTAATTGTCATGGTTTTCGAAAGCATTAACTATACGAAGATATAAAGGTCGATGCATACGAAATTGCCGATGAAATATTTCGTCACCATATAATGGATTTTTGAAAAAGTAGTCATTCCATAAATTACGTTCAGCTTCTGCCCGTCCACAATTAATCACCCGATGACCTGGAACAGAACCTCCACGCACCAGTTAGTTATTTCCTACTTCATTAGACAAGTAAGACATGAAAATGTTATTATTTTGATGCATTTGAAGTAATGCTGCTTGTTGATTATAAAATTGAAAATTATTTGCCTCAATATATGTATTGAGATCAGAATCATTGTTATCTTCAGAACTTGAAGATGAAGTTAGATAAGAAGAAGAAGACATGATAATATTTTGATGAGATTGAAAAAAAAAAGATGTAGGTTTAGGAACACATTGTCTACTACATCTTCTCTTAAATAGAGTTTTGTAAACTTATATCAACCGTTGGATAAGAGTACATTTCAATCTTAACCATTGATTAGTATTCTTTACTTTTGACACTTTTACTAACATTATCTACTTTTACCGACCGTATTTACTTTTATTAACATTATCTTTACCACAATCGTTGGATGAGATTTCGTCTTAATCTGGACTGTTGTTTGGTATTCATTACTTTTTACTCATTTATTAACATTATCTACTTTTACCAACCATATCTACTTTTATTAACATTATCTTTATCACAACCGTTGGATGTGATTTCGTTTTAATCTGGACCGTTGTTTGGTATTCATTACTTTTTTACTCATTTATTAACATTATCTACTTTTACCAACTATATCTACTTTTATTAACATTATCTTTACCACAACCGTTGGATAAGATTTCGTTTTAATCTGGACCGTTGTTTGGTATTCATTACTTTTTATTTTTACTATTGGAATCACACAACTTGCAAAACTTCTCCCCAATCCTTAGATTAGATATTATCATCATCCAACCATCAATTATTTTTATCACATTTTTATTTTTATTGAAAATAATTGTATAACACAAGTCTATTAATAGGGGACATTATTTGAGAAAGCATGTATACCATAAACTCACTAAATATATCTCTCTAAGAAAAAACAATGGTTTCACCAATTCAAAATGTTCGAAGTTCTTCCTATTCAATTGAGGAAGATCAACTTTTATGTCATATATATCTTGATATATCTCAAGATCCAATTGTGGGTAAGAATCAATCATTTGAGAGTTTTTGGTCTCGCATCGAAACTGAATACCATAAAGCTTTACCGACTCATATAACTACCGTTCGCCCGAAACGATCTTTGCAATCTCGATGGTCAGTAATCAACACAGTCGTTTCAAAATTGAGAGGTTGCGTTAGACAAGTTGAAATTTTAAGACCAAGCGGAGCTTCCGAACAAGATATTATGAGTATTTAAATTAAATATTATACCTATTTTCTGTTTCTTAGTTTAATAATTTTTTATATTTCTCACTGTGTATTTATTTGTCAACTTTTATGCAGTTAAATCAAGCCAAAAAATTATTTATTGAAGACCCTAAATATAAGAAAGGATTTAAATTTGATCACGTGTGGTCAAAACTTAAGGACATGGAGAAATACTCTAATGTAGGAAGTGGTCAAAGCCCCAGTTGTAGGAAGCAGTCCGCTAGAGACGAGTCACAACAATCCAGTTCAGCCATACCAAATTATGAGGGTATGTCATCATTCTCTCTTGATTTAAATAGTGAATTTGAAAATGAAGAACAAGTGCATTCTACTGGTAAAAATTTAGAAAGACCTATTGGAAGAAATAAAGAAAAGATGAAAAAAAAAATGATATGGATGAACACTTTAATTATGTGAAAGAAGAAAATAAAAAAAATAGTAGAGATGTTCAAAGCAAGTCAAAACGATATGCAATAAAATCAACTTCAAGCACAACAAAACTATGAGCTTCAACTATTGCGAGCAAAAAACGAAGCAAGAAAAATAGATATCAAGCAACAACGTGAATGGAACCAAATGGGACGTGAAGAAAATAAAATTTTAGCGATGAACATAGATTCCATTACCGATCCAACTTCACGTGAGTTAATGAGAAGGGAACGAACGAGGATTTGTGTAAAAAGAGCACTAGAGCAATAATTTCATGGGGGAAGCAAATCTTCAAATCCATTTGAACCATAATTTTTCGGTCTTGGAAATGATGGAAATGACTTTTCCGGTTTTTAAATTTTATTATGCGACATCTGTTAGGGTTTTCTTTTTTATTTTACCATGTAATTTATTTCGATTCTAATTTTATCATTTCTAATTTTATAATAATAATTTAAAAAAAATTTTATAATTATCAAAAATAAAAATTTATTTATTTATTTAAAATTTTGAAACCACCGATATCTACTAATCAACTAATAATATATATAAAAAAAAATCTAATTAAATATTAATAAATATTATAAATAATTAAAAAATAACTGATAAAATTATATTCAATTTTTAATTTAATATAAAATATTATTAAATTATATATTATAATATTCTATTTTAAAAATAATTTTAACAATATACCATGCAGTACATGTAGGTGCAGTATATATGGATCTATAGTATGCAGAATATGCATGGTATTTTTTTAGATTAAAAAATTAAATTTAAAAAGTTTAGAGGTTAAATTGTAATTACTAAAACATTGACAAGACAGAAAAGTCAATGAATAGTTACTACGCTGGATTTACCGTCTTCAACTCACACAACTCACACCTTAAATTCAAACTTTCTCGTACAGTGAGTTATAGCGTCTCGATTGGAACGCACTTCTACACCAAAAGCCAATTCCACATACCGGTTAGAGACGGTCTAAACCAAATCTGGAGCTGTAGTTTCGAACCTACACACTTAGAGTTGAAAAAATAAAATCATTTAAACTCTATATAACATAAAATTTAAATACAAGACGAGGTGGCAAGTAATTTCATAGTGGGGTATACGTCTATCATATCATGAATTACATTCCATTTTAAATTAATTATTTGGTCTATGTACTTTAATTCGAACCCGAAAAGATTAAGACTAATAAAGATAAATCTCACAAAAAGTTGACAACTTGTATCATTTCACTAGACTGCTTCGAGTTTTAGCACCTGTGATTTGTAGTATTAATTTTAGCATTACTTTATTTCCTTTTAGCCTAAGCTTTAATTAAAATCATTCCCATCACGAACAAAGGTGACAACTTGCATTACTACCAAATAGTACAAAATAAGAATAGGACGAATGACTTGACTCTTCGAATGATTTCAGTCTATATTATTATTATTATTATTATTATGCTTTTCAAAATCACATCATACATGATATCTTAAATTGATTTTTATTATAGTAAGTGAATTTCTGATAATAATTAAATTATAATTCATTTTAATGGTAGAAGAAACCCTAAAAAGCAAAGCAAAGGCGTGCAGATTGATATAATATGAAATGATTGAGATGAAAGGAGAGAGGCCCATAATCCAATACTAGATTTGCTTTTATCTATTTACGAATCCGTACTATTCTTCGTTTTAGTTGATGAGAGTGTCTGTCCTTTCTCTTTTTGTTTTTTCAATACACATCATATCTCCTGATATGATTCTTCTTCATATCTCCATTCTCATGCTTATGTCTATATCTACCGTTGATTTCTTTGCAGATTTAGAAATGCAATTACTTACTGTATATAGCAAGTGATGTGTTTCCCATGGTTATTTTTAATTTATCTATATATATATATATTTTTATTTTGGTTTATAGTCGTCATCTTCTTTCGATGGCAACTTAATCTTAAATTTATAAACCGTTATAATAAATTTATAAATATAATTAAAAAATAATTTTATAATTAACTACAACTAAAAACTTAATAAATAAGACTGCATTATGTGATTGAGTTAGTTTATGTTTGGCATTAGATTTTTAATTAGCTGTTAGATCAATGTTTCAGATAACGTTAGCAGTTATCTGCTAGATTAGATTTTAAATTAACTGTAAAGTTAGCTGTTGGATTGAACGTTTGGTATTAATTTTAGTTTTTAAATTAGCTGTTATATAAAATTACTAAAATTTATTACAAATATAAATATAATTCAGAAAATAATGATATAATTAATTATAAGATAAAGGTTAATAAAGTAAATCACTATTAGCGTTTGGGTTGAAAGCTATCTTTTATAACTTTTTTAAACGCTATTTTAAACGCTAATTAAAACGCTAAACACTAATTGAAACCCTATTACCAAACACGCATTTTTTTAAAAAGCTAATATATAATCTAAACGCTATCTAAAACGTTAATTGAAAAGCTTTCTCAAACACACACTTATTGTTTAGCGGTCTGAACAACGATTGGAGTAGTATTTTTAGAAAAATAGACGACCGGTTATGACAGTTCAAAATAGTAGTCAATGGTTCAAGTAACGGTTTAATAAACATTACTCAAAATAGTATTATCCAAATCGTTATTTTGAAACTAACAAAATACCTTAATAAATCATGCTTCCTCCGTGATTTAAAAGCAGCTACACTTCCCACATTTAGCAAAATCTTATTAGTGTCTACAGTTGCCTTTTTAAGTAAAAAATATAACTAAAATTACTTATTTACCATTTTCATTTATTTAGCTTAATTACTATAATTGACGCATTCCATGTTCCTCTGTTCACTCACGAACCCTAAATCGACACACCATATCTCCTCCGATTCCTCTTCTCACTCACGAACCTATCTCCTCAAATTCTTCTTCTCACTCACGAATCCATCTCCTCTCGTTCCTCTTCTCACTCACGAAACCTAATTGTTGTCTCGAATTCGTAATCATAGCTATCTCATACTATTCCCTAAATAACCTTATCTATTCATCTCTGTTTCCTCTTTTCACTCACGAGCCATTAGTTTCCTACCTAGATCCCTTTATCTCTTTACGATTAAGCTTCTTACCGGCTTAATTTTGAGTAGGCAAATGGACAATCGAAAGATGAGAAGTCGAATTAGGGCACCAATCAAACGATCATGTCATATTTTGTTGGAAGGCGACGTCTCGAACTGAGAAGATTTGGTGAAACATGATCATGACCAACTACAACAAGAGCATGATCGACAAGAACAAGGGCGACACGTGAAACTAAAACAACACCCCACAGAAGATATCAAGGAAAAAGTTGATTTGCCTCATGAGGTAATGAAGATATTAATACCCAGCTTTGATGATTTAAAAAAGCAAGATGCTGGTGACTCTGTCGAAGCTGAGTATGAAAGGCATCAACAAAACATGAACTTAGCCCATAAATCTGGAGACAATGTCAGTGCAAAGCTCAATCTGATTTGCCTAATGAGGTAATGAAGATATTAATACCCAGCTTTTATGATTTAAAAAGACAAGATGCGGGAGACTCTGTGGAAGCTGAGTATGAAAGGCATCAACAACACATGAACTACACGGTGCTAAAGCTGAATGTGTTTTATCTGATGAGATTTTAAGGGTACTACTGCCAAGCTTGTACTCTAAACCCAGGCAACAACATGTACAAGACTGAGGAAAATATAATCTTTTCAGTTAAAGTTCATATTAGTTTTGTTATTTCTTCTTTTTGTTTTCTTCAATTAAATGACTGAGAAGTTCTCTTGCAGGTAATGTTAACTGAAAGTTCTGATAGATCACTTGTGGCATTGGCTTTTAAGTTGGATGAATGATGGTTTGGTCAGTTGACATACTAAGGTATGTGTTTGGGCATTATTTTGTAAAGGCCACATCACATTATTTTGACAAGTTATTACTAGTTGCATAATTGTAGTATGCTAAAAGCTCTTCATTCTTGGAGGATGTATTTTCTTACTATCAAGTTATTCATGTTTTATTTTTAATTAGATTGGTTGTTGCTCAACATTGAATGACATGTGAAATCAAAATTGTTTAGTGTTTGTCATAGCATATCATTTTGTAGCAGCTTCTACATATAGTTTTTACTGTAGTCTAAAGTCAACAATTTGTAATGGTTTCAGCACAATTTTCCATGGTGATGAGCTTTAGAAATGTTAGGATCTAAGTAGAGTTAGAGTAGTTTTGTTACACAAGGTCCATATCTCTTTCCTATTAATTGCATATAGTTTTCTCTTTGAATTAAATTTTTATAAATTTGTATTGTGTTGGTGCAGATTCCTCGTTTGGTGCGGATGCATTCGGGTGAAATGGAGGTTAGTTATTGGAATGAGACCACTGCATTAGCTCCTGAATATTGATTTGTTAAGTGCACCAACATTCCAATTAGATTATTTATATTTTGGTGATTTTTTTATGTACAGAACATACAAGAGGCGCATGCTGGGCAAATAGTTATTGTCCTTAGTGTGGATTATGCATCAGGTCAGGCAACTCACACTTTATCTCATTGCACAAGCATCCACTTCCTATGCTTCTATTTGTTTTCATTGTTTTGATGTCCATTGCACAACCTTCTGTAACTGAGCTTCTTGTTGCTCAGTTTATGTATTTGGATTCTGAGGATGCAACAAAGTCTATATATTTATATGTAAATTCATCTGGCACACAGATTAGTTTGGAATATTTGGTTTTCAACTATTGATTTTCTCCTTGCAAGTGCTGGCAATTAAAAAAATAGTATTTGAAGCTTCATTAAATTTTGTCCTCTTTCTACAATTCATGTTATTATGTGGTTGCTTATATGCTCTAGGATGAAAACGAGGAGTCTATTGGATCCAAAGCTAAGGCATATAGCTGATTCCATAAATGTGAGTACACTTCTCTAGTATTTATCTAATATTTTCTATTTTGCTTGCTTGATGAGACTGCTTCATGAACCCATGTCACCTGTATGCAATTGAATACTTTTCCTATAAATTATGTGTACTTGTCACTGTAACTTCTGCTTGTGGTCAGTATGATTTTGTATATTGAATTTTATATTCCTATTATAGTGTTTGGTAGTTATCATTTTTCATTTAAAACCTAGGTCATTGATCTGTGGGAAATTAACAATTTCATATCATTAATTTCTTCTTTATTGTTTTTTATATCATTAATTTCTTTCCATCTTTCCTGATGTATATAAGTATATTGAACCACTTCCTGATGACTCAGGAGCTATATTTGAATTTGATAACTTTTTGGTTGGACAAGCTATACCATATAGCTTTATCTCTACTATTGAAAAGGGTTTCAAAGAAGCTGTCAATCCGTATTTTTCTTTGTCCCTTTGTTGTGTAGTTTTTTTAGTTTGTAAATATATTTCCTGAAACTTGGTGATTAAACATGGAATCTCTGTTTCTGCCTTTTAACTTCTTTAATTGTATAAGGTTATTGATGATAATTTTAATATTATCCAATTATAACCTCTTGTTTGTATATCATTCTGAAAATTAATCTCGGATGCTTGCACTCACAGAGGATCTTTAATTGGACACCCTGTAGAAAATCTTTGGGTTGTTTTAGTAGATGGTGCATCTCATGTTGTGGATTCTAGTGAACTTGCATTTAAGATGACTGCAACTTATGCTTTTAGACAGGTACTTGATTTTTTTTCCTTCAACTAAAATGGATTTTATGGTCTAGTCTACATGTAGCACTTTTTATTTAATCTCCACCTCACTGCTAATGTATTTGTAATTAATGAAACAGGGCTATGAGGCTGCAAAACCTGTTGTTTTAGAACCTGTTATGTTAGTGGAGTTGAAAGTTCCAAATGAATTTTAGGGTACCGTTGCTGGTGACATCAATAAGTGAGTTTCATTATGTTTTGATAATTAGTTTGTTTAAAGTTTTTATGAATTGCAAGGTTAGTAGCATTTTAGATACTTGATTTGGATTGATATTTTATGTGTTTGCGATGACCATTTACATTGTTTATTAGATGACAAATTTTAGCAGAATACATTATAAGTTTAGAATATTAAGTAGACAATGGAAAGTTTTGGGTCTGTTGGTTCTTCAATGAATGAAATTTTGAACTATTTTACACAATGCATACTTTTAAAAGCTCTACTTCTACTAACAAGAATACAGTAGACTAAATCTACATAATGGTTAATTCTTCTTTATATAATCTGTTACTTACAAGAACTGACTTTTCTAAACCACGTAGTTACATATTGTGCAAAAGTTAGTTCTTTCTTGCTGCAAAAAAAAAAAATGCATACAAAATGTTACAATAGTTTAGTTGATTAGTTCATAACCAGAGACTTCATCTGGTTCTAAGTCTCTTTGTCTAAACTCAAAGCTACCTTCATTTAGAAATTGAATAGCTTCATTAACAATACTTTCTTTTACTTCAACTTGATAGTGTAGCTCATCAATTCTTTCTAACTTAGCATTTCCTTTATGCGGGTTCTTATAATTATTTCCTCCTTTTACCTTCAAAATCTCTATCATCACATATTGAAGCTGTAACCAGTTGTAGTGAAGCTTCTTTGTGTCATAGTCATTGTAAGCCTCTTTGACTGCATTGATTAAGTTTACTATACCCTTTGGGAATTTTTTTCTTGAATTGATTGGATTGGATTGAAAAACCCCAAGTCTAAGACATTCAAGTTGAGGCTTTGAGCTAGTTGACATATTAAATGCATATTAAATCCATCTTTATTGCCTGCTTCCATGAATTTCTTATCAGATGGACTAACATGTGGTCTTGCATTATCTTGTTGTATCAAAATGAATTTGCACTCCCTTGATTGCTATTGCCCTTAATTGATGGAATGATTAAATGTATTAGTGCTTCCTTGATAATGCTCTTCGTCACTGAGTGTATTGCTCTTAACTCAACTGACCCTTTCTTTCTATTTATGGTGGTTCTCTTAGCTATATACTCCTCTGTAAATGGCCAAATTCATATTCTTCCATCAAAAATACAAATACCTTCACCATCAAACTGCGGCCTTGCAACTACTGCTATAAACATAACTTTAGGGATGAAATTTTTACTTTGTGTACTCCTTAACGGCTCCTCTTCGTTAGATAAAAGATAGTACCTTTGCATCAATTTTTTTAACCAAAACCACTTCTCATCTATATGTACCAAGTTTGTCAACAACTCAAATCTTGGTTTGTGATTTACTGTACTTGGAATTATTTTAGACAGAATCCATTCCAATCTTCTGATTTTGTGCACTGCTGTGATAGCTAGCTTGATACTGTTTGTGTGTTACCTAATAACTCCTTTTTTAAGCATTCTAACTACCACTAGTTCAGTCACTTCTAAAGCAGCAACAAATGCTCTTATTGTGGTTTTATGTTGTTAGAGAATCAACTTGATACGTTCTTCACTAAAGACCATCTCTTTTTTGCCAACCCTTCCACCTTTACTACTTTTTACATTGATCACACCACTGTTCATCAATTATCATTTAACTAGTTTATTTCAGAATTTGTTAATTGTGGTTCTATGTCTATTAAACTCAACAACAATAAGACTTATAGCACCCCTAAGCAGTTCAAAATGAGCATTAGCAGTATATAAAAGCCTCTGAGCTAATTTCTTCCTTGTGTTTGTACACATCTCTTTTCTTTTACACCTATTGTTTGTGCTTGTTTTTAATATTTCAGTTTCTTGCAAGTGTGGATTGTTGTTTTCATGTTATGTTTCTTCAGATTCATCACAAAACTGAATAAATGTATTCATAGCATCATCATTTATTTCTTCCTCATCATCAAATGAGAGTTAGTGTACCTGTTCATCTTCAGATTATGATAGATTTTGATAGTATGTGCAGGAGCTCAGCCTCTGTAATGTCATAATCATCACCATAAGAGCCCTGAAATTCTGTACCAGGTTGCACTTTTTCAGGTTCCAACATGTAAGCCATGTAAGCTCCAATCCAGTAAGCAACAAAAGAGAAAGAGATTGAAAGAGAGAGAAGATTAGCTGCAACTATGCTTTAAATTAACTCATGACCATCTCTTTGATATAGATTAACTCCATTTCATCTCTTTTTTATTTTTGTTGTATCAGTTTTTGCTGTATAGAAAGAAATTTATAATGTGTTATGGTTTCTTATAAATTTGGAAGCATATCTGGCGGGAATTTGAAATTTTAGAAAATTTTTTTGTAATATTTTACCTCCAAAAACACTAATCTGATGGGCCCATTCATTTTGTATAATTATTTTGTTTTTCTTCTATCTTATTTCCTAATCATTTATATGGTACTTTAAAGGGTAACAAAAAAAATATATTTTGGGAACTGTAGCTACATAGCTGCTTTTAAATCACGGAGGAAGTATAATTACACAATTCCTATTTATAATTTTATATCCGATGCTATTTTGAATCGGTACAACTACCAATAAACAGATATTGCAACGTATATTTTCATAGCTATTCTGACTATTAACTAGTATAACTATCTAAATTGCTACTTCAAACTACTAACCATTAGAGTTATTTAAATTATTATTTTAAACACTAATATTAATTAGTGTCAAATATAATTTAAAATTTAATGTTTTAATTAAAAAATTATAATTAATAATTTTAACAAATACGGTTTAAAATGTTAATTAAAATAATAAATATTATTTTAAATGCACTTATTAAATATAAAAATAATTTAAAATTCAAACTCTTTCAAAATTTAAACACTATTTTTTAAATTTTTTTTAAAAATTTTTTTTTTTATCAAAAACACTCTAAAACAAAATTGGTATTGAAAATTGAAGCCATAGAGCACGCTATGAACAACCACACAATAACCTGACAGTTGCAATGCATTACAATTGAGTCAAGTCAACACTACACCACCACCATTTGTGGTCCATCTATTCTACGCACATGCATTCATACTATGCTTTTGAAGCTTCTAGTTTCTATGACTTTAGATTAATGTCTTTATTAATTCATTAAATTATCTTCCAACATATATCTAACCTACACATCTGGCTTAGATTTTGCCACGTATGTTCCATACACAAGTACATGCATCACTTATCTAGGATTTATTTATTTACTTGTCCTCATTAGTTTAATCATTGATCTCTATTTAATTAATTTAATCATCATATTGTAATTGGAAATTGTACCACTTGATTTTCTTGTGTATTCTTTGAAGAATTTACACTCACAAACCTCCTATTTTCGATTAATTACATTTAAATAAAAGTTATTAAATATTTTTTATTTTTTTCTTCACAATTCATACTTTAAATAATATAGATTATATACTTTATAAGTTTATAAAATGTTAAAAATTAAAATTTTAAAATATAAAATAAAAATAAAATATATATATATATATAATAGCTTTATATATCTTTTACGAATTTTGTAAAGATTTATAAATATTATAAAAACTTTTCAAAAACCACTGAAACTATAAACAGAAGTAAATTGGTTATTTTAGTTCAATTAAAGTTTATAAATTTAAAGTAAAGTTTGATTATCTATTAAATTAATGTGAAGTTTGAAGAATTATTTTTTCTTTTTAATTTTATAAATAAAATATTATTAAAAGAAATCTTGATATTTTAAATACACATTTTCCATTGATAATTAAAAAAGTAAAATTGATTCGATTTGAAATTATTAGTGAAATTTTGGTATTTAATAATAAGATTGATTAATTTTAATATGGATTTTTTTTATAGGCCATAAAAAGTTTACTATATAATTATAGGCCACTTTTACAAAATTTGCAAAAATAAAATTTGATTTTTACTCTTTAGGCCATTCACAGTTGTGATCGTAGTTCACAGACTGTGAGCGTAAATCACAACATCTGTGAATTGTAAAGTTTTAGAGATATTTTAACTTAGTCTATGGAATGAAAACTAAACTTTAAAAAATCTGTTTTTGTATGTTTTTCAAAAAAGACCTATAATTATATTTTGAACTTTAAAAAGCCCATTTAAAAGAATTTTCACCTTTTTTTTTTTTTTTTTTTTTAATTATGAAAGTTGATTTGATTTTTCTACACTAATTATTATATATATTCTCTAAATCATTGTGTTAGACACACAATTATAGTGGAACTCAATTAAACTAAAAGATTAAAAGATTGTATGTTTCTTCCACTATCTTTTCGTAGATTAGCATGCTGTCATTGTAACTCTATATTTAAGCTATATATTCAGTCCAATTGGCATAAAGAATCTATTTTACTTTCAACTAGCTATATCTAAAGTGAACACAATAATATGCAAAGTACCCTAGCAGCCGAATTTTATGGAAATTGTTGTGTAGTATAGAAACATCACATTTTCAATTATTATAGCAAATAAGCTAATTTAGAGGGATGTCTGTGTAATTCCCCCTTTAAAGTTAAATAATGTATGGTGGATAATTTAAAAATTTAAGAGATATGGATATAATAATATAAACTTAAACCCTAAGCTATAACTTAAAATAATCGAATAAAATCAATTGTGTCTCAAGTTTTGTGATAAAAAACAAAGTTTGGTGTCAGGAGAGTGGTGTGAGAGAATCAAAAAGTTCAAAGTAACTAGATCCACATGTGCCCAATAATTTGTAGAGATTAGATGCTGTAATGATGTAATCAGTGATGGTGTTAATTAATTAATTAATTCAAACATGAATGTTGACCCACGTATCAAGAGTGAAGCAAAGCTTTGAAGAATGAGATTGCAAGATTTATTAAATTCGAGAATATTATGTCAATTGATTTAATTAATTAGATTTTGTACCATTTGATGACAATGTAAGCGCGTAGATATAATCCCAACAAGAAGAATATCAAAATTGAATTGAATTGAAATGAGTAGGTCATTATTGTATTTTAATGAGTGTACTTTAACAACTGAATTAACCATATGTCTATATTGTTGCAATATTAGTAGATTGAATTATATTTGTTTTTTTTTTATTTGAAAAGGTTATTAAATTAAATTTAAAATTTGAATTTAAATATTTAAAAATAAAATATAGTTCTTTAAAAAAATTCTTATTAAAAAAATTCTTAATTAAAATATTATATAATTCAATTGTCATATTTTTATAAATTTAATTATAACTCTAAAGATCGAAATAATCATCTATTCACGTTCATTTAAATAATTTTTTTTAAAACAATTCATAATATTAAATTACACTAAAATTATAAATTTTATTAATAAATAAAAATTAATTAAAAAAAAGACATTAAGGTCTCGAAAATTCCTAAATTTGATACCTTTCATGTTAGCCTTTTAATTTTATTAAGAATGAATTTAACCCTCAACTTTTAAATATTAGATAGCTATATATATATATATATATTTATTTATTTATTTATGTAGAGAGCTTAATTGACATTTTCAAGTTAATTATTTTAACTCGACCTTCATATCAACCAAAAGAGTCTAATTGATCTTGAGATGTTAAATTCATCATTCATGAAATTGAAGAGTTAAACCAAATTGAAGATTCTTATATCTTAAAAGTAAATCGATTATAAAACTTCAAACCAATTAAAAAAATGTATTTTCATATATATATATTTAATAATAATAATAATAATAATTTATTTACATTAGATAGTTCAAATTTAAAAATTCATAAAAATAAATTTTCAACCTTTCATAACAACCTTCTATTTTTAAAAAATATTCTTTATAACTGTCATTCACGCGGAGATCATTTCTCAGCCGTAAAAGAATATTTTTAAAAATTAAAATTAAAATAAATAAAAATATAAATAACTGAATTGTTTTTAAAATTTAAAATTTTATTTAAATTATTTTATATAATTTCAATAATAATAATAATAGTAAAATATTATTATTATTATTATTATACACGTGAGCCCACTTGAAATTATTTGATCAACAAATCATATTAAGGTTGAAGAAAATATCTATTGAAAAGACTGAAAATGCATGCGCAAAGTTCATGGGACCGAAAGTTAATTTAAATTAATTGAGAATTTTGTCAAGTCGGCTGATTAATGAAATTTATGATTTCTGGATCAAATTGTTGTTATTAAGGCAAACAGCTTTTTAAAAAAAGGTAAATCAATGAAATTATATATACATCAAATCAGTTCTTTCTCTGAATTGTGGGCGGGAACAAAATATAATTTAAAAGAATAAAATAAGGGAACAAGATTCATAAATATCACAATTGAACAATGGAAATAAAAGAATTCACCATTTAAATTTTGACCATTGGTTTCAAATTTTCAGAGAATTTATTACATTTTTAATTTTAATATTGATAAAAAAATTCTAAAAATAAATTTAAACATTTTAAAATAAAAATAATTTAAAAACACAACTATATATATAAATAAAAATTTATAAATTGTATTTTTTTAGTTAAAATTCCTTTAGTCATTAATTTTATTATGTTTTTAAAAATATTTTACCGTTAAATTATTAATTATATTATTATTTTATAATTTTTTAAAATTAAATTCTTACTGTTCGAATAATTAATCTACTCAACTCATTTTATAATTATTTTTATTTTTTTTATAAAATATATATTTTTTATAATTTGAAGTAATTTAATTTTAATATATTCTGTAAAAGTATTTCACAGTTTAATTTTTAATTATATATATATATGTATATATTATTTTATAAGATTTTAAAATTTAAATAAGCTGCTGTATCTTTATTTATATACATCATAAACTTAAATTAATATTCTTATGATTTGAAATGAGTTAATTTTAATTTTTTTTTATAAATTATTATTTTAAACATTTATAATATTTATATTATTTTTAATAAAATAATTATACATTGTCAAATTTTATAAATATTATAAATTTAAATTCAAATAATTTAAATACAAAATTCGATTCGAATATGAGAGAATTGAGTTGGTTAAAATAATTTTTATATTAATTTAGAGTTGGTCTTACACACCCTAAATATTTATATCTTATATGAAAATAAATTAAAAAAACTTTTAAATTATTATTTTAATTTTGAATAATCATCTAAAAAAAATTGATCCGGTGCTTATCATATATGTTACAAATCAACTTTGATGGATTATGAAATTGAATGAAGAAGACGTAATCCAAAGAAGGTATAGAAGAGGGTATATTCAATGAAATGAAAGCAAACTCAGCATCAATTCAAAATAAATAATTACTTGCCAATAATTTTTACTGAAACCATGAAAATACACACCAGTCACTACTAGCTACTGAAACAACAAACATAAGAAGCCGAGACCAAACAAAACAAAACAAAAAATCTCACGCACCCTCAATCAAGTTGTGTATCGTGGACCATCACACACTCTCACTTCAATTCCTATTTTCTTTTTCAAAAAATAATTTCATTACAAATAACACCACTAGGTCTGTAGCCCTCTAGCCTCCTTAGAGAATTATTATTATTATTATTATTATTATTATTATTATTATTATTATTATTATTATTAATTTATTTATTTTCTGAGACTAGTTCGAGTTCATAGAATCTCGGCTTCACATAACTTATATTCGGAAAGCTTATTTGAGTTCGATCGGACATTTTAAAATTTGTATATTCGTTTAAATTCGTTTATTATAAATTTATTTTGATGTTTTTTATATTAAAATAATAAAAAATTAATAAAAAAATATTTGTTCAATAAATATATCAATTTAAATTATTTTATATTTTAAATTTTTATAATTTTATATTTCTATTTTATTATTATAAATGAATTCGTTTAGATTCGTTTAGCTCGCGAGAGCCTTTTTAAGTATAAAATTTATATTTAAATCGTTAAGATTTGGTTCAGACTCAAATTCCGCTCAAACTCATTTAATTCAAACTTAAGTATAACTTTAAACTAATTTGAACCCGAACCATTAACGAGTTATCTCGGGTGATTTCCATCCAAATTTCTACCAGTGGTTTATAAATAACACTAGTAGTAGTATACATACATTACACATTCTATTGGGAAATTGGGTGTGGTAGAAGATTCCAATTACAATATAAACCAAAAAAACACCACCCATTAGCATAATATTATAAATCAAAAGTGTTTTGTATATATATATATATATATAAAAGGGTGGGGGAAGAGAGGCAATAATTAGTGAGTGGACCAATTGTGCAGGTTGTGGAAGAGAACTAACATGAAGTTGTCGGTTGTTTAATTAGCTTCTCTGCAACATCACTCACTCATACCAACATCTCTTCTCTCCTCTCCTCTTCTTCACACCCAATTCACTCCTGTTAGGAAACAACAAACATTGTTTCACTTCACCAAGGTAAGATTATTAATTCTGTCTTTCTCATCTTCATCACATACATAAATATGCATTTATTGATGTACATATAACAACTAGGCACAAATTACAAATTACATTTACAATTACATTTACCCTTTTGATTTTTTTGGATTATTTGTGTTCTATGGTTGGTGTTGTTAGTAGATGTATTTATCATTTTGATTACGTGTTTAGAATTATAATTAGGGTTTTGATTAGTGAAAAATGGGTTGGTGGGTTTAGCACCAAAAACGTCAAAATCCAATAGTAATATATCCTTTATCATTGTGTATGTATAGATTAGGGTTTGAGAGAAAAATTAGGTTTAAAAATGGAAGTGAGAGGTGAAGAAGAGGAAATTTTCACTCAATCACAAACCCTAAACCACCAATACCTTCACCATCCACAATCAGATCTATCTCCATCTCAGTCACCACCACCACGACCACCGCAAGCGGCGGTGAAATACAAAGAATGTCTGAAGAACCACGCGGCGAGTGTAGGCGGCACAGTACTCGACGGATGCGGAGAATTCATGCCATCAGGCAAAGAAAACACGCCGGAAGCGTTAAAATGTGCGGCGTGTGATTGCCATCGAAGTTTTCATCGAAAAGAAGACAATAGGTTACATGTGATTGCTGCTCCGAGTATGTTTTACAAAAACAGCCAAGTTCTAGTGAAGGGTCAAGGTGGTGCTGTGGTTGCACCGCCGTTGATGATGGCGTTTGGCGGTGCTGCGGCGGAGTCTTCTAGTGAAGATCTTAATAATGTTGGAGAGGTGATGAGAGGTGTTAAGAAGAGGTTTAGGACCAAGTTTAGTCAGGAGCAGAAGGATAAGATGATGGAAATGGCTGAGAAGATTGGTTGGAGAATTCATAAGGAAGATGAAGATCATGTTAAAGAGTTTTGTGAACAAGTTCGTGTCAAGAGACAGGTTTTTAAGGTTTGGATGCATAACAATAAACAGCTTGTTAAGAAGAAAGACATGTAAGAATAATATTTTTATTTTTGATCTAATTTTAGATCTGGAATTATTGATATATTTGGATAAATTGATTTTCAATCTTCGAAAACTAATATTTATATAATTTTTGATTTCTCATAAATTTCACATGAAAAATTATTTGATACTTCTCTTAACAAGTCTATCTGATTTAGGGCCTGTTTGGATAGACGACCTTCAGACTCCTGAAACTTGTTTCAGGTGGTATTTGGATAATTGTCAAAAAATATTTCTATCCTCTTCTCCTAAAAGCTCTTTTAAATGAAATAAAGAATATTAATTTTTTAAAAATAATTTTCGCTTTTTTTCTTCTACTAATAAAAGTAGAAATAATCCCAAATAGAGTCTTAATCTATGTATAAATTTTTATTAGTAAATAATTTTTTTTATTTTCTTTTATACTTTTTATTTATTTTTCTTGTAATTTTTGTGTTTGTTAACACCAAAATATTTATTATACAATAAATAGAAAATAATGAGATGAAACATGAATTTCAAACAGTGGGAAACCCTACCAGTACCAAACAAATGGTTTTGATGAAGAATAAAAAGCCTTGGTGAGCGGATCTGTGTTGTGTTTCAATGATAATGACATGATTTAACATCTCTAATTACTAGTACTACATTATTTTCTCTCATGGTTTCTGGGTTTTGAGTCTAATAAGTGGTGGTAGTACATGGTTTTTTGGACCAGAAATAAATAAATATAATACTAATATATTTGCAATAAGAGGTATTCACATGGAAAACACTTGAGTAAATTGTGCAGAAAAATGTTGACTTTGATGTTAATTTCTTGGCCCACATTGATAGAACAGAACACAAGGACATGTATGTATATTGCTTCAATATTTATCTGACCACAAAAAAAGAGAGATAAAGTCATAAAGATAAGACTGAGAAAAAGAGACAAGTGTAGAAAATTTTGTATTTAATTGATGTAGAATGGTCCAAGAGGACTGGTACCAATGTATGGTATGAATGAATTCGACATTTTTGTTAATAGCTTAAGAAAGCAAATTTAGAATTAGTTTGATAAATTTATATTTGATGATATGAGCGTTTGGATTGATTGATTCTTGGGATGACAATGGCCAGATATGGGTGGATATATCAGTATCCATATCAGTCATAACAGCATTTTTGATAGCGTTTAGCGTTTTTATAGTGTTTAGAGTTTTTTAAAGTGTTTAGCGTTTTTTAAGTAGCGGTTAACGTTTAGCGTTTTAACTAGTATTTTTTTATAAAAATTGTTTGGTAAATTAGCGTTTTAATTATTTAAAAAGTTAAAATGACGTAAAAGGACATGATATTAAAAGATAATTATTGTCAAATTTAAAATATGACTTTAGAATAAAATAATTTTTTTAGTCAATAAATAAAAATAAATAAATAATATATCTATAAAAATAAAAAAATTATTTTATAAAAAAATAAATATTTAATTTATTGTAAACAAAATTAATATAATTAGTAAAAAAATAATTATTACAAAATAAATTAATAAAAAGATAAAATAATTTTAAAATATAAATAAGGATAATTTAGGAAGAATTTTGTAAACACTCTAACTTAAACTCTAAACGTTGCTCAGAACAACGTTTTTAAAACTCGGTGAAAAACTCTAATTAAAAATTCTAATTGGTAGATTATAAACTGTTCAACAAACAAAGATCTTAGAGTTTTGACTGAGTCAAAACACTAAACTTTTTAAAAAACGCTAGTAACAAACACATCCTATCTTCTAAATTTTTTCCTATCCATATCTTTCCCATATCATTTTAAGTTAACAGAGTAAGGATGCGAGTATTTATCTGCGGATATGAATTTATCCATGGGTATACCCATATTTTCATAATAATTTTTTAAAATAATGATATGATCAAGATTAATTCAAATTTTAAACACAAAATTAATCCCAATTCAATCAAGAAATTAATTTAAATTATAAACAAAATAAATTTAAAATAAAATTACAATCCTGACACTCTTTTAACTAAAATTTCAAATAAGATAGTCGGAAAATATAAGTTTTATTAATGTTCTGCGAAAAAAAAAAAATAACACAAATATTTTGTATTCAACTCATTAATAATTTCTTCGGCTAATTTTCACAAATTTATCATAGTCACAAAAATTAATATATAAAATAAAATAATTAAAAAAAAAGATCTTTTTGTGAAAATCTGAAATTATCATGAAGTAATATGACTTAAAAAAAATCTTTTAAATTGTATTATATTATATTTTTTACTTTTATTTTGCGGGTAGAGGATATGGATAAGGATATTTTACCATACTCATATCATTATCCTTATCCTTAATAGGTATAAAATTTCTATCCATATCTGTCCGCCAACTTTAATGGATATATTCATATCCATTCATAACAGATGGGTATCTATGGTTAAGCAGATATACGGGTAGAATTGTCATCCCCAATTGATTCACTCTTGATCATGATATTGACTTCTATATATAGGTTAGGTTGATGTAGTTTAACGGTGGATTGTACTACTTTTTAAGCAAACATTAAAAGTAGAATAAGAAATGGAAATATTAATTAAATTTAATAGTTTATAGTAGGTAAATTAGGTGGAAAAAAATATAAACGTATTTTATTATTTTAAAAGTGATAACAAAAATCAATCACAAATATAGTCATATTTAAGTCTTCAATATTATATTAATGAGTTATTTTTATATTAATAAATTATTCTTTTATTTATAAATTTAGTAGGTGAATAGATATTTTCTAGTCATTTTACCAGATAATAATCTATTTAAATCCTCCAAGTGTCCATTTAATAAATTCCTCACTCAATTTATATGATTTATTTAGTTGAATACGAGTATATTTAATTATATAATTTCATTGGTATGAAAAATTATATGAAATTAAAGTTCTTTCTTTTTATCTCATTTGGAGATTGAAATAATAGAAGCAAGTCATTCCATCTGGGTAGCCTTTTCATATCAAACCTTATGTCTGTTTAGATCCTAAATTGTTTGTCTTGTCCTGCTTTTTTCGAGCACCATTCACGTTACAACTCATAATCCTTCTATCCTTCCACATCCTCATGGTCTCTATATTTCACTACTCCCAATATACCCATTTTACTCGTTGTAAACTGTGGAGATTGAAAATCTGTGCAACTCCCTCAATTTAATTGATGGAGAGAAACGGGTGAGCACTTCAAACAGTGAAGCAATCAACATTGGAGAATAGACGTTGAAACATAGTTTAGTAGGCAAAATTATACCTAGACAGAGAGTTAACAGAGAGACATTCATTAGCACTTGGGTTGTGTTTTGAGCGGAATCGTAAAAGAACCGGTCATTTTGGAATAGTGTTATAAACAAAAATTATATTTTTCTGTGCGGGTTTCCGGTTACAGAACCAGAATTGGTATTGGAACCGAATCGAAACTTATGAGAGAACCGATTTTAAAGAATATTATTCCAAATATTTTATGTTATATTATATGTTTCAACACTAATATATTTTAAAAATATTTTTTTAATTATATTATATTATACTATATGTTTCAACACTTTATATATATATATATATATATTTTGCTATTTTAAATATATTTAGAAATTAGAAATAACGTTTATTTTTTTTTGAAAATTGCATGATGTGTTCACTTGAACAATCTACCTAGTATATATATATTTAGAAATTAGAAATAACGTTTCTTTTTTTTTGAAAATTGCATGATGTGTTCACTTGAACAATCTACCTAGTATATATATATATATATATATATATATTTCAAATATATTTAGAAATTATAAATAATGTTGAACTTTTGAAGAATATTATTTCAAGAACTGAAATTGATTACACGTTCACTTATACAATCTACTTAGTGAATATATATATATATATATATATATATATTACAACTAAACGATGTAGAGTATGTTATCATATTAATTTTAAAATATTGAAATATTGAATATAGAATTAGAAATGAAGGGTTATGCTGTTTAAGCTCAAACTTGGAGAACATTTGGAACTTATTAATTTATTTAAAATCATGCTCAACTTATTGGTAAGGTTTTGAAGCTTTTAAACTTATTTTCTTTGTCTAGGAATTCGTTGGTGCGCAACTTTAGAACCAATTTAATAAATTGATAATGTTGATTGAGAATATTAGTAACTTTCTTGTTATATAGATTTGTTTTATTATATTGATTTTTGAATGATTATCTCGTAAATATAGATTTGACAAATGGTGATTTCACAAGGTTTTTTTAATTGGATTAATTGTAAAAAAAAATCGGTTATTTTTCTAGAACTAGTACTAAAACCGCACCCGAATAATTGGTACAATTGAAACGGAAACTGATACTGATTCAAAGTACTAATGGTACCGGTATTGGTTCCTAAAAAATAAAGAACCAATAATTCAGTTTTGATACTGGTTCCTTTAAGGAACTGGTACCAGAACTGGTCATGCTCACCCCTAATTAGCACTAGCAGAGAAATTTGGAGTTTTGTTGTTGAAGTGCATATTGAATCATTAGGAGAAAAAACCTTCATTTTCCATTTTATGAATCTCTCGGGTATGGATATCATTATAGACCAAGAGCCATAACATTTCGATAACAAATTCTTGTCCTTCAAAAACCAGTGGGAACATTGACATAAGGAAAATGATTTTTCAACTCGATAAACAAATTCTTATCTTAAAAAACCGGTGGGAAACATTGACATAAGAAAAATGGTTTTTCAACACACCAATAAATGGATCCAAATCCATGATATTCCTTTGTTATGTATGACCGAATATACTGCAAAATAGATAGCAGAAAGAGTAGGTCATATTGTCCAATTATCCATCAATGATAAAGACTATTGGATTTACTAAGATCAAAGTGCAGGTGGATGTCTCTAAGCCACTTATTAGGAAGACCTTGTGGAATGTGACAGGAAACTGCACTCCACATATGATCTCCTTCAAGTGCAAAAAACCGCCACATTTTATTCATTGGTGTGGCAGAACATACCATTCTCTTAATGTAAGAATCATCTACTCAAAGATTTCATTGTAAAAAGGTGGAGACCCTCTATACAATTCATCTTTAAGAGCACAATCTTAGGAAAAATATTAGAGAAGGGGAAATGGTACCAAAGTTAAAAGTAACAATTAGAATAACATGTACGAATCTAGCACTCCTCAAACCCTGAATTGTCCATAATCAGGGGATAAAAAAATTGGCACTTTGATAAAAACTCCTAATAGACTTTCAGATAAGTATGTCATCGTGCAAGGAAAATTCAACCTCAAATGCAACCTCTCTCTGAAAATATCCAAAAAAAAGTGGATCTAATGAAATTCACTTTCATACCCCTGCATCTAATATCACTATCACTTCCAGTGAAGGTAACCGTGATCAAATAGAAAATATATCTAACCAAGAAAGCCTATCTAACTAAGAAAACAACCAAGTATTTAACTCATACAAAAACACACGCTACATTCTTTACCAAATGACTATTTAGCCCATTTGGTAGTTGTGGAAGTTGACCAAAATATAATCTCTATTAACTAATAAGACCATCTAAGAAGCCTCATGGACCTAAACACAAATCTTATCCCTAATGCACCCAACACTACCTTGCCTGACACAGGAAATCTTTCTTGAACAAACCCAAACCTGTCAAAATGGAAAAATCTAATAGCCCACAACCAAAACTGATATCCACCCGCTTAGAATGTGAAAATACATACTCTACAGTGCTACAAAAGAAATGGAAATATGAATATAGACTAGATCCACTACTTATAATAAGTCCCATACCTAGGTTACTACCAAGGATACTCCCTTTTCGAACAATCAGATCTCTTCCATGAACCTCAGTTATTCTACTAAAAGAACTGGTAATGAGATTGAAATGAAATACATGCAAACAAGAAATTAAGAGATAATAATATAGGAAAATTTTTATATAAAACAATGGTTAGAGAAATTTCCCAACTTGCTTGCCAATCATAATGATCCTCTTATTTTGGGATGCATGGGGAATGGGGAACCCTCGTGCGATCCAAGCCCTTAATAAGGTAATTTTTTAGCACTTCCCGAGTTTGATATTCATCTTAGACTCAAAGTTATTTGGTAAACAAGATGAAACATTAAAACAAAAGTTCGAATTTTAGTATAACACCCATGTAAATAATAAAGGATCGAAATTTGGTTTGATAATAATGTGTAATGACTTCGTTTAGGTCTTTTCGAAATCCAAATTGAGATGACATATTGATGCAGTGGAAAAAGAAGGTCTCAAACCTCTATGGAGAATTACAGGATTCTACGGGTATCCTAAAATCTATAAGTGCCACCATTCTTGGGAGCTTACAACTTAGCTCTCAGAATAACCTCCCTTGGCTAATTGGGGGGATTTTAGTGATATCTTATCATATGATGATAAATAACGGGAGTTTGGCAGACAAGAAGAAGCATGGATTTTTTTGAGATGTGCTGGAATATTGTAGACCTCGGCTTCAATAGACAAATGTTCACCTGGTCAAATATGAGAGAAGATGAGAATAAGATATCGGAAAGACTGGATCGCTTTCTAGCTGCACCTAGTTGGACTTTCGTGTTTCCTAATATTATAGTCACTCACCTTAATTTCACTATGCCAGATCACAGGCCAATCCTACTGAACTTAGAAGGTACCACAACCAAAAAAACATCATTGTAAGGATTTTCATTTTGAACTATTTTGGCTTAAATATTTAAGGTGTGAGGAAATCGTTAATAGAATATGGAAGAGAGAGGTAATGCAAACTTTAGAGATCTCAGAGTCAATCTCATAACATGTGTAGCAAATTGAGATCATTGAGTATTAAAAAAATTTGGCTCTTTACCTCAAAAAACCAAAGTTCTACAGACTAAGATAGAGAGCTTATACATCATATAGGCAAAAAGGGTGATGAAGCAAATTCAACAGTTGTCCAAGTAACTTTAGAGTCACCTAGTAGTAGAAGAATTATATTGGGTCAGAGAGTTAGGATGGACTGGCTTATGGCATGAGATCGAAATTTCAAAATTTTCTCCTACAAAGCTTCTATAAGAAGAAAGAAAAATGAGATTACGATGATCTATGATTCAAATAAAAGCAAGTGTGAAGATCTACCTCAAATCTCTCAAGCTTTTATATTGAATTTTATTCTCATATATTATCATCTTTTACCCCAATAATGAATGAGATTAATGGGGCTACTATTAACTTTTCCATCCACTTTAATGAGGGCCAGATAACACAAATGGCACATCAGTTTACTCCAGAATAAATTAAAGTTGATGTTTTTGATATGGGAACTACCAAAGCCCCAGGTAGAGATGGGTTTCAACCCATATTTTTCTAGTGATTTTTGCATATTTTTGGGAATTTTAAACCAAGTATACTCTGTGGAAGCTTACATCTATACCTGCATCAACTTGATCCCTAAACTAGCTAATCCCTTCTAGGTATTCGATTATGGTCCGATCTACTTGTGCATTATTTTCTATAAGATTGTAGCAAAATTCCTTACCTATCGAATAAAAAAAGTCCTTCTATTTCTTATCTCATAAAAGCAACTAACCTTTGTGTAAAATAGGAACATACATGATAATAGGCTCATTGCAAGCTTTATTTTATGAATGTCCTATCGGAGGCTATGACTACATTTGCATGAATGTGGAACCCATTCCACCTAACACTGTCCAGCCACCAGCTTCACTTTCAATCCGCGACATCAAAACTTTTCACGTGAGATAGGTTGCCAATAGAAATGAGATGGAATCAGCTACAACTAATAATAATGTCAATCAACCTGTGGAAGTAGATTGATCATTTGATAGTAGGACACTACCTATCTATGGAGCTCAACGGTCATTAACTGAGGGATTCAACCATCCAACGGTGGTTGAAATAAGTTCATCTCAGAATCATGATACAAGTTAATTTACGGAACAATGCAAATAGAATGCAAAGTTCAACCTATAATGAAGGTGTTTTATCTGATGGTCCAACAGATTAAGGTATTGTTTTAACAGATGAGGTAGTAGTAGCTAAAGAAAACAATGATTGTGTAGCGAATGTCAAGAACAAAACGTGGCAGAGGGTAAGTGTCAAGAATTAGGATGTAAAGTTTACTTGGAGGTTAAACGATGAGAAGAGTTTGATACAGAATAGGTGACCTAAGAAGAAAAACATACTGAATGTGAAGAAATAGAAAAAGAATATGGTTCTGATGCAGAGTACATTTTGGTAATGTTGAAGATATTAATTTAGATGAAGATAATGTTGATGAAGTGAGTGAGAGAATTTATAACAATAGTCAAGACTTATATTCTATTTCATTTAGGTATAGTCAATCAAACAATGACTTTGAAGATGAGGATTGGGAGAATAGTGACGATGAGAGTGCATCAAACTCTATCTCTGATTGGTGGTATACTAATGATAATAGAAAATAAAATAATGCTGAATATAATTTTGGCGGCAGTCAAAGAATGAGGACAACCATATGTACTAATACAGACGATCACTCTAATTAGTTGCAGGCATCAGACTCTGATGTTGATTTAGATGATGCTGCATCATATCATGGTGATCCAAATCTCCCACCTCCACTTGATAATTCATCAGATAAGGGGATGACACTTGTTGAATCACTCAATGGTCAGTTATTGTCATATCCCACTAATGGAGACATCCGGCTGGAAGTTGGACATCTATTCATATCAAAGGAACACTTTAACAAGGTCATGAAGGATTACATGAACAAAGAATGATTTGAGGTTCGGAGGTTAAAGAACTATCCTGGAAGATTCCAGGCTATGTGCAAATTTATTGGTTGTCCTAGGACAATTACAGCAAGCCTTCCAACCTACTGAATTGGTTATCAAATTAAGGTGTTTGAAGATAGACATGAATCCAGAAGTTCTATAAAAACTCAAAAGCTAGCACTGCATGGGTTATAGAAAAAATTAAAAAACATGATTATTAACAATCCCAACATTGACATACCTATACTGAGACAAGAGTTAAAGGATAGATTTGGTATAAAAGTTAGTAGATAGACATTATACAGCGCTAGAAAAGAGCTATCATGATGGAAGGTACAAATTTCGAAGATAGCTACGATAAGTTATATGGTTATATTGACATGGTAAGAATTTTTAATCCTGACTTAGTCACAATTTTGAAATGCCTAGCTCCCACTGTCAATGCACTTTAGGATTTCAAGGATTCTTTTTAAGTTTTTTGACTCAAAAGCATGACTTTCTCGATGGTTGTAGACTATTTATTGGCATTGACAGGTGTCATTTGAATGGGAAATTTGGAGGTGTATTCTTGGGTGCAACAATTAGGGATGACGAAAGAATTCACAAATTCACGAATTCGTGGATATTTATCCACGAAATCCGAGACAAGTTCAGGTTCGCGGGTTCGTGGATTTGTGAATTTTGGTATAAAAATTATCCTCTACTTATGATGGATTTGGATTTGAATTTGGGTTTGGATACCCTAACTCGGATCCATAAACCGAATAAATTTATTATTCGTTTTTAGCTTTAATTTTTTTTTAAAATTTAATTAACAACAAAATAAATTGTATTATTCTTTATTTTAAATAAAATTTCAAAATTAATTAATTTTTATTTATTTATATTTAGTATTTTTATAATTAATATAACTAATATTTTAGTATATTAATGTGCATTATAATTAATATAATTTGATAATGTGATTAATTATAAATTTATAGTAGTCCGCTAATTTTCTTATATTATTATAAAAGTCATGTTTATTATTAAATTAAAATAATAAATTATCTGTTAGATTAAAAGAAAGGCATTATTGATCTATGGGAAGAAGAAAAGGTATATACACAGCTATATACTTATGGAATGTAAATTTTAATAATTGTCGATGTTTTTAAAACCGGGCTGGGCATTGAACCGATCTCGTAAAGGGGTCAGGGGTTTTAGGGTTCGACCGGGTTGAACCAGATTTTTTTAATTTAAAAAATAATTATTTTATATATATTATATAAAACTAAAATGTGAAATTAATTTATATTTATCTAAAAAAGTAAATATATTTTTAATTAAAATTATAATTGAACATACTTAAAAATAAACTTATCGATATGAATTAATTATCAATAAAATAAACAACACATTATTTATATAATATAGTTAAAATGAAAACAACATTCATATTATTATTTTTAAAATTTTAAATTCGTTCAAAAAAACAAAACAATTATTCCAAACAAACCAAATACAACTAAAATAAATTAAATTTTGATTTTAAAAAAAATAAAAAAAAATTATTTTGTTTTGAAAAAACCCGATTTTAACCGATTTTTATCGGTTTTGACTGGATTTGACCAGTTTTTTGAAAAACCGGTTTTACACTAAAACTAAACCGGATGGATGGTCGAATCTCGGTTTAATCAATTTGACTGGCCGGTTCCTGATTTAATCGGTTCGACCGGCCGGTCTGGTCCGGTTTTAAAAATATTGATAATAGTTTTCTCAAAACTATCATGTATATAGTTTTCAAGGTCGTTCTAGGCTTAAGCGTAAAAACATTCTGATTCCATCATTACATGTGATTTTAACATAATTTTTTTGTTTTTCTCATGGGTATCCACGGGTTTCACCTGAACCCAGGGGTTTAAATCCAACCGAAATCCATTTAAATTTAGTAGGTTTGGATTGAATTTAGATTCGGGTTCATGAATCGAATTTGGGTTCGGGTTGGATTTCAACCCATTTCCATTCCTAGCGACAATAATGGATGTGAATTTTGGTATTTTCCCCATATCTTCTGCTGTTTGTCGAGTCAGAAAATCAGGAAAATTAGGGCTGGTTTCTCAATATACTATTTGAATACACAGGTAATGATTATAGTTTTCGTTGCTTCTTTTGGTTGGATAGATTATTATATTTTGATTTAACTTATAATTTCTAAATTGACTACAACTGCTACCCTACCTATGTATAGGTGACGAAGATTCTCGCCAACTCACTTTTATGAGTGATAGGCAGAAAGTGCACAAAAAACACTTAGGAGTGTTAGGCCCGATGCTTCATACATGTATTATGTGCGACACATAATTGCAAGCATTCAGATGAAGTTCCCAGGATGTTTAGCAGGTTTGTTCTTTCATGTTGATGTGTTATTTGTTTGTATTTTGGTTTCAGTATTTGTTAGATATATTAAAATAAATAGGTTTATGTTATTACTAATATGAATAATTTTGCAGTATGATGTTCATGTTCATGTATTATACTATCGTCTTGAATTTGTGGATTTTACACGTTTTTATTAGGTAAAACAGGGTTAGTTTAGAATGACTTAGATGATAGTGAGAACAATTTGCGTTTGTATACTGAATGTCATGGGACGATTCTTCTAATTGAGTACTATATACATGGCTATAAAATTATACGTGGAATGAAAGTGTGTTTTCATTTCATGCTTGTACATTATAACACTATATTATATATGAATAGGTATAAATGTTATAATGCTTCATATTACAGGAGACAAGGTTTGGAATGCTACTTAAATCGACTTGGGTGCATTTCGAGAAGCTATGAAGTTGTTACAAGCAACTGATCCAGATGCACGTAGGTACTTATGCAAATTACCTGCATCTAGTTGGATTAGAAACGTACTCGACACATATGTTAAATTGGATGATGTCACCAATAACATATTTGAATGCATAAACGCTTGGGTGGATAAGCTTCGGGCACAACCCATTTTGTAATTATTTAAAAATCTTAAACAAAAGGGAATGAAGGTGATGTAGAAAAGACTTGAATTTGCCAAGAATTTGGATTCAAGGATACCTCCAAATATGATTGCATGTCTGAATCAGAATGTACAACTAAGACGTTATGTCACTGTCCTTTGTTTTTCAAATTTGAGTATGAGGTCAAGGATGGAAGAGGATATCGAAGTGTGAACTTTCAAACCAATACATGTGATTGCAATGACTGGGCCATATCGGCTGTAATGAAAACCACTAGAAGGAATCCAGCTGATTGGATACATGAGTGCCTTACCACTGCTACAATGATACAATCCTATTCACATGTCATCCATCCAATTACAGCTGAAATGAATTGGCCAAAAATACATTTTCAAAAATGTACTACACCTCATTATGAAGAGAAAGCCTGGTAGACCAAAGAAAAATAAAGGGTGGATCCTCACGAAACAGGAACTGGAAAGACAAAGTATAGGGACAAGAACATTGTTCTTGATGTGGAAGAATTAGACATAATGTTAGAAGATGCAATATTGTGATCAACTCTAATAGAAACATACATGCAAATAAGTTCACCGTGTCTATAAGTTTGAACATATATTTATTTTATTTTATTTTATTATTTTATAATTATAGTGAAAGGTTTTGTCTATTATTAGTTAGTATTTTTAAGATAGAGTATATAAAACTTATTTGTGTAGTATTTTGTAGTATCAAATGTGAAGTTTAAGTGTTTTAATAGCCTCAGTGAGAAACAGATGATAACATGATCATTACTCATCAAAGGGTATTCAAGAGTAGCAGTTTTGAGGTAACTTACAGATATTTGGTAGAATTTTTTTATTGCCATCAAAATTTTAAAACATAACATAGTAGATAGCCCAATATTTTCTTTTATTCTTAACTGTTTTTTATTTGTAGTATTTTTTTATTCTCATCAACATCCCTTGTCAAATATTTGATATGTTTAATCTCGATAGATTGGAAGTACTTCTCATACCAGACAAGTTCAAGGAAGGCAAGTTCAAAGGTCAAGTAGAATTCGGAGTAGAGCCAAAAACACTGAAAATAATTCTTCAAATGACATGACCAGGAAATTGTGCCTCCAAGAAAGAACAATTGTTATATTGAGGATGCTTACAAAAATATGGACAGTAAAACCAAAAAATAGAGACTGAACCCTAAACAAGAACCTGTTCTGGATATTGCCAAAAAACTTCACAAAGGACATGGAGATCAGTATTGGATTGGGCCAGACACCGCCCTTTCTCTACCTACTTTTAGTTACACCTCATTCATGCTCTACACTAAATGCTGATTGTTAATCATAACCTTGAACCCAGATGGCTCCTATATTTTCCAATTCGATTCATTCAAGCCTAGTAATGGTCATTCAAATCCGGATATGTATAGTTCAATTTTAATTCATTTTTAATGTAATACTATTTATCTTGCAATTTTGAATATATCATTAATATTATCATTAATATTGTTAATCACAGTTTCTTGTATCAAGTAGTTATAGAACTTATGTGAAGTTTCTAAATTAAAATATTACATTTTGGATGTAGGAACTATTACGGGTTTGGACATAGACTGGACACCCTTTCTGAAGTAAAAGCTGCAGTTACAATATCTTTTAGAGTACTCTAGTGCTCTATTCATCATCTCTGGAAATTTGGTACATAATTTAACTAAATAGGCTCGGTTTATTAGTTTTTTTTTTCACAAAAAATGGTGCCTTTTGTTTGTATAGAAAATTGATGAAATTAACTTGGTAACTTCTTTTTTAAGCCTGAGTAACTATGTTAGGATGTATTACTATTTGCTCAATCTTGTACTTTGTGTTGTTATTCACTGCTGCAGTTTAAGTTGATTTCTTTGCTCTGTATTCAATTATGTAAATGTAATATAGAGCTCATGATAAAAACTTACTGCTGATTTATTTTAAAATTACTATTGCTACATGTTAATATAATTACAACAGATAACAATAAACATGATAGTTTGTTTTATATTCAAACATGATAGTTTGTTTTATATTCAAACATGATAGTTTGTTTTATATTCAAACATGATATTTTGTTTTATATTTAATCACCCAAAATATACTAGAATAACTTATTCATTTGCTGGTATTTGATGTCAAATAAAACAAGTATAAAGAGGATAACAATGCTATAATACATATGGTTTGAAGATAAATATGCTCCTTCATCCTTACCAAGTTGACTTCAATATTATCTATCTTGGAAATGAGATTAGAGATAAATTATCCTGCCGGCGGGACATTCCTTTATTCTAACCAAAACAGATGTTTTTACGATTCTTTCCTCGAGTACTCCGACCGAGCTTTAATCTCTCCGAAATTTATTTTTTCATCTTTAGGTAGCCAAAATTTAAAATAGTTGCAATGTTTGGTAGGTTCATTTTGACTACAAACAAAAAACAACTTTTGTGGATTTTTTTCGGATTCGAAAATACAAATTGTCGTCTTCCGATTACATTAGCAACATTGATTATAAAATTTTATCATTCCTTCATTGGCTATAAAATTTTATCATTCCTCCATCGATACTTTTTTTTTTTAATTTTTTTATTTATAAATCTTGTAATCCCCTACATATAACATTCAAAACTTTAAATTGAACATCCATGGAGGAACTTCTTAAAGAAAAAAAGAAAAAAAGAAAAAGCACCTATAATGTTGAATACAAATGGTGATGAGAGGAACTTTACTTGTGAACCACTTAAATACAAATGGTGATGAGAGGTGGTGATAAAAGGAGATGATCGTTACTACAGCTATAATGTTGAATAAAAAAAATTACTATTATGTCGAAGAAAAATTGAAAATAAATTATCAGGTGTGTGAAAGGTGCATATACACACTACGATTAATAAATTATACTGATCTGTTCATATTTGCCAAGTATAACGAGCACAAAATGATAAAACAACATACATTTAAAAAACCAACAGAATTAAATAGTAATTTTTAAACGGTGGTAAACGAGCAAATACTTTTTACAAAGCTCACTGCATTTGTTAGCCAAAATAAACTAAAATAACAAAACTCATTTGTAACTACAATTTTGCCAAAAGTCATGGTATACCACTGTAATTAAACCACTTAACACCATTAAATAAGCTGCAACATTTACTCATCAATATTTAGAACAAAATTGGTAAAAATTGATTTACACATCCAAAATATATAATCTACCTGTCATTTTACCATTAAACAACCTCATCAATTATAAAATATGCATAAAACCGACAAAATAGTGATGACCTAAAAGTATGTTTGGTATCAGATTTTCAATTAGCTGTTAAATTAGTATTTCAATTAACTTCAATGGTTAGCTGTTATATTTACTTTTAAATTAACTGTTAGGTTAGCTATTACATTGGGTGTTTGGTATCACGTTTAATTTTTAAATTAGTTGTCAAAATAAAAAATTACCAAAAGGGTATTTTATATAAAAATTATAAAAAATAAAATAAAAATGCTATGATATTTTAATAATAATAACTAACAATAATATATTATAGCACATAATGTGACAATTAATGTAAAAAGGTTCTACATCTTAAAACTAATGTAACAAATTCTATTTATTAGAGAAAATATACTGTATTTTATTTCATATAATAAAATTGCAATATGATAACAAATTTGATCCATTTACCTGGAATTTCTTTATATTGCAATATAATGTGGATTTTATTCAATAATATTAAAAATTTCCATCCATTGAAATCATTAATATCATCTTATATATAAATATTGATAATAAGTATTTATTGACAAAATCATGTGTATGTATAGTATAATTAATAACTTATAATTATACTAATATCTTATTTGAAACATTTATTAACTATAATTTAGTTAAATTTAATTTTAATAACATAACACATTACATATTCATAATTATTGACTCAATAAGAAATTACTTTCCATCCACATATAAATTCATTAATCTATAATAAACAATAAGAAAGGACGTAAAAGATGGAATAGATACTTGTGGTCTCGACAGAGGATATATGTGTTAGGATTGTGACGAGAATTCGGGTATATTCCAGTATCCATAATTTGTTTGTAATTAGGAAAAGACTCGAAGACTGTTTTGGAAGTGTTATATTTGATTAGGAATAGTATTTCCTAAAGAGGATTCTAATTAGGAAAGAGATCCTAGAGAATTCTAAATAGGAAAAGGTTTTCTTAACGGTTTAGAATTAATTTGTGACTAAGTAACCTAATGCTATAAATATGGTGTTTGTATCTATTAATAGATATCCTAATAGAACAATGTAGATATAGTTGGTTAGGTTTGGGAGGTGCCCCATGGGGGCCTGGGAACCATGGAGACTATGGAGATCTTAAGTTCTGGGATCGAATCTTGTTATCCTGTGAGAGCCATATGATGAGAGCTTGTGTGTGAGACTGTAACCAATGTAATTAGATTGGGGAGTGAGAGATGGATATTCTGGTTGTAACTGTTGCTTTATTGTTATATAGTGAATTAGTCTCTTGTCATCTTGACAGCCGTGGTTTTTTCCCGTTTTGGGTTTCCACGTAAAAACCTTGTGTTTTATTTTCTATCTCTACTTCTTGTCTTGTGTATGTTGTTTTACTTTGTGATTGGGTCAGAACAAATGTAGGTAAAATGGGCCCGTGCGTCCAAGTAATAATTAATTAAGCCCAATATGTAAAATAAGTAAGTAAAGTTGTCGAATAGTTGTCAAAATTCAATTCAAGGTCAAAAGAGAAGAACGAGGTGCTGAGGTCAAACAAGGACCAAACACAATAGAAGCCAAGCATAGCAGAGACCAGACCTGTGAACACAAGATCGAGAAATACACGAAAATTAGATAAAACAGAGGTAACTAGAGAAGGATAGACAAAAAGCAAACGATCAGACAACTCAAAATGGCAAGTCAAACGAGGTCGAAAACGAACCATTGTAAACGGCTAAAGAGCAAAGGCGGTGGTCTTCGGTATAAATATAGGAGGAATAAAGAAAATAGAGGCAGCTTGAATTTGGCTCAAACAACTGGCGTCGTCTGTGGGGAACGGGCAAAAAGCACCGTTGGTCTAAAACATGGAAGCATTGGTGGAGATCCCGGTGGAGGAGGAAGACACGGCTGTTAGGATAAGGACGCAAGCAAAGGAAATATAGGAGGAGGTCAGACAAATCAAGCAAAAGGTAGATGGAATGGAAAACAGACAGCAAGAGATCAAGGAGGATGTGACAAACATGCACACCATCATGCGAGAGCTGGTGAACAACAGAGACAAGGAACCTTAAAATAATGACATTACCAGAACTGAGGGCACTAAGGAAAGGTCTCGACGAACCAGAAGGAAGAGAGATGACAACTTCTCAGGACTGATATTTAAAGATACAAGATCTAGGGGTGGAGAAGAAGGTTATGATGGAGACGACGAAAAGTCGAGAGAAGTCAACGACAACGAGTCTAGTACGGGAGAGGAAACCTTAGAAACTGAGACGATGTCGATACAGCCACGGAGAGGATGGAGGTTCGGGCTTAGGAACCGGCGACCAAACCTCGCGAACGTAACAAGAGACCTAGAGCAAGGAGACAAGAGTTCAAATATCGAAAAAATGATTAATGAACTGAAGCAAGAGCTGGACGCCTTGAAACGCGCCAACGGAGATGAAGGAAAAGCTGATTTGATAGAGCCACTGGACAGACCCTTGGCAGATCATGTGAGAATGGCAAACCCACCCAAGAAGTTCAAAATGCCAAACTTGGAAAAGTACAGAGGTGCCATAGACCCTGTTGCGCATAATGAGATCTTCAAGGAACAAATGTTCCTACTGGGATTAAATGATCCAATAGGGATCTTCAGCAATTAACTAATGCCAAACAAATGATCCCTATTGCGCCGAGTATTCCGACTGACCTTGGAAGGACCAGCTAGGGAATGGTTCAAGTGTCTACCAAAGTCTAGCATCGATACATTTCCTGTGCTAGCCAAAGAAATAATCAACCAGTTTCAGGGAGCAAAACCTCCTCCTAGAGACCCCACCACTCTGCAATATGTCAAACAATTAGAAAACAAAAATCTGAGAACGTATTGCAGTTGGGAGTATTCAATGCTCACGAAACGCTGACCAATTTTGGAGGAACCTAAGGGTAGGGCGATTATGAGGGTCATTCGAAGAAAACAATCCAACAACATATAAGGAAGCCTACGCCAGAGCTTTAAAGCAAATATAGACTGACGAAAAATACCAATTCAAGAAGCAACAGGAGGCTGCTGAATCACCAAGAGTGAGGAGGGCCCCGGAAAAAACAATTGAACGACCACCAAGAAGAGATCGAATGAGACGAGATGTAAGAAATCAAGGAGGGGAGCTAAAAGATGACCTGCCAAGAAATTACAGAATCACACAACCAAGGTCGGTGCTCCCCCAAATACGAAGAGGAGACAAGAGGAGCCAATCACCACAAAGGTTCACACCCCTCAATGCAACACGGGAACAAATTTTGCTAGCGTTCAAGAACAAGGGGCTTTTGAGGAAACCAAGCCCAATCCATGGAGAAGTATCGAGATGGGATAAACAACGGTATTGCGAGTTCCATGAAGATTTTGGTCACCACACATCGGATTGCTACAGCTTAAAGCGACAAATTGAAGACTTAATTAAATAGGGGTATCTTGGGGAATTCCTTGCTAAAGTAAGAGGAGATACCTTGGAGAGAAAGAAAGCTAAGCTGGGTAACTAGATCAACATGAAGGAAAATGGGAAGTTGGGAAAGGAAACGATTATTCACACCATCAGTGGAGGTTCCAACCTGGAAGGAGATTCCAATCGATCAAGAAAGAACTATGCAAGGGAAATCGGGCGGCAGAGCACAGCGGGAATGATCTTAACGAATCATCTGAACCTAAGAAGGGTCCAAGAATTTTACCCTGAACTGATCTTTAATGAAGAAGACGATGAAGGAGTGTGCTATCCGCATAATGATCCGATGGTGGTCACGCTGAAGATTGCAACAAAAAAGGTGGCTAGGATCCTTATAGACACAGGGAGTTCCTGTGATATAATCTATCGAGACGCATTAGAAAAATTGGAATTGGGGGATGTCATGCTAAAGCCGGTCAATACCTCCATGTATGGATTCGCTGGCGAATTGGTAATGCCAATGGGGTCATTAGTTTTACCGGTGGTGGTAGGAGAGAGGCTAATAAGGAAGACTGTCATGATAGAATTCATGGTGGTAGATTGTCCAGGAAACTTTAATATTATCTTAGGAAGGCCTTTCTTGTTCAAAGCAAAGGCAGTGGTGTCCATCTACCATCTTTGCATCAAATTCCCAATAGACGAGGAGGTTGGCAGAGTGAGGGGTGATCAGGAATCCGCCAGACGATGCTACGCGGATTTAGTGAGAAGACATGACATATCAATGGCAAACCTGAGAGATTCAAAGAGTCAAAGATTGTCGGAGAATAGACCAGTAAAGGAGACAGAGAGCTGGAACAGTTCAAATACGCGAAAATGATGAAACTAAGGTAGTCAAAATTGGTTCTCATTTGGAACTTGGGATCAAAAAGGGGCTGATCGATTTATTAAAAGAGTACAATGACGTATTCGCTTGGACGCACGAAGAAATGCCAGGGATACACCCATCCGTCACAACTCATCGCCTATGCGTAGACCCAAACGTCAAACCATAGAAACAGAAGAGAAGGGCCTTTAATCAAGAAAGGAATGAGGCGATCAAAGATGAAGTGGATAAACTCATGGAAATAGGTTTTATACGAGAAGTTGAATATCCAGAGTGGATAGCCAATGTAGTGCTGGTAAAAAAGAAAAATGGAAACTGGAGGATGTGTGTGGACTTCACTAACCTTAATAAAGCTTGTCCCAAGGATTGTTTTCCACTTCCCAAGATAGATCAGTTGGTCGATGCAACATCAGGGTACGACTTGTTGAGCTTCATGGATGCGTTTGCAGGGTACAACCAAATAAAAATGTTCGGGCCAGACTAGGAGAAAATGGCTTTTATAACAAATCAAGGACTCTTTTGCTATCAAGTGTTGCTGTTCGGATTGAAAAATGCTGGGGCTACGTATCAAAGGTTAGTGAATAGACACTTAAGAAACCAAATAGGAAGAACAATGAAGGTATATGTTGATGACATGATCACCAAGTCTGAAAAGGCCGAAGAACACATAAATCACCTCAGAGAAACCTTCACAATCTTGAGAGAACATGGGATGAAACTCAACCCAGGGAAGTGCACGTTTGGGGTGGGGACAAGCAAATTTCTTGGATATGTAGTTCACAAGCGAGGCATAGAGGCGAATCCCGATAAGATTAAAGCCATTATTGAAATGAAGTCACCAAGCAGGCAAAAGGAGAGTCAAAAGTTAACAGGATGCGTTGCGGCGCTGAATCGGTTCATATCCAGAGCCACTGACAAGTGCCATCCTTTCTTCAAGGCCATGAGCAGAGGGAAGAAGAATGGTTGGGACGAACGATGTGAACAAGCTTTTCTAAAATTAAAGAAATACCTGGCGGGACCACCATTGCTAAGCAAGCTAGAAGAAGGAGAAAAACTCAACCTGTATCTATCAGTGTCGGACGCTGCCCTGAGTTCGGCCCTGGTTCGAGAAGACTCCGGAGGGACACAAAGGTCGATTTATTACATAAGCAAGGGGCTGACAGAAACGGAGAAAAGATATGCAAAAGCGGAATTATTCTGCTATGCAGTGTTGGTCGCCTCAATAAAATTGAGACCTTATTTCTTAACCCATAAAATTGAGGTGCTCACGGACCAACCAATAAGTCAAGCATTGCACAAACTTGATGTCTCAGGAAGATTAGTGAAATGGACCCTGGATCTAAGCCAATACGACATGGAGTATAAACCAAGAAAGGCTATAAAAGGACAAGCTCTGGCTGACTTTGTAGTAGAGTTAAGCTTCTCAGAAGACCCAAACGACGAAGCAATCGAATCGCAGAAGAAGAGTGTCAAGAAGGGAAATGAATATGGGGGAGTCGAAAGGGTGATGACGTCAACCGAGCCAAGGTGGGAGATGTTTGTTGATGGATCAAGAAATACGAACGGAAGCGGAGTAGGAATCGTTCTCTAGGACGCAGAAGGAACCAGAAAAATGGTGGGCTTGAGATTCCAATTCAAAGCGACAAATAATGATGCAGCGTATGAGGCGTTGCTTTCCGGACTGCGTTTGGCGCTGGCACTCAAAATAAAAAATATAATAGTAAAGAGTAATTCACAATTAATCGTAAACTAAGTGAAAGGGGAGTACCATGCGAAACAGGACAACGTGATAGCTTACTTGAAGGAGGTGGGGAGGTATGCTAAAGAACTAGAAATTTTTGAAATTCAGCAGATACCCAAAGAAGAAAATGGAATGGCAGACCACATTGCCAAATTGACTTCCGATCCTGAAGCCTTAATGCCCCAGGGGATGCGGCTCAAAATTTTAGAAAAACCCGGAACGCTCTTAGAAGGTGGTGAAATACAATGCATCAGTAATAGACCGTGCTGGATAGACCCAATACGTCAATATTTGGAGAAAGGGACAATACCAGAAGACCCAAAAGAAGCAGCCAAACTCAGAAGGAAGTCTAGCCGATTCTGCATGATTGACGGTGAAATCTATAGGCGGGGTTTCTCCCTACCCCTTCTAAGATGCATTCATGAGGAAGAGGCAAAGTTGGTACTAGAAGAAGTTCATAAAGGAGAAAGTGGGAGTCACTCGGGACCAAGGACATTGGCTCACAAAATAATAAGACAAGGATACTACTGGCCAACGGTTCACCAAGATTCACAGGATTTAGTCAAACACTTTGATGCATGTCAGAGGTTCTCAAATATCCAACACCTTCCCCCAACCACATTGAGAGCAATAACATCACATGACCTTTTGCGATATAGGGAATTGATCTGATATGGCCAATGCCTAAGGGTAGAGGAGGCATGAAGTATGCAGTTGTGGCGGTAGATTATTTTACAAAGTGGGCAAAAGCAGAAGCACTCGCCACCATAACAGAGGCAAAGGTGACCAGTTTTGTTTGGCGATCGATCGTGTGCCGATTTGGGATCCCCCACGCCATTATCTCAGATAACGGGACTCAATTTGACAACGAACGCTTTCGAGCCTTTTGCCAAGAGTATGGAATACGCAACAAGTATGCTTCCGTTGCCCATCCTTAATCCAATGGTCAAGTTGAAGCTATTAACAAAATAATAAAGAAAATATTGAAGAAAAAATTAGAAAGCAGAAAAGGGGCTTGGGCGGATGAACTACTTGCGACTCTTTGGGCATATAAGACCACAGAAAGAACTTCAACTAGAGAGACACCATTCTCACTAGCATTTGGAGTGGAGGCGATGGAATTAGCGGAGATGTTATGCATCAGCACCAGGGCCAAGGATATTGACATGGACGACAATGAGCAGAAGATGAGAAGTAATTTGGATCTCCTCGAAGAGAAACGAGAAGTAGCCAATCGAAAAGTTGAAGCTTATCAAAGGAGGGTGGCAAGATACTATGAGAAGCGAGTGAGACCCAGAAGACTTGCAAAGGGAGATTTAGTGCTCAGGAAAGTGACAAAGGAGGGTGGCAAGATACTATGAGAAGCGAGTGAGACCCAGAAGACTTGCAAAGGGAGATTTAGTGCTCAGGAAAGTGACAGTCAATACCAAAAGGTCAGAAGATGGAGTGTTAGGGCCTAACTGGGAAGGCCCATATCGGGTAGAAATGGAACTGCGACTAGGAACCTATAAGCTGGCCACAAGTGATGGGAAGCTGATCAAGCACACCTGGAACCTAGAATATTTAAAAAAGTACTATCAGTAAGAAAGAGTTGTCCTAGTTATGTTATTTCAATTCCAATAAGGTGCAACGAAGCATCAGGACTTGCTGTATGAGTAATATTTTATGCCCAGTATCTTATTGAAGTCAAGGTGGCCAATTGCTCACCAAGTCCAAAAAAATGATGATGAATGAGAAGAAATAAAATGAAATGCAAAACAAAGAATTAAAAGGGATAAAGCCAGAAGAGCTTATCCTAAGAGTCAAACCTGTAAGAAAGCCGAAGTGGTTACAGGAAGAGACCCAAATTAAAGTCTGAGAGAATAACTCATGACTAATGGCCGTGTTGCCGAGGATCGCGACCCGACACCAGTTGTAAAGAATGTGAGATACATTCACCTGTATGGATTAATTTTAACATTATAGTAAATTGAAATGTCAGGCTCAAAGGAGACGTCCTTTGGTCTGTAATTTCAAGATTACAAGGCAAATCATTCAGAAGAACAAATATAGATAAAATAAGCCTCTCTGCCAACTACTAATAAAACCATAGAAGTACAAGGGCCACAAAAGCTACACAACGAGCCCAAAAGAAGGGTACAAATGAGAAAGCAAAGCAAACATGAAGATTCTGATTACGAGATAAAGAGATAATGTAGAAATTAACCAATATAAAAGTCCATAAAACATTCTGAGCTCACCGAAAGGCCCAGGGATGTAACAAAATATTGGGCCCGTCAGGAGGCCCAAAAACAACGAAAGTAAGCTTACAAAATATCGGGCTTATCAGAGGGCTCAGAAGCAAAATGGCAGGATTACAAAATAACGGGCTCACCAAAAGGCCCGAAATACCAAGTCCATAAAACAACAAGTCCGTAATATGATAAGTCCACAAAATAGGGCGCTCCAAAAGGCCCAAATGACAAAATATAAAAGTCCATAAATTGCTAGGCACTCCAAAAGGCCCAACATAAACCAACAGTCCAAAAGGAAAACAAGTAAAATAAAAAAGTGGGGTCAAGCAGCCTTGTTGTCATCCAGACCATCCCCATCGGAACCAACGGTAGAAGTTCCGGCGGCGTCAACTTCCGGAGGAGGGCGAGCAGCCAGGGGACGAGCAGAGAAAGCAATCCTCGGAGGGATACTCATCCCGAAGAGATCCAGGCCCGGATACAAATGCATAATCTCCTTTTGGGCCTTATAAAAGGTATTCTTCACAGCGTTTTCAATCTCAGACTGAAGTTCATCGATTTTTAATAAGGTGAAGTCTCTAGACTCAGTTAGAGCCCTGCACTTTTCCTCAGAAGCTCCAAGCATCTCGCTTAAAGTTTGATTCAGCTCACGACAGGATTTCACCTCCTCTTCCAAACGGCAAAACTTGGAAAACATCTCATCATGATCATTCTGCAAGGACTCCTTCTCCTTCACAAAAGACTCAACCGATTTTCGAACATGAAAGGATGCAAAGGCATTCTGTAAAAGAAAGAAAATGAAGAGGATAAGGAAATAAGCTGTAAAGGTGAGATGAAACCCCATGCGCAAGGACCAAAATAACAATGTCGAAATAAGCCCTTACCAAGCAAGCTATGGAACAATTGCATTCAATAGCCTTTAGCAATGGTCCAGGAGCAACTTCAACCAGATTCTCCCTATTAATCTGGTCATTCAAGAAGGATTGAATCTCAGAAAAAATGGTAGACCGGTAAACATTCCCCACAAGAGGAGGCAAGGACAGGCCGTCGGTGTCACGTTGGCGCTTAAGAGGAGGAACAGAGGCTTTAGAGGCATCAGTCATAGGCCGAGGGTGAACAGGAGGAATGGTAGAAGGCTTGCTTGAAGCTAGGCACCGCAACACCCTCCGTACAGCACTATCCCCTGTCTTTGTCTCAGGCTCTTTACTTTTGGTCACGGCCAGAGAGGAAACAGGAGACGCAATATTAGCAGCAGCCTTAGGGATAGGAGCGTCACTTTCTCGCTTTACTGGAGGCGTAGAAAAGATGGAGCATGCTCACAACCCTGAGGGAGAGAAGGCAGAGCTACAAAGACAACAGTATTCACCTCAGAGTTAAATAAGATAAAAGAGAAAGAGTGAAAGGGAGGGATACTAACCGATTACAGCGGCAGAACCAGTCGTAAATCTTTTGAGAACCCGTTCCTTATCAGCACTCAGATCAGCCTTTTTACCAGTCCAAAGGCGCACACCTGGAGAGGTAACAACAAAAAGCAAATAAATACATGCACGCGAAATAATGTCAGATAATGCCAAAAATAAGGGTTTAAATAATCACCTTCATGATTTACCAGAAGAGGAACTGAGCAAAAATCGTCACAAGTACCAGTCGCGTTGCCCTAGTCGCCAGAAACAAACACCCGCTTAGATGCCCATTTGCGGTTGTTAAACTGATCAAAGCGGACCGGATTGATGATGGGATCGTGAGAACGATCGATAAAACCCCATTCACGTTCAAGCGAGAGCTCACCAAAATGCCCAGATCTTCAAAAGAAGGGTCACCCCAACCCTCTTGCATTTGCCAGATGTTATAGCAAGCCATCATGAACTTATAAAAATGAGGATAAGCTTGGATAGGAGCTATGTTAATCACACTAAACAACCGGCGAAGAAATGAAGGCAAGGACAAAGTAAGTCCAAACTCAAAGGAACGTACATTAAATGCGACTTCCCCAAATGGCGGGCGGGATGGACGCTCGAACTCTTCAGGGATCCTGACAGAAACGGAATCAAGAAGATTCAGGGAGTCCACCAAGTCTGAAAATTCATCTTCAGTAACAGAGGATTGGAGTCCATCAAAAAATCTGCTAGATGACCCGGAGATCGGAGAACGACCTTCAGAATCGCCACAGGAACTCCCTGGGCTCCGAGAACCTGCCATCGAGGGGCTTGAGGGGGCAACCTCGGAGGGTTTGCGCTGACCCCTAGTTGAAGGGCGTTTCGACGAACGAGAAGCAAGGATACGCACCTCTAGCTGAATGGGACGCGACGAGACACCAGAAGGTAGAGGAGCCAAGTTGCGGTGGGAAGGAGAACAGGCGTTAGCAACCAAATTCGAGAAGTTGAAAGACATCAGAATACTGTTTTTTAAAAGCAAACTGAGAGTAGTGGGTGAGGAAGGAGAAGCGAGAGAAAATAGTAACACCTATATATAAAGTGTATATCTTGTCACTAGAGGAGGAATAGGTGTGGAAGAAGAAAACCATACCATCAAATTAATTAAGGGAACTGGAACGTTTCGAATGGAATGGGGAAGCGTGAAAGTGGCAAACAATATCATTAAAGAAGGGCGACGATGCGACCGAAGAGGCAGAGGCTTGATACGACGACATTGGAAACGAAGTGGTGTGAAAAACTGAAAGAGGAAACCAAAAGACAAAAATTCTGGCAGAATATGAGTAGTCTGGTTGGAAACGAATTAGAAAACTAATAGTTGACATCATAACAAAACCATAGGAGAGAGTCGATTGGATCAGGTGGGTTGGGCCCGTTTCAATAAATTTCATTAACCCAACCGAGGGGCTAGATGATTGGGTCAGAACAAATGTAGGTAAAATGGGCCCGTGCGTCTAAGTCATAATTAATTAAGCCCAATATGTAAAATAAGTAAGTCAAGTTGTAGAATTGTTGTCAAAATTCAATTTAAGTCAAAAGAGAAGAACGAGGTGCTCAGGTCAAATAAGGACCAAACACAACAGAAGCCAAGCATAGCAGAGACCAGACCTGTGAACACAAGATCGAGAAATACACGAAAATTAGATAAAGCAGAGGTAACCAGAGAATGATAGACAAAAAGCAAATGATCAGACAACTCAAAATGGCAAGTCAAACGAGGTCGAAAATGAACCATCGTAAACGGCTAAAGAGCAAAGGCAGTGGTCTTCGGTATAAATATAGGAGGAAGAAAGAAAATAGAGGCAGCTTGAATTTGATATTACAAATTGAAATTGTTGAGAGTCAATCTTGGCTCAAACACTTTGTGGTTACCAATACTCGTCTCCGCTGCAATAGATCACCGATTTGTTCAACAAGTGGTATCAGAGCTAGCCGTGTTTTCCCAACAACTGGTATTAGAGCCCTTGATTTGTGAGCAAGCATTGATGTGGTCCGTGAGTTTTGGTTTTGTCAAAGTAAACATGGGTTAAGGTAAGATGAAAGCGAAAGGTTTTGAAGGATGGGTAAATCTCCCGGAGTCTCTATAAGTTTTGAAAAATATAGATATGGTTTTTCTGGTCGAGTTTGGAGCTGGTTGCGTGAGAAAAAAAAGAAGTTAAAGTTGAAAAAAATTTGCAAATATTGTCAAGATGTAGTCTGTAATAATCATAAAGATGAAAAAGCTTTATCGGTATTTCTCGAGCGATGGCGGTGGTGATCTATGACATGTATGATTGTGGTGGTAAGATAGCCTTGAGACTTTTGTGGTTTTCTATTAACGCAAAAATCAAAAGATGTGGTCTAAGATTCTAGTCTGGTCAAATAGTCAAAATAAAATTGAGGGTTTGATTAGTGGTATTTTAGAATTTTTGTGGGCTGAGAATTTTGATCAATTGGTTAGTGAACTCAAATTAGAAATGACTGTGAGGAGCGATTCAGCAAAGGCTCCGACTGTACGCTGGGATAGGTGTCCTTATGACATGTTTTGAACCACTAAGGTTGTTATGATAAAGGATGAAATTGCACGGGCATCTAATCAGCATGGATGTGGGTGTGGTGGAAAGTATGTCGATGGCTAAGGAGTTTTTTTGAAGCTGATGTAGGAAGCTGCACCATGATTTATTTAGCAAGTGTTTTCGACATGTGCCGAGAAAAGAAAATCTTAGGTTGATGGTTCCTAAGTGGTTTGTCTTGGGATGGATCGTACTTGAGTGGGTATACCTTCATGGTGGGATATGGTGACTCTGGTTTGAGTTGTGGTCGTCAAAAAGAGGTAAAGGGAATTCTCATCAAGGGGTGGTTTGTTTGGATTGTGACGAGAATTCGGGTATATTCCGGTATCCATAATTGGTTTGTAATTAGGAAAAGACTCGAAGACTGTTTTGGAAGTGTTATATTTGATTAGGAATAATATTTCCTAAAGAGGATTTTAATTAGAAAAGAGATCCTAGAGAATTCTAAATAGGAAAAGGTTTTCTTAACGGTTTAGGATTACTTTGTGACTAAGTAATCTAATGCTATAAATATGGTATTTGTATCTATTAATAGATATCCTGAGAGAACAATGTAGATCTAGTTGGTTAAGTTTGGGAGGTGCCCCATGAGGGCCTGGGAACCATGGAGACCATAGAGATCTTAAGTTCTGGGATCGAGTCTTGTTATCCTATGAGAGTCATATGAGGAGAGCTTATGTTTGAAACTGTAACCAATGTAATTGGATTGGGGAGTGAGAGATGGGTATTCTGGTTGTAACTGTTGCTTTATTGTTATATAGTGAATTAGTCTCTCGTCGTCTTGACGGCCGTGGTTTTTTCCCTTTTTGGGTTTCCACGTAAAAACCTTGTGTCTTATTTTCTATCTCTATTTCTTGTCTTGTCTTGTGTATGTTATTTTACTTTATGGTTACCAATACTCGTCTCCGCTGCAATAGATCACTGATTTGTTCAACAAATGGTATCAGAGCTAACTCTAACCGTGTTTTCTAATAACATATATTGATAGATAAAACTTTCAGAAATCTCCCACACACCGACAGAGTATCTTTATTCATTAAAAACCTTCCATAAGTACAATTTCTCTTCCATATACAGAAAAATTGGAAACTACTGCGTATTCAAAATCATAGAAAATATGAAGGAACCAATCAAAGTTGTTACCCCAAACGTAGGCGTAATGGAGCTCTACTCCCGAATCACAATAGAGAACATAACTAACAAATTTGCAGGGCGCAGGATTTACAAAATCATGTGTAGATCATCATCTCTTTTTCGATCCTCTTCTCCACAACCAACACATTCTCCCTCTCTCCTCCACAACCAACACATTCTCTCTGATTGACTCTACTATCGACTTCTAATTACCACCAACACAGGTACTTCTTCGTTTTTCGAATTTTCTTGTGACGTATAAAATATAAAATATCAAATATTGTTTGAAATTAAAATTAAAAATGATAAAAAAAATTATTCATTAAAATACTGATAAAAAATAGAATAAAAAATAAAAAATCATTTAAAAATAGTATTTAATTAGAAAGTTAATAAAAATAACGTTTTAAAATAATTTTTAAATTTAATTAAAATTTTTAAAATTAGATATTAAATACCTAAATAAACTCAAACGCTATCCAATGATTTAAAATCTTTTCAGGATATATGAGCTTAAAAAGCACCAGCTTTAATATAGTGAAGGCTGCCAATCAGTGGCAGATGCAGAAATTATAAAATGGGGACATCATGTTAGGTTTGCTATTTGTTAATAGCTGACATTTATATTGTTTATTTTAATAAATTATATATTTAAAATTTAACGAAATGATAAAAATATATGTATTAATTTATTTTTTAAATAATTGATTAGTGGTATGAATTTAATTTTATAAAAATATATTTATAGTTTTATTTTTTTTAAATTTTAATTTTAAATTATAATCTAAAAAATATTAATGAAGTTACTAATTTTGGTTATATATTAAAATTATTACATGACCAAAATTTTAAAGGGAATTTTTTTAATGAGTATGATAGTTTAAGATTTGATTATATTAGTTATAATTTATTTTATTATTTAAATTGAATAGATAGTATTGAAATTTAAAAAAATAAAAATAATAAATGTAAATTGTTAATATTAAATTCGAACCATGTGCAAGATAGCTTTTGAAGAATCCAAATAAATATATTACTATTTTAAGAATTTTATATGAATAATTAAAATAATTTTATACATTTTTATAATTACTAATTTTAGTTATGATTATTACCATATATCAATTATCAATTCTATGATGTTATATATAATTTATATATTTTTTAAATAATGAGTGGTCGAGATTGATAAGGCGGATCCGCCTCTGCTGATCACTCATGAATCCAGATACGGACAAATCTGGAAATTCTGGCATGTTAAGCATAATTTGTGAATCCAGGAGAGGATGTGACGATCAAAGTCTACATTAAACGTGAAAGTGGGTCGCTGGTGACAGATTTGGATTCGAATACAATTGTTTACATATACACAGCACCATTTCATTTTCATAACCAAGAAAACATACAAAACATGTTCATAGAACAACAAAATCTCTCTGGAAACACGGAACAAAACCAACTACAAACACTCAGATATGAAACCAATCATATATAACCTCATGGTTCGCATACAATCACACCTGTATAATTTATTCTACTCAACACACCTCTGAAACCATACACATACCTTCATATGACACTGCTAGTGCAGTCCAGGAAACTCACCACGATGTGCTCCTCTCCCATACCCCATCGCTCTCGCCGGCCTACCTCCTCCTCCAGCTGTTGTAGAATCTGAAGCTGTTTTCTCATTCCATGTATTCTCTCTATTTCCTCGTAGTGGGTGATTAAATACCACACTTGCAAATAACTTCATATGCGCTTTAATATGTTTCATGTCATCCCCTGTTTCCTCTGCTTTTTCATTCTCTGTTCCTTTCTCCTCTGCTGCTGATGCTTCGTCAGAAGCGGGTTTCACTTCCTGTTTTACTTCGTCTCCCATTCCGCTTGCTGTCTGTTTCACATCATCCCCTGTTTCGTCTCCATTCTTTATTGCTTTTGATGTTTCATCAGCAGCGGATTTCGCTTCGTCGCCGATTTCATCACCTATTTTGCTTGCTGTCTGTTTCACATCATCCCCTGTTTCCTCTGCTTTGTCTGCACCCAATTGATCATCACCTATCACGCTTGCTGTCTGTTTCACTTCATCCCCTGTTTCCTCTGTTTTCTCTTCTCCTTTCTTCTCGGCTTCAGCAGGTGATTCGGCTTCCTGTTTTGCTTCATCACCCGTTTTGCTTTCTGTCTGCTTTGCCTCATCCCCTGTTTCCTCTGCTTTCTCTTCTCCTTTCTTCTCAGCTTCAGCAGGTGGTTCGGCTTCCTGTTTTACTTCATCACCCGTTTTGCTTTCTGTCTGTTTCGCCTCATCCCCTGTTTCCTCTGCTTTCTCTTCTCCTTTCTTCTCGGCTTCAGATGGTGATTCGGCTTCCTGTTTTACTTCATCACCCATTTTGCTTCCTGTCTGCTTCGCATCCTCCCCTGTTTCCTCTGCTTTGTCTTCTTCTTCTTCCTCCCCAGCTTCAGAACCTGGTTTTTCTCCACCGCCCAATTCATCATCACCTATTACGCTTGCTGTCTGTTTCACACTATCCCCTGTTTCATCTGTTTTCTCTTCTCCTTTCTCCCCGGCTTCAGAACCTGATTTCGCTCCCTGTTTCACTTCGCCACCCATTTCATCACCCATTTTGCTCGCTGTCTGTTTCACTTCATCCCCTGTTTCCTCTTTACCTTTCTCCGCAGCTTCTGATGTTTTACCAGAAGCTTTCTTCACTCCCTGTTTCACATCATCCCCTGTTTCGCTTCCTTTCTGTTCCACTGCTGATTGCTCAAGACCTGATTTCGCTTTCTCCTTCCCTTCCTCCGCCGTTTCGCTTTCTTTACCTTTACCGTCTGAAGCTTCTTCTTCACCTTTCTCCGCTGTCTGTTCTGCTCCTAACGCTTTATCAACAGCTTCTCCTGAAGCTTTGTCTGCCACATCTGCGGCTTTGTCCCCAACGGAAGTAGCTGTATCTTTCACGGACTGCAGTGCGTCACCTGCCGTGTCCGTCACCAGACCCATTGATAAACGCTTTGATATATGCTCTCCAGGGTTCAATTGTGATACGTACCTCGACGCCTCTACAAAACAAACACATTTGTTCACAATTTGATCCAATTGGGTATAAAATTATAAACAAATTAAATTACCATCTGCAGCCGCATTGATCTGATCTGTAGCTTTTGAAGCAGATTCTTGAATCATCTGTTGTGTTTCTTCTTTTGTCTTGCTTCCTTCCGCTAGTCTGTCCTCTTCCTTCTTCAATCCCAATTGCCTGCACATAATACATATTTATCAGATGAATCTAACATTACAAATTATTATTATCATTACAGAGCACTCACTCGGATAATTTCTCATAAGCCCAATCAGCCCAAGTGGAGTCCGGAGCTTCTGCTGGTGGCATTGGTTCTGCTGCTTCCACCGACATCATTGCCACCATCATCATCACTACCACGGCTATCAAAATCCCGTTTCTCTTCCCCATTGTTGTAAAATCAATGACATACAGAGGCTATTTGGTTCTTTTGTATAATGTGACAATGCATGCGGTTTATATATATAACGAGTCGGAAACTGTTCTTGACGGGAGGTGGTTACGTGGCAGTGTTTAAAGGTGTTGGTGCCACGTGTGGGTTTGGTAGACCACAATTGACTGCTAGTTTTCTGTTTTTAACGGGCTTTTTGTTCCTACGTTGTAGGAGGATTCAATAACGCTTTTATATTAAAAATGGGTGATTCATAATTGTCTGAGGTATTTTATTTTGGTTCAAATTAAGTAAATTCTACATTGAGGTTTATATTTCTTTTTCTTTTTCTGCCTTTTAAGATTAATAATTCTTTTTTCCCCTTTATTAGTTTAACATTTTTTTATACATTGGTTCGTGGTTAAAACAAGTGAAAGTGAAAAAAAAAAAAAATAAAACCTAAATTGTTTCCTATATTATATATCAGGGTGGGATTAATAAAATAATTTTAAATAATAGAAGTGAATTGGATATGACTAAATATACCGTAGTTTTATGTTTGGTGGAAAAAAGGATAGCACTAATATTTATGTAAATTTTAATCTGCTTAATTATGGATCAAATGATTTGAGATAGAATATAAAAAATAGTAATATAATATAATTTTTATTTTAATATAAATTACTATACGTACATAATTTTTAAATATATTGTAAAAATAAAAATATAATTTAAAATTTTGATTATTTCATTAAAAATAAATTTGTGATGCACATTCATTCCCTTATTAAAACTAAAATAAATTTACAATAAATAGATAATCTTAACCATTAATTTTAATAAAATATCCACATACGAAATTCCACTCCTTCGTCATACAAACATGGTGAGGTTTCTTTTAACTTTATTCAAGATTACCAATCCCATATCAACTTATTTTGATTTCTCTTCTCAGTTGATGCTAATCATTTTTTATTCTTGTTCAACCTGACCCTAATTATTTCTCTTCTCTTCTCAATTAACTTGAACTACCTGCATTGTCTGAATTAAGAAACAATTAATGGCAATATCAAAATTTGGTAAGATATATTATCTTTTTATAATCTACTTGATTAAGAGCTATGTTACCTTGAGTCCTGTTTGACTAACGAGATCACTCTTAAACTGAATTATCAATGATAGCTGCAAATAAAAAGGTTACAACATAGAGTCTTGCATATCTGGAATAGTCTTTTCTATCAAGATCACCCATTTTAAGTTCCATATGTAACTTCATATTTGGTAGGCAAAAGATCAATCGATCAAGTTTGTAGTATCCTTAACCAGATACCTCAAAGGAACTTAAAGTTAATTTTATGAAAAATGAGAAGCTTTGACAAGAGCTCATTTTATTCTTCCACACTTTTATAAGGAAAATCCGCAATCTCCAATTCTCGCAAAGAAAACCAATTGCCACGAAGAGAAGTTCAAATTCCTAATTACTATTAACTCTGAACATTCACATTACATTCTTATATTCAATCCAGCTAATGCCTAAGATTCTTAATAACATGGCATCTCGTTAATAGACATTTCAACATCTCTAAAATGACCTTTTCAACCTTGATAGTGGACATACAAGTATAATGATCTAAAACAACCAAAACAACAAATTAGATCAGATAACAACAAGTCAGAACACCTCACTACATGACTCAAATTATGGTTTGACCCTAAAACCAAATTTGAATAAGTGAATGGTCTTCTAATACTTCAATGGTAAAAGATTACAAAGAACAATGAAGTTTCTTGATAGCCAACTCCTTACCTTCTCTATGCCTAATCTCTGTATCAATGACAGAGTTATTTAACCTGGTAAGTAGAATTTCGATTGGTTGTTCCAGTTCACGCAAGTTACACAAGTTACAACATCATTGTACATGAGAAATTCACAAATATCAAGCTAGCTTAATATTGATAAAATCTAGGGTTTAAACCTATAGATTGGGTAACAACCAAAACAACAAGTTAGAAAAGGAGATCATCAACCTAAATTTAATTAATTGATCAAAGAAAAAAGGAATTGAAGAGAGAGCGAATGAAGATGATTTGAAGAGAAGAAACTAAGAAACAAGAGTTGCATGTGTGAGAGTGCGTTAGAGAGAGAGGGAGAGATGCATGAAAGGTTAATATAACTCGTGATGTTAGAGGAGATAATTTTAATCAAATTATTTTTCAGCGAAACAAATTAGACCTAAAATTTATATATCTTTTTAAAACCATTTTACCACCATGAACGTAGTTACCCAGTGGACTAGCCCAATCTGGCAAACCCGCAATTTTTTTATTATAAATATTTATAATAGTATGGTAAATAAAATAAATATTATAACACTTATTCATAAAATTATATTTATATATTAAAAGTTTAAAATTAAACAAAACTATTCAAAAATTAAAATTAAACTAAATTTTTATATTTTGGATTAAGTTGATTTTAGTTTGACTTAAACTAAATATATATATATATATTTATTAAGTGTGTTTAAAAAAATTATTACCATTTTAAAATATATTTATATTTTAAATTTTTTTTTTTTAAAGAAAATATTTAGTTAGATCCCACCAGTATTTATATTAATTTTATTATTCATTTTTTTAATAATTAATATTAGATTGTTCCTTTTATTTTCATTTATATTTATAATATTTTTAAATAATTTTATATTTAACAACTAATTTTAAAATTAAAATTAAGATAAATATTCAATCCAATAATAAATTTTAAGAACTTTTAAAATAAATATAATAACTACCTATAACAACTCGTTGAAATGCTAATTTAATATCTAATCTTACACATTATGGGTTAATAAAAAAAAGCACATACGTTTGTCAAAATTTTAAAAAAATCCTTCCAGTTAGTTCCTAATTACTATACAGATAATTTATGTCATTTTACTGTTCATATTTATTTAAATTTAATATAAATAAATAAATAAACAAAATAAAAGAATTAGACAACAGAACACAACTCCCACTTCATTCGTCTACAATCTCCAAAATCCATCAACACTGATCGTTGTTTCTCCTCTCACTGCTCTGCTCGTCACTCTTCCACCTCCAACATCGATTCGTTCCTCCTTTTCCTACACAAATCTCTTACTCCACCGCCGTCGACGAATCCAAAATCGAACACCACCATTATTTCCACCATTATTTTCTCCGCTCCTCTTTTCCAACTACATCTCTCGCATTGATCTACCTTTGCTTCAACTTGATGCTCTTGAGTTGGATTTTTAAGTTTTAAAAGTTCTTTGATGCAAATATCTCTTTTGTAGATCTGAGTTTATTTGCAAATCTTGATTTGGTGGATTTTATGATTAATTGTTGACTCTTTTAGTGTTTTTGTGTATAAGATAAGAAAAACAGACTGAATTTTTTGTTTTGGTTTTGGATTATGGTATTTGAGTTTGATTTGGATTTTGTGATGGATTATTTATTTTTATTTTATTTTGTTTTGAGAGAACAAGGTGTTGTGAATTTTAATGGTTTTTGGTTTTGGTTTTTGATTATGCTGTTTGAGTTTTGCTTTTGTATATCGTTCATGAAAATGGTTTTTGACTAGATCCGATCACGTGATGATGACGATGGTAGTGTTCTAATTTTTTTAATAATATTTTTTTAATTATTTAAAATTATTTGGATGAGGAAGAATCATTTAAAATTATTTGGATGAGGAAGAAGTATATGCTTTTGGGTTTTTGATGTTGATTTTCACTTTCCATCCCTAGTTGTTATTAGTCTGTAAACTATGTGACTTGTTATGATTATTTTATTTTTTTAATTTAGAAAAATAATTGTGAATAGTGAAATGACACACCCTTATCTGTATCCGTGTCCAAATGCCCAAATGTTTACTAATGTGATTGAATAGTAAATTTAACATCTCTTAATGGTAAAGTGTTTTTTTTTTTTTTTTTGAAAAATGGAATTGACGTGATTTTTTTTGGTGATTTTAGCAAACGTATGTGGGTTTTTTTTGGGATTAACCCTTATTCTAATGCTAATTAATTTACTTTTAGAAAAATAAGTATTTTTATTATAGATAATATTTAGTTTATTATAATTAAAATAAAATTTTTTATAAATATTAAACTATAATATTTTAAAAATATTTCTTAGAAATATATCATACCGTAACACGTGGCTCTGCTATGCACCCCAAATTAAAACTAGTCCACCCTATCCGAAATCCTAACTACGTTCCGGTTTACCACCTCGGTTAAGTTTTGAATGGAAAAGTGCAAAACGACCAAAATATCTATGTGGTACATTTTAGGAAAACTACTAAAAAAATCTCTTAGGCTGTGTTTGGATTATTGTTTTGTATAGTATGGTTTAGGTTATTAATAACCTATACCTTGTTTGGATTATAGATTAGGTTGACATGGTTTAGTTTAGTTTAGTTATGTATGGGTTGATTTGGATTAGATTTGTAACCCACCAATTTGGGGTGTTACCATAGGTTATATTTTTTATTTTCCACAATTGTCCTTCTAATATTAGGAAAATTACAAAAATATAAAAGTGTAATCATGAATTTTCACTATATTGGCTTTTTCTTTTTATTTTGGGAGTGTTTAATTTTATTGAATTAATTTGTTTTTTTTTATTTATTTAATTTGGTTATTCGAGATAGCGTTTTGGTTGTTCATTTGATTTAACTCTTTTTTTAAAATATATTTTATTTGGTTATTTGAGATAGTTATGGTTTATCTTAAAATATCGTTTTATTTTATTTTATTCATTTTATTTTCCATCTATTTATATGATTCTCAATAAAATATTAAAATTAATCAAATTAATTCAAATATTAATATTTAGTTAGGTTCATTATTTTCACGTAAATTTTAAATATTAAATCTTTTTATATAAGTAAGGTTTTTTTTTTTTTTTTTTTAAAATTTTTTTTTTACATTCTAGTAATATAATATAAATCGAGTTTGTAAATTTAATATTTACAAAAATTGGCTGAAACTATTTTGTTATTGATTTAATATATTTATTAAAAATTAAATTAAAATTTAAAAAATAAATTTTAAGATTTTTTTTTTCAATTTTATTTTTTAAAAATGGATTAATATGCAAATATTTAAATATGTCTAATCTAATTAGAATAATTGAAAAATATATATTCTCGAAAAAAATGTCTTTTTAGTACTTAAAATAAAATAAAAGTATTAAAAAAAATCAAAATTACTTAAATATAGAAAAAAAATATTAAAAAGAAAAATAAATGGCATCTTAATTTTATACTTAATCAAATTAGTAGAAAAAATCAAATAAAACTAAAAAAATAAATTAAATTAACTAAAAATAATAATCAGTGTGAATACTATACAGAAGGGTATTATGGTCAATTTATATCTTTTTAACCCATACTATTAATCCAAACAAAAAATTTCACTTACCGTACAAAACTACATCATCCATCCAAATAGGATTTTAGTACTATATGAAACAATACTGAACTAAACTATACTGAACGATACAATAGTGCCAGCCATCCAAACAATTTAGCACCCGTGTTTAAAATTCAATTTTTTCTAACTCATCTTAAACGATTTCGACTATTTTTTAGACTAGTTTAGACCTAAATATATTTGTTTTAGAAATGACTAAACTAGCACTACCCAAAGGGTCAAACAATTAAAACTAAGGGTGGAAAACAAATTCGGGACTAGACTAGTCCGATTGGAAATGCTCCAAACCGAACCAAAATTTACCTATGCACTGTATAAACAATCTTAATTCGTTCAAATTTTTAAAATGGTTGATTTCATCTATTTGATTTTCTCTGAAAACCCAACTGGTTTAAAAAATTATTTATTAAATATATATGATATAATATAAATAAAAGTAACTAAAATACAAACAATTGTATATATTCACTTATACTATTGATTGAATTTAATTATGCGGTAGAATTAATATTACATAATTTAATTGTATATATATTAGGTATAAAAAACATTAAATGATTAAATATAGTTTTATATAATACTTATTTATTTAATATGTATTATATGAGATAAATATAAAATTATTTTATTTTTAAAGAAAAAAGATCGTTAGACCGAACTGTGCACATCTCCATTTAAAATAATGTTAATTTCATTTTAATAAGTTTTTATTTAGTTAATTTTAAAATGTTAAGGAAATAGAAAATGTATTTTTCTAAAATAGGTGGTGAAATAGTGAAATAATCAGAACTTATGAGTTTTTCTTTTTAAATAATTTTTCTTTTATTTATTTAAAATTACTAAATTAACCTTACAATCAAACTGGTCAACTGTTTAAAGTAATGATTTACATCTAATTGAAGGTTTTTTTAGCTAATTTTATAAAGTTGATGAGGTGTTTTGGGAAATTTTGAAACATAGATGGTAAACTGGCAAAAAAACATAAACATGAGGGTCTTTTTTTTTTTTTTTTTTTTAATTTTTTTAAAATTTTTTTAGCAATTTCCCTAACAGCAATTATGATTTTTGAAATAGTGCATAGTAAACTAAATCACATTAGTTTCTTTTTTTTTTTCCTTATTTTATTTTTACCAGATCAAAATATTAAAATTTTTAAAAGAACTTTTTGACTTAAGTAGGCCTCTAAGAGACGAGTCTGATAGTAGTGATCTCGGTGATTGGTGATGGAATGAAGGATATTCTATGAAATTAAATATTTTCAAAATTTTCTTAAAATAATTTCTCCTTCGTCCAATTACTGAGTGACAGTGGTCCACTACCATTGGACCTGTATCTTAGAGCTCTACGAAAGTTCAAAATATCTTTTGAAAATTTTAAACATTTTTCACCCTGACAATGGTAAAACGGGGGAAAACGAAATTAGTGTGGTTTTTGGGAAATAAAATTTCAAATATGCGGTGGTTTTTTGGGATTATCCTTTATAAAAATATTTTCCGCATTTTTTTAGTTGTTACAATTTGTTTTTTCATGTAAAACTAGGAGGCAATTTTTCTCTCAAACTACTGTTAAATCCACACGTTAATAAACATTTAATACATCATTAAATGAAGTGGCCAATTCAAATTAAGCTTTGAATAATGTGGGGTTCACAGATGAAAAAAACAAACAAACAAACATTTACATCAAACCCCCCAAAATATTGGAGTTCCCCACCAAAATTCAAAAACCAAAGAGAAAAACTCACTCAACCAGTGGTATAAAATCTCCAAGTGAACTAGAGAGTCTGTGTGTTCATGTTACACCATTAGAGATTAAATCACAAAAAAATGGACTTATTTACTTATACCCAGTACACAGCACACAGTGCACATTAGTTATAGTTTTATACGTTACATAAACACAACCCAATATTAAAGAAGTACTTTTTCTTCTTTTTTTTTTTTTTTTTAGGGTAGGTCTTCTTTTTCATTCTTGTTTTTGGTGGGTGGTTGCAACAAATGTCAGATTCTTTATAAAATGAAAATTGACTGTGATGATGACAATATGTGATGCTTGAAATTCTCAGAGTCAATGGTGGAAATAACTACAAGAATCCATAAAAGGGCAAGAAGAAGCAGGACAGGATTGGACAACTTCCTTTTCAAGTTGATGTTCTTGTTGAATTGTTTCACGAGGCAATCAATTTCTCGACTGAAGAAATTATAGAAGTACAAGGAAGGGGATTGAATCTAGATGAATTGGAAGGGTATGAAGTGTTTGATCAAGCTATGTTTTTTGAGAATGAAACTTCAATAACTTTCTGCTATGTGGAAAAAAAAAAAGATAAGTTAATTTTTGTGAAGGGGTATGTAAGAAAAAGGTAGGTCACTTTTTGTTGAGAAAATAATCAGAAAAAGGATAGGAGAAAAAGATAAGTTACTTTTTATAGAGAAAATAATCAGAAAATGAATAGGTTAGGTTTTGTAAATGAGATAAATAAATATATATATATATATATATATATATATATGGCAATATTTTGTAAAGGGGACACTTTTTGGAAAACAGAAATAATTTCAACTTCTAGCTTAGCGTATAAATGCAGACAAACATGTCACAGATATAAAGGAACTTAATCAAATGCATGTAAAGATTATATTATTACTGCACCTGTATGTGCTAGTGGCACTATTGCCAAAAATGAAGAAGAAAAACCAAGTTCATAAAATGAACTAAATGCACTATTGCGGGAAAAAGAAAAAGTAACATAGCACACAAGGATCCTACTACATAATGTTTTAATTGGTTCTTATTTGGTTTGTCTTCATTTGACGATTATAGTACATGGTCTACCCGTAAAACATGACACATCACTTAGACCATGTGCAACTATAGTCACAACCCCATAAGACACAATATGGAATAAGTTCTCATCATCATCTCCTTGTCCTAACAATAAAGCACTACTAACTAGAATAAAACACAACACAACCAACAACATTCTGAAATGGACAACAACTTGACAGAGCAGTTAATGTGTTATATTTGTGCCATGTTTTTATGTGAATTTTGACTCTTATGTGAAAATTGATACTTAATTACCTCTTTTCTTGATTTTTTTTATAGATTTGGGGCAAGTTTTTATAACTAAAGATTATGAGGGACAAGGAGGCAATTCCCAACACAAGTCAATGTTTTATGTTGTGGAGATTGAGTTAAGCACGTGAAGACCAAAAGAATTTTTAATTTTTGAATTATAATTTTTTTTAGAAACTTTAGGAGATGTTGTGGGCGCAGATTTTCATATATCTTTATGTTTTTTTTTTTTTTAAAATTTTTAATTCTATCTTTTGGATCAATTATTTCATAAGAGCACAATACATTTAGTCTTGAATTTTTCTGGACGGGGAAGAGCTTTCTGCAATAGAGTTTGATTTTTTTTCCTCTTTCATTGTTATTTTATTTTTCGTTCAATTATAAGGTCACAATTGTAAATGAGAAGTACAACATAATTGTAGACGAATTTCTAGGTTTGAAACACATTGAACCCAAAAAAAAAAAAGGTCAAAATGAAGGACGACACGATAAACCCTAATTTTTATTTTTTGTTCTAAGCTTTAGTTATTATTTTTTTTAACTCACTTTTAGATTTACAATACGTTTTAATTAATTAAGGTAGGTTTAATTGTCTTCCTTATTAACCTGGTTTAGTGTAGTAAGTGGTGCATTTAATCACTAATGATAGAGGTAAAATAATACATTCCCTCGAAATATTTGGAAAGTGTAACAACTATAAAAAAAAACACCCAAATGAAAAGTGTAACAACTTAAAAAACAGAGGAAGTATATATTATAGGTAATTTGAATATATTTTTCAAGTTAGTACTCTACCTTAATGAAAGGTCAATTTAACTCCTCAACTTCCAAATGTTGGATCAATTAAGCCTATTTTGCTATGTGGAGATTGAGTTGGCATAAAATTTTTTTTGAATAGGTCATTTTAAGTACTCCACATCAAGAAAAAAGTTTAATTTACTCAAAATTTACAAGTTGAAAGGATAAATTGACCCTTTGTGATTTGAAGGGTTAACTTGAAAAATATAACCAAATTAAGGGGTTCTTGAAACCTTGATGTCTATATTAAAAATATGCTATCTTCGTTTTTTAATAGGTGAAACATTAGTATAGTATGCACTATTTATCAATCAATTTGTTTCCCATATTGTTCCTCATGTATAAGGAATAATATAGTCAATGAGATCTTATGTTATTTGTCTTAATATATATTTTTCTAAATATTTAATTATTATAACTTTTAGTTATGTATAATTGAAGATATTCATTGTTAAAAATAAATATTGGATCATGTACACAAGAAATGTGGCAAGTAATAAAAAATGGAGGAAGTATATATTAGAGAAGGAAATTATATGTTTATTTACTTTTGTTAGGAATTTCTGTTCTATCCCTCTTCCTTCTTGATTTCAAGTTCAATTCAACCAAAAAAAAAAAAAATCAGACATAAACAAACATAATATTTAACGTGGTTGGACAAATAGCCTAATTCACGGAAAGATAACAATTTTACTATAGAGAAAAGTTTACAAAAACAAATTTCGAAAATTCTCTCTCTCCATACAAAATCACTCTCTTTCTTAATCATACTCAAAACAAACATATTCTAAATCAAATAACCTATCGGAATCTCCTTAGGCGAACAACTCAATCATAACAAGACAACTCTAATTCAAAATCTCCTTAATGGCAAGACAACCCCAATTCAAAATCTCTTTAAAGGCGACATGGGTGGGTGCGGTTTTCGGTTTTTGACCAAACCGGACCGACCCGAATCGAGCCGAACCAAATTAATCAGTTTTTAGTCTTATTTAGGTTGGTCGCGGACCATAAAATAAAAATCGAGTCATTTGGTTTCGGTTCGGTTTTAATCTCCAACAACCGAACCGACCAAAAAACCGATTTAAATTAACTATAATAATAATAAATTCAAATTTCTGCACTAAATTTAATGTAATTCACAAATATACAATGTTTTCTTTACATTATTTTCTTATTTATTCAACTTTTGTTTTTGTTTTTTCAATTTTGTATAAAAATCATTTGTTGTCATTTTCATGCATATTTAAAAGTTATATTTCTTATTCATTCAAATTATGTAATGTGTTTTGTACACTTAGTATTTTTGGTGATCACATAGGTTGTTTTGTTTGAATATTGGATGCTTGGTTTCAAACCTAGTTATTACTTTATTATTTATAAATAAATTAGATTTTAAATGATATTTGATTTCATACATGTATTATAAATTTATTTTGAATTAAATGGAATACCACTTACTTTAAAATAAATTACAAAAGATTAGGCCCAACAAGAAAGCCCAAACCGAATAAAACCGGGCGGATTCGGACCGAACCGACTAAAACCAAACCGGTCAGTTTCACTAATCTATTTGGTTTGGTTCGGTCCTAAATATCGAAAAACCAAGTAATTCGGTTTCGGTCCGGTTTTGCTCAAAACCGGACCGACCCGGACCATGCTCACCCCTAAAAGGCGGGATGACCCCAATTTGAAATTCCCTTATGTCGAGACCTCAACCCAATGATCACTACCCAAAGGATGAGATGATTTCTTCACAAAACAGCTCTGTTTATAGTGATCATTAAACATACTTTTCTAATTTATTTTCTTTCCAACTATGAAATACAATTAACCAAGTTAGGAAAACCAAATCTTTCCAAAATAAGGAATTAAACAATTATGAAATAAGTTCAAATTCAAATTAGAAAAACTTTCCTAAAAGGAAATTTTTATGATTTAAGAAAATTCTAACCACTTTAATTTATAAGAATGAGTAGGAATGACAATTTGAATCCACTCCACGGGTTCCGGACCCACTCCAACCCGGTCAAGGTGGATTTAAACTCGCCCCGCATAGGTGTGAATTCAACTAATTTAAAAACCGGTGCCGGGATGGGCAGGTTCGGGTTCTATCAAAATCCACCCTGCCCCGCACCGGTATATATATATTAATTATATTATATTACAAAATAAATATATTTTGTAATATAATACTATATAATTAATATTATTTCAATATTTAATGCTTTTTATTTTTATTTTTCTAATTGTATAGAATTTAATATTATTTATGATTTTTTAATGTTGTATACTGATATAATATTTTATTATTTATTATTTAGATAATTTCAAATAATAATGCGGGTTGGGATGGGGCGGGGCGGGTTTAAACCCACTCCATACGGGTTGGATTTTTTTATTAGGGAAAGAACCCGATGGAGCGAGTTGAAATTAATTATAAAACTGTTGGACGGGTTCGGGTTGACCAAAAATCCGCTCCAACCCACCCCATTGTCATCCCTAAGAATGAGATAGGTATGATTACGACGAGTAAATTAGATTTAGACTATCTCCAACCCACACTCATACTCTATCTCAAATATAAAGTATACCCTATCACTTTATCGTGATTTTTGCTCCAACATTACACATACCATATCTTCATTTTTGGGGTCAAATTTTAATTATTTTGATATTTGTAGCTAAATTTTGAATTCAAGATTAATGATTTTAGATGTGTATTAATAAATACAAATTAAATAAAATTTTTTTAATTAATATTATTATTAAAATTTAATAAATAAATATTTTTATTTAATTATATTATATTCTAATAATAAATAAATATTTTATTTTTATGTATTAATAAATAAAATTTAAATTAATATTAATTCTATTGTAAAGTTATAAAATAAAATATTTAATTAAATATTTTAATATTTGAAATGTCATATAATTAATATTAATTTATAATTATTATAACTATTCATAAAACAAATATAATATATATAAAAGAATCAATACTTTTCCATAAGGGCAAGGCATTATATATAAAGAAAGAGAGGTACCAGTTACACTTACTGTAACTACTATTAAAACAACAACTTTTATCTTCCTTCTATATTCTTCTTATTGGATGAAAAAAAAGGCTAATTGATTAGAAAACCCATATGGGCTATATTTTCTGATTTGATCTCTGGATTTCATTATTTTTGAATATAGGTCATAGGAAAAAACGAGTGATAGTTCGTTTTTAATAAATCTGACAATTTGATTTCTGGCATCATTTCGTTTATAAAACGAGTTTTCTCTCGTTTATTATGAGTGACGTGGCAGGTTAAAAACGAATTAAAAGTGTCAATAAAATGATATTTACCTCATTTTACGTAGATAAAGTGTGAATTACTTGTCCAAAATGTGAATGATTTGACCAAATTGGGAATAAAATGAGTTTTACCTCTTTTGTTTTAGAATCTTGCATCGTTTTTTTCAAAGTGACATTTGTTCATAAAACGATATTTGCTTGATTTTATGCACCGGCTTTTCAAATTTTATTGCCAATTTTCATGATTTTTGTATAAAAAAATTCACAAAACGATGGTTGTCTCATTTTAATGAACCAAATTGATAAAAAAACGTGGGATGTCTCATTTTTGTGAATTCAATTTGTTGATAAAAACCACAACTATATAGTTCAATGTCCTCACGCTGCTTACCAAAATGTCTATTATATCATAGTTATTGGTGTAGTTCGTTTGGACTTCATATTCTGATATAGACATCCATCATGTTATTCCTTCGGAGTTCGATTAAATTGGAGGTTTTCACTGGCGAGCACGTATGCCATTACTCTCCATGACAATAGTAGGGTGGCATCTGGTGGATCGAGTCTTGCGGCATTTTGGATTCTCGCTGCCTATTCCTCAGGCCCTAATATGTTTAGATGAACTCTACAATTCTGATAATCATGAAAGAGTTGGGACTAACTAGCGCATTGATATGCGGATTAGGATTCTTGATGAGATTCACGTATGGATTATATGGTCAGACATGTTTATTGGTGGTCATGTAGGGAATATTGTGTCACACAGTTAGATGATACTATAGGAGGGCTAGTCGAGTTCTCCAATTAGCACTTGCATAAATCCTCCTCCATTGCAGATCCCTGCTAGTGTTATGCCATCTGATTAAGTCTCCCAAAACTTATGAATTTTATAGCTCCAAAAAGTACCAATATGGCCCAACAGTGCTTTCCGGCTATGTATCGTAGAGGCCATCTAAGTCCTAGTAAGAGCGATCAGGAGATGAGCGAGGAGGATGAGCAAGGTGATGCTTGCGGTTCTTCTTTGAACATAAGCAAAAACTTCAGCGGTGATTTGCAGCCATTATCGCGAACCTGTACCATAATCTTACCCCGATTGCTCAAGGTGGGACTCATTCCAGTTCATCCGGCCAGTAGGCTATGTTTGTCGGGCCAGGCTCAAGTGTTGATGAGCGTATCAATGACGATCCACAATCAAATTTTTTTGGATATTCAACAGAGGTATGTTTGATTCATTCAAATTAATTTTAGAATTCAATAATGCTTACCGTCATTATTCTTTTATCTTTTCTATAGGACATGTTTTATACTTCTATTATAGACAAGTCGGTCTCCCTTGATAGTTGTATTGTACTATTAGTACCAGCTAGTATTCGTTGTCCCTATCACCATATACCATTGATGAGAGCAGCTAGTCCATCAGGATCATCACCTATTAACAGATACACATAATTGATGGCACATCTACCATCAGCATCAGGATTCTTGTCCATAGCTTGCATCGGTCATACCCCCAGTATTGTGATGTTATATGTGCCATTTTCTCTTCCACAGTCAGCTAGTCCAATAGGATAATCACTTATTGACGGATACAAACAGTTAGTGACACCTCTACCATAATCATTAGGATTCTAATTCATAGCTCGCGTTGGTCATACCGCCATTACTGTGATGCCATATATGTCATCGTGCCTTCCACAGTTAGGTGTGCAGGTCTCTCCCCTTCCATTTCACTTTCTAGATGGAGGATTTCGGCCGGTGCAGATTGTTTTAGCACCGTTTCAACAGTTTGTACCTAATTATGATCCACACTATCAGCTCTAATTAGTCTATGTGTTTCAACATATAACTCAAAATATAGACCATCACAGTTTGTCATACAGGTCACGGCCACCATACAACATTTTCTTGATTAAGCATGAAATGCACAATATTTATGCACTATTTTATTTATTACTTTAGGATTTTATTGAATATTTCTAACTAATTTGCCTTATTTTTGTGTTTATGGATAGTTTGGAGGCAATTATGCAAATTTAAAGATTAGCAGGGATTAAAGCCACTAATTTCCAGTTTGAAGTCAAACTCAAAAAAGATGTTACCTAAGACTTTTTCAGAGAACAACAATCGCCTTTTATCAGCTTTTTTTGTATTTTAACTTTAAACTTTAGTTTTTAAAAGATTGTTATTTTAGAGATTTTAGAATCCATTTTTAGTTTCTTTAGATTTCTCTCTGGAGTATTTATTTATGTAGAGAACAATTAAAAGGGTTCTCATCTTAGCTTTAATTCGGATTGAATAAAATATTTGCACTTTTTATTCTATTCGATACGATTCATTTTATTGAGATGATGATGTTCACTATGCTCATGAGATGCTAAACTAGTCTCATCCAGCTAAGTCACTTAGATTATATGTGTTGTGAGAATTGTGTTTTAATTGATATGCTTGTTTAACATTTGTGTAATCTCTGTGGGCACAGCAAGTGAACATGTTAGTCTATTCAATTGATTAAGTGCGCAATTAATTAATTGATTAGGTTAACGCACTGCACGTCAAATAGTTTGTAATTAATTTGACCGATGTAGTGTTGAGATTGCATAATCATAATTCAAGAACTGTCGTACTAATTCAATTGGTCATGGTCACTGGTCTTTTCTAGTTCTTAATGTTGTCTGCACTAGATTAATGATTGATTCAAAGATTCGTACCTCGTTAGTCTAATAGATAAGGAAAAGATTGGTTATTAGGCACGTTGTCAATAACTATAGCTGTGACTATTAAATTGCATATATATGTTTAGTTTCGATGATCAACACTTACATTGAATAAGTTGATTTAGTTGGATGTTCACATATCATTGATTGTTGATTCTATTAATTTGATTTTTAGTTTAATTATTCATATATCCTATAACCCCAATTTTAATCTTGTTCCGGTCTTTACAATTACAATTGTTGATTTCCATTCCCTATGGGATCGACCTTGTTTATTACAAGTTTATTTATATTACTTGTTAATTTAATATTGACGGATTCGACACCGGTCAGTTCTCGACCCAGCCATCACCGCCATCTTCTGGACAAGATCATGATCTTGGCTAAAGACATCGATAGAGGGTGTACCATCACCCTTGTCATATTCAAGGATGTCGCAGTGCCGGTCCCTATCATCATCAGTAGACATTTAGTTTACTTATATATGGCTACAACTATGTCTATCAAGTACATGGATCATGTTAGTTGGTTATTAGATATCATAAATGTTTAGATTGTTATTATGTATTTACTAGGTTTGACAGAGTACTTTATTGTTGGAAATTTCTATTACTACAATACCATATTGGATAATCTATGAATTCATATATTTAGTTGTTTTGTAAAATCAGTTTATTTTTTCCTTTGATGTTTATGCTATGCTGGATAGACATTCACATTTGGTGGGGTAGATTTAGATCGTTATTTAGTAGTAATTAAAGTAAGAAGGATTGAAGCAGAAAAAATAAGGCTAATTGCTAAAAGTTCGAGTCTACATTAAGAGTTAAGAGAAATAGCACAAAAGAAGTATGACTCATCTTTGATCGATGGTTACAGTGATGAAGAATAAATGGATATGTTATGCACGATTTTATTCGACGAGGCAAAAAAAAAAAAAAAGAGTTGAAAGAAGCACAAAAGATCATTGCAAATTTGAATAGGGGATTATGGATTCGCCCTCGACCTACTAATTTTCAAACACCAAGTAGAGTGTTTCAATGATATTAGTATAAGATTGGTGCCCAATTTAGTTTTTATATTATTAATATTTTATTTGCTATTAGTAACTCAATTGGATGATGTGAACAATATAGTATGTCTTCTATTTTATATGTAAGTAACTTTAATAATATCAACCCGTGCTTAAGAAATATATTATGTAAGCTGCAATGAAATAATGGTGCATTTAATTTAAACATTCTCTAAAGTTTAACACTAAACTTGAAAGATAAAGAACTCAATTGGTAAAAGAAAATTAAAAAAATAATTATTTCTTCAGATAATTCTCTTTATTGCGATGTGAATTACAAAAATGTCATGCTTTCCTGCATATACCACATCTTTTTTGTGTTGACTCCTCAATTATGTCCATATTTGTCCGGATACTACTCGTCTTTGGACGCCTTTTTTTTTAGACGCAACTCTAGATTAGAGATAATCTTGAAACCATTGTATGTTGGCCAGTTGTCTTCACATCCTATCTGGATAAAGTCCACAACATATGCTCTTCTAAGATATTCCCTATTATACACAACATCAACGTAATTTCCCTAATTGAGGTTTTGAGAAGTTATCCCAGAGTATGCAAGGGCACAAGGACACCCGTGTATTTGAAATAAACCATAGTCACATTTTTTATTCAATAGATTGATAAAAACTCTTGCTTCCCTCCACTTTGATTAGGGGATAAATAGTAGATTGTAAAGAGAATTATCAGGGGCCTACGGCAATATGGATGTGCGAGCGATCTTTCTATTGTAATGATTGTGATTGTCGTGAAGTGGAGGCAATATGGATGTGCGAGCGATCTTTCTATTGTTAGACATGAATTTTAGTACGTTTTGTGTAAAACTATAAGAAGCAGTGGCTTGTGATTCTGCATCAACCCCCTACGATCAAATAACCCAGCCAGTCAAAAATATATCGACTTCACGAGGGAGGTTATTGGAAAATGATGTGTTTCCTTAAATACATTGTTAATACACTCAACCAAATTTGTAGTCATTTGCCCAAAATAGTTGCAATCATCATATAATTGCATCCAGTTTTCTCTAGGTACTCTTGCAATCTATTGTTTTCGATAATCTTTTGATGCTATTATTCCATATCAGTGTACGAATTATTTTTAGTTATTGCGTAACCTATAAAATATAATCCTTAATACCAAAATTTAAAAAGTAGGCAGCCTCAAATTTTTGGGCACGTAAACAGCAAAAAAAAAGCATTACTCAAATTCGTCAACGCTTTTTTGAGGTTCAATCCTTAAACATCTTCTGAAAATTTACAGCAAAGTGGCGAATACAATAACGGTAGACAACGTGACTCTGAACCCATTCGATCTTATTAAGCACTTTATGAATAGAATTATGGCGATAAAAAATGATGCATAGATTATCTTATTTATATACATGTTGTCTTACATTCTTAAGGAAAAACATCCACGAACTATCATTCTCAGAGTCAATAACGGCAAATGTCAATGGCAAGGCATTATTATTACCATATTGAATCTTATCCATCATAAGCGTGCCCTTGTATTTACCTAACAAATGAGTTCCATCAACCTGCACAATCAGTTTACAAAAAGGAAAAATATTGAAACATGGAGGGAAAGTCCAAAACACCTACCAAAATACTTTATCTTTTCACAAATTGTACCATTAGGGTATGTAGGTAAAACCTCCGAATCGACAATTGTACTGGCATACCATACTGCATAACTAACAACTATCAAGATAACTAATTATATGATTCATCCTAATCACCGAAAATCCTAGTTAATGCTTTTTGTTTATAAATCCATGCTTTCTTGGGAGAAGATAGAAATTAATATCTTTGGTCAATTTGGGAGATAATCTGAGAGATAATCATTACATGATTATCAGCAATTGTATGCAATATAACAAAGTACATGAAATCGAAATCTAAAGTCTGTTGGTAGGAAGGGGTGGGAATAGGCCAAACAACTTATCAGGGGCCTACGGCCTAGCCTATATCAGGCCTGACCCGTTTAAAAAATAGGTTTAATTTAAGCTTTTTTAAAAGCCTACTTAGTTTAACATGATAGGCTTAAGCTTTTATAAAAGCCTTTGAAGTCCAATAGATCGACCGGTATATCATTTGTATATACAATATGTATATGATTTCTATTTTATATGTAATTATTAAAACTATGAAGGTTATTTTGTAAATTTTAAATAAATAAATAAATTAGTCTATTTTCACAAACCCAAACCCTAACCCTAACTTTTCCACCACAAGCATCTTTGTGTTAGCATCTTCGTGTTACACATAACAATCATTAAATTAATATCCAACTATGAATCTCCACCCAACGAATTAAGTAGCTCATCAAGTGTATGCATAACGTATCAAGGAAGTAGTGACGAACACAAGATCTACCTAGCGCACAACTCTCTGGTAAAATTCAATCCCTAATGTTGCTTGTTTATAATTCTAACCTCTTATTGTAGAATCTCACAATTTATACAATTTTAACAGAATCTGTCGAGTTTAGATCCACAGTCTGGTTCTTGCAATTATAGTTTTAAAGAAGCTTCACTGCGATTTCAAATGTCATCAGTCCATCAGGTAACTTTAAAGGTTCAAATTTTACGAATAGCTCTAGATTTGCGAATATGCTGTAAATTCACAAAACTCAATGTATAGACTTATCAATAACTAAAACCTATTTATCTATAAACTTCTTAGATTTCTTAATTCCTATCAATTTAGAGTATTTTATTAAAATAGAAGCTATACAATAGATTAGTTAAATAAATTGTATAAACAAAATAAGAGAAACTAAATGAATATGATAGTACATGATCATTAAAGTTTATGTGAGAATGAAAGTGAACAAAATACGAATGATATGTATAATAAAAAAATTATCTATTTGTGTTTTTAAAACATGTGACTTTTATTTTTTCTCACAAATTTCTCAATTTATTTGTGATTTTTTTAAAAAAAAAAAAATCCATGTGACTCTTGTTTTTATGTATTTATATTTTCAAGAACTAACTCTTATTTTTGGCATTAAAAGAACACCTGAATCTATTTTTTCCTCTATACTTTTGTGTTTTAAAAAAACACACTTCTTATTTATTTCTCTATTTATTTATATTTTCAAGGCCATATGACTCTTATTTTTTTTATCTATTTATTTATATTTTCAAGACCATGGACTCTTATTTTTTTAGTAAAAGAATATGTGACTTATTTTTTTTTCTCTATTTATTTGTTTTTTCAAGAACATGTGACTCTTGTTTGTTTGTTTGTTTTTTATGTCTAATTATTATGTGGATCTTTGAATAGAAAACATGTGACTAAAATTCTCATATTGCTTTGTAGACATACATATAATTTTACTCTAATTATCTTATAAATATTTTTTCCTTTCATTTTTATATTGGTATTTAAAAAAACCCATTTATGTATAGATAATATAATATTAAAATATATTTTTTACAATTGTGGTGACTCTGTTTCTCTATTTTTAATTCTTTTTTATTTATATAAATGCAATTGTTATTGAATATTATTTATATTATTTATGTGCTATAATAGGTAGTAGGGTCCTTTTCGTTGGAGAATAACTAGACAATATCATTAACTTCCACTCCTATTGCTATTAATGAAGTAGATAAACATATAGCAATAGATTCTAGCCAACAAGAAGATAATAAAGCTCAGAGTGAAAAAAATAAAGATCAAAGTCAAGAGGAAACTGTGAATAAAAGGAAGAGGAAGAAAACATCAAAGGTTTGGGATGATTTTGATGAAATCGAGTATGGTCAAGGTTTAAAAAAAAGCTGTGTGCAAATATTGTAAGGATAAGCTTGCTACGGGTGGAAGAGGAGCAAGTACTTCTCATCTCAAAAGACATGCAGAAAATTGTTTGCAAAAGAGGTTACATATGACTACAGCAGCACGGAATCAAGCTGTCATTCCATTTAAGCCCTCTGGTAATACTAATCCATTTATTAGCCCTGGTGTTAGGTATTCTAATGAGAAGATGAGAGAGGCGATTGCAACTGCTATTTTAGTGCATGAGCATCCTTTTAGCATTGTTGAAGATGAAGTCTGAATATGGGCTTTGCGATATGCAAATTCTGATTTTTGAAAAGTGAGTCGTAAAACAATAAGGTCCGATTGCTTAGCAATATATGTGGCAGAGAAAAAGCAATTGAAAGCATTGTTGAAGTCTGTAGGCAAGATTAGCATAACAACGGATATGTGGAAATCAAGTCACCAAGTAGCTGAGTATATGATTATCACTAGACATTTCATTTATGCAGGATGGAAACTTCAAAAAGAGTTTTGAGCTTTGTAAAAGTACCTGCTCCAAGACGTGGAATTGACGTAGCAAATGCAATTTTTAAATGCTTGAAAGCATGGGGGATAGAAAGCAAGGTATTTTAAGTATCAGTTAATAATGCATCATACAATGATTCGTGTTTAAGGATGATGGTGAAAATTTTGACTGAAGAAATTTTCTTGTTGTGCTGAGTGTATGAAAACTCAACTGATATTAGAATTCACAGTAATCAATCAAAATTTACACTGTACAGCTATTCTTTAAATCTACTGAAAATTTACACTTATCAATTACCCCTAACTTAGCCTTTTGCTTGTCCTCAAGCAAACTGACTAAAAATCTACTGAGACAGCAATCAGTGCAAACCTCATAATTCAAAGCAATCCATCTGATATGTTTTGAAAAATCTCCAAATAGTGACCAGCTCTTCTTTAAAAATTTCAACTTGACTAATTCAAAACTGGTCATTTTCTTCATGTTGCAAAGTATCTGAGAAGATCCAAGTAATTGAGTTTTGAAACTACTTCCTCACTGTAGTCTCTTATAAGTGTTTGATTTCTCAGAATCCTAGAGGTTACTCACTCAATACACTAGTTACTTTAAGAATCAGAGTTATGTACCAAGGCAAATGTGATTCTAGTGTTTCACAAGCATGTATGAAGAAAATTTTAAGAACCTCACGAACATTGAACTTCACTCGTACACTGTACAGCACTTAGAGGTTCCTAAGTTCGGTACTGCCTTTTTGTCTGCCTTAGAATCTCTGATTTGTATATATAGGGAAAATGGGGTCAAGTTAGCTTATGAAAGAAAGGAATTTCTTCAAGGAATCAAAGTTTGGACATACCACTAAATTCCTCTCAATCCCTCTATTCTTCACTCTTTAGTGTTTCCCCACTCAATGATACTTTATTCACATACTACTTTATTTAAGAACACTGTTCATTTCCACTTAATTGTGTCTGTTCTTCTTAAGAAGATATTTTTTATTTATTTTTAATTTATTTTTAATTTTTTTAAATTTATTTTTCAAGTGATATTCTGCTTTTAGCAGCATCAGAAACACTTTTTTTTTTTAAGATAATCCTCACTGCCCATCTTTTCAATCCCAAATTTAATGGTAAGTCCAAAGGGTAGGATTGAAATTATATCTATATCTTTATGGTTTGGACTGGATTAGGGACCAAAGAAAAGGTTTTAATGAGAATGGAAACAAAATGGTTTACCTCACAAGATATCAAGGTCTGGTTATATCAAGTAGGCAAAGGCTATTTAGTAGTTTCACTCACTCTCTCAAATCAGATCATTTTCCTTAGCAGATTAAAGACAGACTTTACCCGACCAATGCCCTGTACACTTGAGGAATGTATGAGAAATTCAAAGCAAACCTATGAAGGTTCTGATTTCTATAGAATAAATTCAAAACTAACCAGAATCTTCATCAGTGTTCAAAGAAATTTGTCAAAAATTGCTCATCAAAACTGCTTGTTTTGAACACTTATTTTACTATTTGAAAACTCATTTTATGAAAAACTAAATCACTTTGAATTATGAGCAATGTAAGCTTAATCATGCACTCAGACCTAATATCCTAAGAAAATACTAAAACAAAATCTACAAATAAAATCAAACTATAAAACTAAACACAAAGAACAGCAACGTGATTGCTACCCCACCCTTAACTTAAAAGAAAGCAGTGTCCTCAAAGCTTAAGAGAACATAAAAGAATAGAAGGAGAGAAGGGAATGTATAAACCAACGAACCAGAGAGGTAGGCAAAATACCTGAATGTCGTCATTATCAGATGATAAATCGCCCAAATTAAAGGCAAGAAGAAAATTGGTTAGGCGAAATAAGAATAGGCGAAAAAGAAAATGATCGCTAACCGTAGGCGAAATTCCCATGTGAAATATAAAAAAAAATTGCCATCGTAGAGTGACATTGAAGTAATATGTCATGGCGAAATACAGATCCTGCATGCGAAATATTAGACAAAATAGAAATGTCGCCAAAAAGGGAAATCAAGAAATAGGCGAAATAAAAGATATCGCATCATTTGCCTGTACCATATGAAAGAACTTACCAATCAGGCGAGAAATAGAGATCTCGCCTTAGTCAAGGCGAAACTGCTGGCGACTAGAGTTCTACCTCGCCTCAATACAATGTTGCATTAAAATCCTTGCAGAGCGATCTGAAAACTTCAAAAGTCAAAGTGAGAAATAATTACACAATTAATGATTCCTCCTCTAGACACAACTCACTTTTCTTAGGGGAAAAGAACCCCTTACTTAAAATCTGAAAACTCTCTGTAAAAATTAAAATCAACAATCACATTACTCTTTTCAACTAAAAAAATAGAGACAAAAAAATCATTCACATTACTCTTTACTGAAAATTAAAAAGAATAAAAAGACTCAAGTAATCACATTACTCTTGTATTGAAAAAGACATACAAAACTAAAATAAGGTTCAAATATAACAAAATAATAAAAACTTAATAACTAAAATAACTAAAAATCATCCAGAGAAGGATCTGGAGAGTTCTTCTTCTGGGGAGATTTAGAGTCCAATCTCCTTCTCTTTGGCTTGACTTCCTTCTTCTTCTTCTGGGCTCCAACCTTGCCATGCTTCATTTTCTTCTCATCAGCCTTTACTCCTTCAGCCTCATCTTCACTGAGAGGATGAATAGTGAAAGCTCTATTGGGTGGATAACGCGTTGGATTAGCCAATTGCCTCAAGAAGTTGCTATACCGTCGGACCTGTTTGAATATGATAGAGTAATATCCATCTGGAACAGACAAAGCAAAGGTTGGCTCCCAAAAACCAAAAGTCTTGTTATGATCCAAAATAAGCATCTAGTCCAAATCTGCTGAAGTCACTGCAGGATCACTAAACACTTCCTTGCTTACTTTGGCTTGTGCACCCTTCTGACTAGTTTTCTCTTCATTGAAATAATCCATTTCAGCATCAGCATCAGAAGAGCTAGTAGATCAGAACTCCATCCCTTCGAAAAATTCATAGGAAGGCATCCTGTTGTAAGTTTGGAAAAATTGCCCTAACATAGCAGCCACTTCTTCCTCATTAAAAGTCCTAACTTCTTCTTCAACCAAAGGCACTTGGCTAATAGGCTCAGGTTGAAAAATAGGTACTATTGCCAGATTTGGAGAATACTGATCACTGCCTATAGGAACAGCATCCTTAGTTGAAAACAATCCCATTCTTACTTGATTTATTAGCTATTGAATGGGTGGATGAATGATCTGGAGCCTGGGAATAGAAATGTCTGTGGTAGAGGGCTCAGTCTAAGTAGAGCACTTGACAAGTCCAAAATGAGGAGGAACCTGACAAGTATAAATGAGGGTCTCTTGGACAATTGGCTCTGTAGAATGCTTGTCACTTTCCTCAGGTTGAGCTGAACCTGACCCTTCACCTCTTTCTTTTGGCCATTATCTGTAATTTGAAACAACATTTCAGCAGTTACAACCAGATATCAGATTGACAGAATTAAAACTCAGTAAAACAACAACATTATCAACATTAAACAGTTTAACAGTATATCGCAACATGGGTTCAGTATTTATAAAGCACATTGAACAATCAAAACTTTAAACCACGTTTTAAAGCTAAAACACTAACGACTACTGTCAATCGCAACCAATTATATTAAAAAATGAAACAACCAGCTAAAATCATTCATGTTCATTGTAAAACCCACAAAGTTTCGACATTATTACCGTTAAACAATTGCTCTGTTGATACCCTAACAATCTTGATTAACATATCAACACAGATAAACAAAAGACAAATAACAGCTCGCAACAAACTGAGAGAGAAGAAAAGGAACATACCTTGTTTGTTTACTGTGATAAAAGTCGATCGAAATGCAGAAACGAACTGAGAGATTCGCGATTTAGGCTTTTCGAAAAATTGAAAATTCAGAGAGCAAAGTAATGGCAACGGTAAAATCTAACTGAGTTTATCAAGATATAAGAAAATAGGCGCAATGATGAAAGGACTAGGCAGAAGGCGTAAAGTTATTGCCTCGCGCCGTGTCATACAACAGTAATAATTGCGTGCACCTATATAAGTGGCGAAATATTTTATGTCGCCAACAGTGTAGGTGTGATAAAATTCAGAACTGGGCGAGAAAGAATAAACTCGCCTTAAGTTACCTCACTGGCGATATAAAATGGCAACATATCTATTACTTCGCCTTCAAAAAGAATTTCAGGCGAATGAATGAGGCGAAAAGAGGCTACCTCGCCAAAAATACATTTTCAAAACAGGCGATTTTCCAGGCGAATACATCACACTTCACCAAATCTAACTTGTTTCCAGGCAAAGAATTTTTGGCACAATTAAAATTTAGCGCCAGAAAACATATCTGTTTGGCGAGATAAAATGACAATGTGTTGAATTCTCGCCTCACTCTTCTTGTCACTGGGCGTTGTAATAAGAGGAGATTTTCCTTCCTCGCCTTTGCAAGAGTAAAGTAGGCAAAGTTTTTTGCATGACTATTCTTTCTCTTATTTACCTAGGCGACCATGCATGGCGACATCCCATATTTCGCCATCTTCAAAATATCCATATAGGTGAAATGAAGTTATTCCTCGCAAATAGGTAAACAGCTTTGGCGAGTATTTTGGCAATAAGAATGACATCTCGCCTTCTTCTTTAAACTTCAAGTTCATTTGAAAACAACAATTCTTCTGCAAAACATGAACTTGGTTAGTTAAAAACTTACACAATTAATTGATCATAGCATAATTCTCAAAAAGAATAATTGTGTAAGGAATATGCTTTGTTTAAGGTCGTTAACATCGACCAAGGCAAGTTTGTTATTGATTTTCCATTATATCTACAAGATCTGAGATGTAAAGGATATCCCTTGTCCTGTAGATGTCTCCCCCCAAATAATGCTTGAGTCTCTGTCCATTCACAATAAAAGAATCAGTAGACTTATTATCAAACAATTCAATAGCTCCATATGGGGAAACACTCTTTATTCTAAATGGTCCAGACCATCTAGACTTTAGTTTTCCTGGAAATAAGCTAAGTTTGGTATTGTAGAGCAATACATATTGTCCAGGTTTAAACTCTCGCTTGACAATCTTCTTATTGTGGTAATTTTTCACCTTCTGCTTGTACATCTCATGATTTTCATAAGCTTCGAGACGCCATTCATCCATCTCATCTAGTTGTAGTAGCCTCTGCTTTCCTGCTTTTTCATAGTCTATATTCAAAAGTTTTACAGCCCAATACGACCTGTGTTCCAACTCCACTGGCAAATGACATGACTTGCCATACACCATTCTAAATGGTGACATTCCAATAGGAGTTTTAAAAGCTGTTCTGTAAGCCCACAGAGCATCATCTAGCTTGAAGCTCCAGTTTTTTCTGGACTCATTCACAATCTTTTGCAGGATTCTCTTTAACTCTCTGTTTGAAACTTCCACTTGACCATTTGCTTGTGGATGATACGCTGTGGTAACTTTATGGATTACTCCATACTTCTTAAGAACCTTCTCCAACAGCTTATTCCAGAAGTGAGACCCTCCATCACTAATTAGTACCCTGGGTATGCCAAATCTAGTGAAAATATTCTTTTGAAGAAATTTTTCCACTACCTTTCCATCATTTGTAACACAAGCAACAACCTCTACCCACTTGGATACGTAATCAACTGCTACAAGTATATACTCATACTTGTTGGATGGAGGAAATGGTCCCATGAAATCAATACCCCAGACATCAAATAGCTCCACCTCCAGGATATAATTTTGGGCCATTTCTTGCCTCTTAGAAATATTACCCATTCTCTGCATCTATCACAACTGGCCACATAAACATGTGCATCTTTGAATATTGATGGCCAATAGAAACCACATTCCAGAATTCTAGCTGCTGTTATTGTTCCAGCAAAATGACCAGCATATTCTGATGAATGACAGTGCTTGATAATGTCCAATGTTTCTTCATATGGGATGCAACGTCTTAACACTTGATCAGCACATCTCCTAAACAGGTAGGGTTCATCCCATATATACCTCTTAACCTCATGAAGGAACCTTTTCTTTTGATGACTGTTTAAATCTTCAGGTAACACTTTACATGACAAATAGTTTGCATAGTCAGCATACCAGGGATAAAATGTTACCTCACAAAGGAAAAGTTGCTCATCTGGAAATTGTTCATTGATATCAACTTGAGCCTCCATATCCTTAATGTGCAGTCTTGAGAGGTGATCAGCTACTACATTTTCAATGTCTTTTTTGTCTTTGATTTCTATGTCAAACTCTTGCAGCAAGAGCACCCATATTATCAGCCTAGGCTTAGACTCCTTCTTAGCAAATAAGTGTCTCAATGCTGCATGATCAGTATGGATGATAATTTTAGACCCTAATATATATGATCTAAACTTATCCAATGCAAAGACTACTACTAGTAATTCTTTTTCAGTGGTAGTGTAATTTCTCTAAGCCTCCACCAATATTTTACTAGCATAGTAAATGACCCTGAATAGCCTCTCATTTCTCTATCCCAGCACTACACCTACAGCAAAGTCAGATGCATTACACATGATTTCAAATTCAGAATTCCAATCTGGTAGAATTATGACTGGTGCTGAGACAAGCTTTTCTTTAAGCTGCACAAAAGCTTTCAAACATTCATCAGTAAAATCAAACTTCTTTTCTTTTTCTAACAAAACACACAGGGGTCTTGCTATCTTTGAAAAGTCCTTAATAAAACGCCTGTAGAACCCAACATGTCCTAAGAAACTTCTAATGCCTTTTACATTGGCAGGAGGAGGTAAATTGCTTATCACATTAATTTTTGCTCTGTCTACTTCTAATCCCTTAGCAGACATCTTATAGCCTAAAACAATACCCTCTCCTACCATAAAATGGCATTTTTCTCAATTGAGGACTAGGTTAGTTTCCTCACATCTTCTAAGCACTTTCTCTAGATTATTCAAGCAATCGCTAAAACTGTCTCCTATAATGGAAAAATCATCCATGAAGACCTCTAGAAACTTACCTATGAAATCAGTAAAGATGGCTAGCATACACCTTTGAAACGTTCCTGGTGCATTACATAGTCCACATGGCATCCTATTATAAGCAAAGGTTCCAAAAGGACAAGTAAAAGTTGTTTTATGCTGATCACCAGGAGCAATGGGAATTTGGTTATATCCAGAATAACCATCCAGAAAGAAAAAATAGGGTGTCCAGCCAGCCTATCTAACATCTCATCTATGAAGGGAAGGGGGAAATGATCCTTTCTAGTGGCATCGTTTAAAACTCTATAATCTATACACATACGCCAGCCTGTAACAGTTCTAGTAGGGATCAATTCATTCTTTTCATTCTTTATCACAGTAATCCCTCCCTTCTTTGGCACACATTGCACTGGACCAACCCATTCACTATCTGAAATTGGAAAAATAATACCTGCATCAAGGAGTTTCAGTACTTCCTTCTTCACAACCTCCTTCATAGTTGGATTCAATCTTCTCTGAGGTTGAATCTTGGGTGTATGTTTGTCCTCCAAGATGATCTTATGTGTACAGAAAGTGTGGTTGATTCCTTTAATATCTGCTATTTTCCATGCAATGGCTTTCTTGTGTTTCCTCACCACTTGGAGGAGGCTTTCCTCTTGTTCATCTGTTAAGTCATTGGAAACCACAATAGGTAAACTAGAATCCTTAGAGTTAAGGAATGCATACCTGAGATGACTTGGGAGTGCCTTCAGTTCCAACTGTGGTGGTTTTTCAGTTGAGGGAAGCATTGGCACGGCAGATGGTTGTATATCACTAATGTTGAGGACAAAATGAGAAGTCATGCATTCCATTTCACCACTGTAAGCACTATCTTCTGGAATATCCATATCCACATCAGTGATCAATACATTGTTTAGTGGATCAGAACTTCTCAATGCGAGAATTTTATCCATAAACTCTGTATCAGCTGCCAATTTTATACTCTTGACTTCATCAAAATCGTATGGAAATTTTAATGACTCCAAAAGACTAAATTTTGCTTCCTCTCTAACTCTGAGTGTGAGTTCACCATTTTCCACATCTATCAAAGCTCTTCCGGTTCTAAAAAATGGTCGACCAAGTAGCAAAGGTACGTCTTCATCTACCTCCATGTCAAGCACTTCAAAATCCGCTGTAAACATGAATTTGTTTACTGTGACTATCACATCTTCCACAACTCCCTTAGCATGAGTGAAAGACCTATCAGCAAGTTGCAACAAGACATTATCAGGTCTGAATTGTCCTATTCTCAACCTTTCATAGATGGCCAAAGGCATCAAGTTTATGCTGGCTCCCAAGTCACAAAGAGCTCTCCCTTTGAATCTTTCGCCTATGGTCAAAGGTATGGTGAACTTGCCAGGATCCTTCTCTTTCCTAGGAATCTGGTACTTGACAAGTTGGCTCACACTCTCATTCACATTAATGCATCCCACATCAGCTAAATTCCTTCTATTTGACTAGCTCCTTCATGAATTTAGCATAAACAGGCATCTATTTCAATGCTTCAATGAATGAGATGTTGGCATGGATTTGCTTCATCATGTCTAAAAACTTCTCAAGCTGCTTATCCAGCTTCTTTCTATTACTCTTTGAGGAAAAGGTAAGGCAATCTTCACAGCCTCCTGTTCTTTTGCAAAAGGTTTGCTGATTTCTTCATTTTCCTTATTCTGTGTAGGAGGTTCATAGCTTTTCTTTTCCTTAGAGTTCTCCACTTGTTTCCCACTTCTCAGTGTAATAGCATGCACTTGTGCTTCCTCCTTAGATTTATCTTTACCCTTTGGGTTGGGCACAGTGTCACTTGGAAGTGCTCCTTGGGGTCTTTCGTTCAGAACTTGCATAAGCTGCCGCATCTGAGTTTCCAAGTTCTTAATTGAAGTGGTATGGTTGGTAAGAACAACATCAGTCTTCTCCATGTATTTAATCAGAAGATCCTCCATACTAGGCTTCTTCTGTCCCATTGGCTGATACTGAGTCTGTCCTTTCTTGTTGGTAACCAGGTTGAGGATTTCTTTGGTAATAACCCTAATTTTGATAGGGTTGGTTCCTCTGTTGATAGTATGGCCTCTGTTGGTTCCCATAATTATTATTCACATAATTTACTTGTTCTGACTCCTCTGGCTCATCTTCATCATCAATAAGTGCTGCTTCCTGAGCATGTTCTGCAAGAGTAGTCTTCTGTTTTTCAACAGAATTAACTGAAGTCTTCTTTGGATGGGCTTTATTGACTGCCATATTGTCCATCTTTTTATTCAACAATGCTATCTGAGCAGATAATGCATTGAAAGACTCCAACTCATAAACTCCAGACTGCTTCTTGTTTGCAGCCTTTTCCCTTTCATTCCATCCGAAATCATTATTTGCCAGCAATTCGATGAAGTCATGAGCGTCATCTGGCTCTTTATCCATTATTGATCCTCCAGCTGAGGAATCAATGTGCATTTTGATCTGAGGAGGCATGGCACTATAAAATGTCATCACAATGCTCCAAGATGCTATGCCATGAGGACATCTTCTGATCAGCTCCTTAAACCTTTCCCAGCTTTCATATAATGACTCTCCATCCACATACTGGAAAGAAGAGATCATATTTCTCAGTTTCACCATCTTCATGGGATGAAAGTAGCGGGCTAAAAACTTCCTAACTAGATCTTCCCAGCTATTGATACATCCTGGTGGCAATGAGTATAACCAGGAGTGAGCTTTGTTACTCAGTGAAAAGGGAAATAAGCGAAGTTTTACTACATCATCTGAGACTCCATTGTGTCGAAATGCACTGCACAGATGCAGAAATGTGTTCAGATGCTGATTAGGATCCTCAGTAGCTCCTCCTCCAAACTTGTTCTATTGAACCATTTGGATGAGTCCAAATCTCAACTCAAAGTTTTCAGTTGTTATTGCTGGTAAGTTGATGGCCTGTGGCATGCCAACAACTGGTGGGATGGAATATTGACGAAGATTCATCCTCTCAGGATCTCCTCGTACATCATTATCATTATTTCTATTATAGCGGTCTCCAAACATTATTACTCTTGACTCAGTTCTCGCTGCTGATCTTGTTCGTGATCTGGATTGTCTAACAATTCTTTCTGGTTCAGGATCAAACTACAAGCCTTGAGTACCTTTAGATCTTGTCTGCATACACTACACACTTGAACAAACAAATTTAAAACTAAAAAAGAATTTAATAAATCAAGTTAGCGCAGTTCAAAATAAATCTTAATCTTCAAAGAAACAATCCCCGACAACGGCGCCAAGAAATTGATGGTGTAAATTTTGACTGAAGAAATTTTCTTGTTGTGCTGAGTGTATGAAAACTCAACTGATATTAGAATTCACAGTAATCAATCAAAATTCCTATCAATGTCTAATGTAGTATTTTAGATATCGTGTCCACAAGGATTGTAAGCTAAGAAGCATGATAAAGACTAAGATTTAAACTGAATTGCTAAAATAATCTTTATACAAAATGAATCATAAGAATCATGGAATCGATGTGAAGTACAAGTTACTAATGACATTCATTCAATTAAAACTCAAGTTAGCACTCTATTCTGTAATTGATCTTAACAATGAATAAACTGATTTGCTAAATATGTTATCAATTGACTTCTCATGCAAGTTTCACCTTAAATCACAGATTTACTTTCTAGATCATCATCAGTGGTATGTTAAAAGATGTGTTAATTCAATTTAACAGATCTCAATTATATAGTTGCATTTATCTCTATACTACAACCTATACAATTGATAAGCACAATCTGTAGAAAAAAAGATCTGTAGTCTATCTCTAGCACTACGATCCTATGTTCTCAGATCTGAAACCTAATCGTCATCTCTGGTCTAAATCAAATCTCAAATTAACAATATTACGTAACTCTCGTTCTTGTAATTCAATTAGCTCATGAAATCAAGTAGATCTGGCCATAATTGAACAAGAAACATTGCAATTGAAATGATAATCAACATCAAGATTCAACAAATCAACAGAGCTTTTAGCTAGCACATCTACTTCAGCATATCCAATCAAGTACAGAAGTCATCATCGACATGCTCAAGATCTAAATCTTACCAAGGACGATTGAAGCTAGACTCTGTCACAGTTGTTACTTCACAATCTTCAAGCTAAATCTCAATGATCAACAGAAACAGAGTACAAAACTTATTCAAGAAACTTCTCTGAAGATGTTGAATAAAGCGTATTGAGGAATCTAGAATTTCTCTTTAAGTATAACAGAATGTCAAGAGTAAAAAATCAATTGTCTAAACTTTTTTTCTCCAAAAAACTTCACTCTCACTACTCCATCTGAGCTCCTATTTATAAAGTTTGGCTCAGTGGCAATTTTGAAATAAAATCGACAAAAAAAACACAAATTGGTGAAGTAACATTTTTCTCCATTTATGTCGCATGTTCCTTCGCCTGAACCAAACGACTTCTTCAAGTTTCGCTTGTCTTGATCACCAAGCTATTAATCTTTCTAGGCGAAATATCCTCAATGTTGCCACAGTACGTCGCCTGATGCTCAGGCGAGTTGACATTTTTCATCAAAACACTCTTCCAGTTAAGATCTTCTAGGCGATGTCTCATTAAATGTCGCATATTATAATCCTTAGATTCGGCGACATTTCTCCTTTATCGCCTCGGCCATCGCCTCAAGGAAGGCGAAGTTCAATCTTTATCGCCTAAAATTCTGCCAAGATGACGATATACGAAGACGAGGAATTTCTTATTCACCTTTCCTATTTTACTCTTCGAGGCGAAATCTTCTTTATATCGCCTGCTGCATCGCCCTCTACTCCAAATCATGGCGATGTCTTCAGGCGAATTCGTTTCTTAGAAAAATCATTTCGCCAGTTTGCTAACTTTGGATGAAATTCTTATTTGGTCCTTCTTTCTTCTGAATTTGCATGTTTTAGCTTCTTTTCCACAACTTTTCATCCAAGTCCCTATCTCAACAATAATAGCCTAGAATTAATAGAAATGTGTTCAATATCTTATCATTTAAACTCAATTTCATTACATTCACGCTCATAAAGTATGTTAAAACATAGGTAAATTCTAGACTTATCAAAGGAATCTCAAGGATAACATTTCATTGAGTACTAAATTAGTTTTAGGAGGTGCTTTGTTCCATGTTCAATGTTGTGCACACATATTGAATCTATTGGTGTAGGATGGACTTAGCAAGATTAAGGATGTCATTTATAACATTCGTGATAGTGTGAAGTCTATCAACTACAATGATGCTAGGTTAAAGTCATTTTGTGATGTTGTGGAGCAGAAGCACTTGAAGGAACGAAAGCTTGTTATAGATTGTCCTACAAGATGGAATTCCACATTTGTGATGTTATCGGCAGCTTTGAAATTTAGAATTTTCTTTCAAGCTTATAAGGAAGTCGAGCCACATTATGATTATGCACCTTCAAAAGAGGATTCGGAAAAAGTTAATAAGGTTTGCAAACTTTTAAAAGTGTTTAATCTAGCCACCCATGTTATATCAGGAAGTGAGTATCCTACGGCTAATTTATATCTTGCTGAAGTTTGGAGAGTGAAACAAGTAATCGACCAAGCAATTGAAGATGATGATCTTTTCATGAGACAAATGGCGACTCCAATGAAGATAAAGTTTGATAAATATTGGGGGGAATGCAATCTATTGATGGCTATTGCCAGTGTGTTGGATCCGAGGTGTAAATTTCACATTATTGATATATGCTTTCCTTTGATATACAAACCTGAAGAAGTAGGTAAGGAGAACATTGAAAAGGTGATACATTACTAGAATTGTATAATGAATATGTAGTGGAAGAGGCTTCCTCAAGTGAAGTAAATGTGAGTGGTAGTAACATTTCATCCACTTCTCTGCCCAAAACATCTCTAGTAACTGGATTTGATCACATTATGAATTTGGTGCGTGAAAAGGAAACAAATCCCCCCATGAAGTCGAAATTAGATGCCTATATACTACAAGAAAAAAGGGCTTTAATGACGGAACTATTTGTCACTAAAACTCAAAATTTCGTCACTAAAGGCTTTAATGACGGAAATTACAGTCACAAAATCTGTCGCCGATACCCTTGTCACTGATACTCACTGAATTTTTTGTGACAAATTTTTTCGTCACTACAAACTGTGACGGAATAATTTTGTCACTAATTCCGTAGCTGTTTGTTTTTAAATAGTGTAAAAAATTTCGTAATTGATAGAGTTATTAGTCATGAATTGGTGATGGAAATAGTGACAGAAATCAATGGCAGACTAGTGACTGAATTTAGTGACAGAATTTAGTAACAGATTAGTTACCACATAGTGACAAAAGTGCAAATATTTTGATTCTTAAAGTGATAAATTAGTGACAGATTAGTGACTACCTATAGTGACGGATTTGTGACCGATCGTTTATGATGAATTAATTACGGATTTGTGAGGACCTTTTGTGACAATTTAGTGATGGAATTAGTGATGAAAATCAATGACGAATTAGTGGCTGAATTTAGTGAGAAATTAATGATGAATTATTAACCATATTTTGTTACCGAATAGCGACATACATTTTAATGAAAAATTAGTGACGAATTTAAGTGACATTTTAGTGACTACATTTAGTGACAAATAAGTGACATATTAGTGATTGTATATTGTGATGGAATAGTGACTAGTTAATGATAATTTCTTTGATAGATTAGTGACGGAATATGGTTTTAAACCGTCAAAATTTTATCACTTATAATAAACCCATTTGATTTTCTTTTTCCAATTTATTTATTTATTTTGAAACCTGTTCGGATTGTAAATATGTAATATATTATATATATAAATAATCTAATCTAAAAAAACATCAGCAAAAAAACTCAAATAAAGTCTAATAATCCAATACTAACTACTAAAATATATTAAAAGAAGTTGATACTCCAATAACATAGTAATACCACTATGAATATTATCCAACCAACCAATCGATAATTAATATTCCGAGATAGTTAAACAAAAGTTTCTTCATCCAAAATGATCAAAATCTAACACTAGTTAAAATATGGTAGAACTTATTACATGTATTGACATATAATGTAAAACTACTCATTGTTACCTTGGGTAGACGCCGGTGAAGTGTCTTCTTGCTGAAAGCCTCCCTACTTAACCAGCTCATTAAACATCTTCTTCATTTCTTCCTTCAAACGTGCTTCCATGCGTGCTTCGAACTCTGGTTCCAGCACTTGACATAGATTCTCTTTAATGTTCTTCAACTGCTCAACATCAATGCCATGCAAAGATCCACTTTGCTCATGTCGAGAAGTGGCCGAAGACGTATTAGATCCTATTACAAGCGTAGACTCTTTTATACTTCCAAATCCATAATGTCTTCATTTCTTAATTGGATCTTTTACTGCATCAATCCAGGCATCAATCCAGACATCTGGATCAAAATTTGGTTGAGATGAAGAATCTGAACAATATTTTGCAGATAAAGCTGATGTATACTCATCCTACAAATGAAAAATATATTAGTGTTGTACAATATTACTTTAGCAATAAACGAAATCCATCGATATCACTTACTCGAACTCCTTTTGACTTTTTATCTACAAAATCACCTGAAGTACCATCCTTGTTGCGATATTTATGGACATATTCAAAAACTTCTAATTTAGTGACTGACCTCCCTTCCTTTTTACTTTGTAAGATTGAAATTATTTAGTTAGAGATAACCAATAATTAGTACATTATTTAATAAATAAACTTTATACCATACCAATCTTCTTTCATGCTCTGAAAATGAAATAGAACCACCGGTATGTGTCACCATTGCCCCATCTTTCTTTGTGTTTTTATTTTCTTTTGCAGCTTTAGACTTTGATTTCCACTCTGGTGTCGACCATTCATTTACCAACTTATCCCATATGTCTTGTCAAATCCACGGAGGATTGAGGCCTTTTAATTCATCAACATTACCTTTATGGTGAATTTTACATTGTTTAGTTCTTGCTTTATAAAGCATGTTGCTATATGATTCTCCAAAAACTGACATGAATAAGTCTTTCACAACTTTGTTTGATTCATTCCACTTAAAAGTCGCCTAATAAAGACATAACATTAATGAATATTGAGGAATATATTAAAATTCGTCCTCACTATTAGGCTCCATATTAATTAAATTTTAAATAAATATATTAATTTATACTATGGTTGCACATGTCTCACTTTCACTAAATAAATCACACTAGTACATTACATAATAATATTAATTTATACTTCCAAGTACTTATAATAAATAAACCAAATCTGATGTGGACTTTTAAACTAATTTGTATTTAGTTTTAATTTGAAAGGATAGCACGTAAATGAAAAGTGGTAATTGAAAGTGACGAAGAACTGACCTCACTTAGGATAGCTGATAAGTCTAGAATTTACCTATGTTTTAGCATACTTTATGAGTTTTTATATGATAAAATCGTGCTTAAAAGGTGAGATATTGAATACATTTTTATTAATTCTAGACTATTATTGTTGAGACAGGGACTTGGATGAAAAGTTGTGAAAAAGGGGTTAAAACATGCAAAATTAAAAGAAAAAATGACCAAATTTGAATTTCATCCAAAGTCAGCAAATGGGCGAAATGATTATTGCTGAGAAACGATTTCGCCTGAAGACATCGCCACAATTTGGAGAAGAAGGCGATGAAGCAAGCAATATAAAGGAAATCTCGCCTTGAAGGTTAAAGACACGCAAGGCGAATTAGGAACTTTTGACCTTCATATTTCGCCATCTTAGCAGAATTTAGGCGATGAAGTTTGGACCTCGACTACTGTAAGACGGCTCTTGAGGCAATAAAGGAGATATATCACCAAGTCAAAAGATGATATCAGGCGACATTTGATAGACATCGCCTAGAATGGTTTTAATTGGAAAAGTATTTTGGAGAACAAAATATCAACTCACTTAAGCATCAGGCGACAGACTATGGCAATGTAGAGAACATTTCACCTGAGGAGATTGTCAGCCTGGCAATCAAGACAAGCGAGATTTGAAGAAGTCGTTTGGTTCAGGCGAAGGAACTAGCAACATAAAACGAAGAAAAAAATGTTACTTCGACAATTTGTGTTTCTTTGTTGATTTTATTTTAAAATTGCCACTGAGTCAAACTCTATAAATAGGAGCTCAGATAAAAAAGAAGAGAGTTTTTTTTTGGGGAGAATAGACAGTTTTAGACGATTGAATTCACTTTTGACATTCTATTATACTTTGAGAGAAATTCTAGATTCTTCTATACGCTTTATCCAACATCTTTAGAGAAGTTTCTTGAAGAAGTTTTGTACTTTGTTTCTGTTGATCATTGAGATTTAGCTTGAAGATTGTGAAGCAACAACTGTGACAGAGTCTAGCTTCAGTCTTCCTTGGTAAGATTTAGATCTTAAGCACGTCAATGTTGTTAATTTTGTACCTTGATTGGATATGCTGAAGTAGATGTGCTAGCTAAAAGCTCTATTGATTTGTTGAGTTTTTATGTTGATTATCACTTTAATTGCAATGTTTCTTATTCAATTATAGCCAGATCTACTTGATTTTCATGAGCTGATTGAATTACAAGGACGAGAGTTACGTAATACTGTTAATCTGAGATTTCATTTAGACCAGAGATGGCAATTAGGTTTCAGATCTAAGAACAGAGGATCGTAGTGCTAGAGATAGACTATAGATCTGCTTTTCTACAGATTGTGCTTATCAGCTGTATAGTTTGTAGTATAGAGATATATACAACTATATAATTGAGATCTGTTAAATTATATTGAGAGATCTTTTAACAGATCACTGATGATGATCTAGAAGGTAAATCTGTGATTTAAGGTGAAACTTGCATGAGAAGTTAATTGATAATAGATTTAGCAAATCAACTTATTCATTGCTAAGATCAATTGCAGAATAGAGTGCTGACTTGAGTTTTAATTGAATGAATGTCACTAATATCTTTTACTTCACGTCATTTCTATATTTCTCATGATTTAATTTGTATATAGGATTCTTTTAGCAATTCAGTTTAAATCTTAGTCTCAATCATGCTTCTTAGCTTACAATCCCTGTAGAGACGATATCTAAAATACTACATTAGATATTGATAGAAATTCTGATTGATTACTGTGAAATCTAATAGCAGTCGAGTTTTCATACTCAAAGAATTTCTCCATCAATAGCACCATACTAATTTGTCACTGGTTCAAAGATTGGTGATGTCAAAAATCCTAATAATATAAAGTAATGTAATTACTAAGATTCTCTACACGCAAGTGCACGTGATCAAGTAGTAAAGTGAATTAAATTCAGGTTGTCGAACCCACAGGGACTAAAGTTAATCTAAGATCAATTCTATAAAATTCCCTATAATTAAGCGTAAAATTTATGAGAGCAAATATTATGAAAAATCAAACAAAACTAATTTCTTAAGGTAAGGATTCAATATAGAGCTTAAGTTCTAGGTCTACGAATTCACCTCACCAGTAACCCATTATGTCTAATATGTCAACAAGTTTTTATTCTTATTCTCAAGGTTTACTATTCCCAAGGTTTCTTCCGAACACTCATGAGACTATCTACCTATTCTAATTCCATATTCCTATGTGAATAGCTTAGGCAGACGCATTAAGAAACACCTATCCTTGAATGTGAACTTTATGTTCTATTCCTAGCAACATAAATAAACACATTCTCTTGCCCTAATCTAATCCAATAAATCTCTTCCAAGCATTCATTAAATTACTAAATCATGCAATAGGTGATCAAGCAAAGCAAGCATTAAGCACAAGCAAGAGAAAGAATAAAAATTGTCTCATTCATAAAAGTAATAACCAAATTAGGGTTACATGGTTCGGCTACTTCGTAGCCCTAGACTGGGAGTTTAGTTACACATAGCAATCATGTTTACTCTTCCTAACATAATCATTCCTAAAAAGTGAGAAAGAGTTCACCGATTTTTCGCTCTTGATCTCGCCTTCCGAATGTTGATCTTGAACTTCCGTGTTGCTTCACGCAGTAGTCTCTTGTTCTGAATCCAGCCAAAAGTCCTTTCAACATCTCAAAACTTCATACTTATAGACTCATCTGAGAAATGACCAAAACGCCCTTGAACAGCAGGTGGAATTCGCCCTAGACGGTCTCTGGCGACATAGCTGGCGATATAAGTCTCTTGTCGCCAAACAGCACCGCACCTTGCACTCTGGAGTTGCTTGATTTCGTTCGCTGGCGACAAGACTACGGATATAAGGTCCTTGTCACCAGTCACCGCAATGTCGTATTCCTCAGGTTTGTGATTCGTTCGTTGGCGATAAGTCTGGCGACATAAAGGCCATGTCGCCAGACGCTTTAGCGTGTTGCTCTCCCGCTTCTGTCTTCGCTCGACCTCGTTTATCAGAACTTCGGCTTTCCGACCATATAATTTTAATTATCGCTCTTTTACCTGTTCAACTCAATCACTTGAAATATTTCAACAAAATCATCAAATAACCAGATAATGCTCTGGATTCATCACAAACGCTTAAGAATTTATAGGAGAAATTCATATAAGTCAAAGACTTATCAATTGGTATCCAAAACACACCTGGAAAGTGATAAAGCACGACATACATCAATATAGTTTAAGGTCAAGGCAACAATTTGTTTTCTTGAAAAATGAAATGAAATAGAAACTAATGAAAGTTATGTGAGATAGTAGACCCATTTATCAATTAATATCTATAAACCAATCAACTATAAGTTATTTTCAATCTAAAACATTCACAATTCAAGAAAAGACAACAAGTCTTACTAAGTAAAACATATACCACCATTGGAACTCAAACAAAATTCTAACTACTAACTTACAATTAATCCATTATTCCATCTACAAAAACAGGATTTGATAAATTAGTACATTATGCAGCACAACACCACTAACCAAGCACACACTACGTAACACAACACCATGAACCAAACACACACTACGCAATAAAACACCTCTATTGCTTCTCAGATGCCACCATTATCTACTTCTCTCCTATTCTCACCGATGGCTCCTCTTTAATCCATAGTAGTCCCAAAGCCCCAACCTCTTCACTCACTCACACATTAACTACTCCATCTCACAGCCCTCCAATCCAAAATCCCTCCACTCTCATTACTCACTCTCCTCCAATCCCAAACCCTTTCTCTTCACTCTTATATTCAACCTCCACAAATTCCACCAAATATAAACTCATATTTTCAATGATAGAACTCCTAAATTTAAACTTGGAAAACTTGGATTAGATCAAATTAAAAATTTGGATTAGATCCATGAATGAAAAAATAGATAATGAAATCAAAAACTCACCCTAAGTTTTCATGTTGTGGCGTCAAAGCGAACTACGAGTTAGGGTTTAAGGGTGTAAGAGAAAACAAATGTGTTTGAAAATTTACTAATTTTGTTTTTTTCAAAAAGGAAATTTAGAATTTTTTATATAAAAATAATAGATACTATTTTATGTTTTAAAAAATATTTAATTGATTTGAAAATATAAAAATATTTCTATTATACTATTAATTAAAAAAGATTATTATAATCTTTTTAAATAATTTTATTTTTATATAATATGTATGTATATATATATATATATATATTCATTTATGTGTAGCATAAAATTTTTTATATTTTGTAAAACTAATATATTTCAATTATTTTATTTATGAATTTATATATTTATAAGGAAAAAAAAAGTATATTTAAACATTATAAATATATTGGATATAAATTTGAGAGTTAAATATAAGAAGGATATATATATATATATTATTATTAAATTATTTTTATATATTAAATTAAATTAAAATTAGGGGGAAAAGAGCAAAATGATGATATATTTAGAAAAAAAAATACTTTAAAATTTGATTGTTATACTTAACAAGCCCTTTTTGAAATAATCAAATTATAAAAGCATCTTTGACATTTTTTCAATTATTACATTTTATGATAAGCAAATTATCAAATAGTCTGCTTTTGATTAAATTGCCAAACAATCTAATCAACTTATGACTATAAAATAATTGATTGTTTAAGAATTTAAGCACTCCCCCTACATCCAAAAATGCAGCTATATTTATCCTAAGACTATATTCGGAATAGTTTAAATTCAGGCTCCTATGAGAATTTTAATATTCTAATTTAAAGTCTTTTAACTCAAAGTTAAAAAAATAAGCGAGCACAATATTAGGGTAAGCAACCACATATCAAACACTTAAGAAAGTAAAATCTCCATATGATCTCATTTATCGTCCAAAAGTCTATTCAAAATTTTCAACACTTTGTTTTCAAAGAATGAACCTCCATTCCATTTTTTCTTTTTTTTAGGATTACCGTTAACAAATTGCAATTCGGCCTTCGAAATAATCTTAAACAATATTAACGTGATTATGGATTTTAGGTAATAATGTATGAAATTGTTTTAATAAACCAGTTACCCAAAAGTGATATTATTAAGACCATGCGATATACATGCAGTGACCAAAAAAAATGTCACTAAATTCATAAATAAAGCAAAACTAATTTTTTTTTACATCAGTCACGGATTGGTGACGAAATACTTTGTGACAGAGGCATCCATCACAGTTCTGTAACTTAATTTAATTAAAATTACAGATTTGTCAGGAAATAATAGTGACGGAACAAAATCCGTCACAAATTTGACTCTAAAACACTGAAAAAAATTTGCCGCCAAAATATTCTCGCTCTAAATGTGACGGATTAGTGAGAAATTCATATTGTGACAGATCTATCTGTCATTAATCTATCACTATTTGCCGATGCAAAATATAAATTTTCTAAATTCACTAATTCGTCACAATTTAGTCACAATTTATGACGAAAAATTTCCATCATAAAAATTTCGTCACTAATACACCGTTTTCTTGTACTGTATATTGAAGACAATGTTTATATCCTTGATGGTGATTACAACTCTTTTTGTGCTTTGGAATGTTGGAGGAACAATTGTTTAAAATATAAAGTGTTATCTAAGATGGCAGCCGACATTCTTGCTATACAAATTTCAACAGTGGCATCAGAGTCTACGTTCAGCGCAGGAGGAAGAGTGATCGATGAATTTCGTTATAGATTAAATGAAGAATCTATTGAAACAATAATTTGTGGTGGGGATTGCCTTCGTAACTAATATGGTTTGAAAAAAAAAAACAAAAGGTACACGTTTTTTCATTAAATATTATAATATTTTTTATATTTATTCTTTTATAATATAATAATGTTTAATTATTATTCAAATAACATAACGTAGTTTTTGTTTTTATACTTTTAAGGTGATGGAACAAGGAAACATTACATTAAAGATTTGATTATATTTTAGGGCCTATGGTATGTGATTGATTTTATTTATGGAATGAAATTTTTTATTTTGATTGGTTTTGTTATTTAGGATCAATTGATAAAATTGTTAAAAATATCATTCCATTATATTATGGAGTTTAATATGTACTTTGTTTAGTTGAGGAATCTAATTGTTCGTGTGTGAGTAGGTTATGTGCTCTGTTCAGAGGACTATGTGATGGTTTAATATTGAAAATGTAGATTTATCATTATAAGAGTTTATTATTTTATGTGTGGATTTGCATAGGTTATGAGTATGAATATGCATTGAATGTAGTGTACTGTGGGGTCATTTGGGGTTGTTTAGAAATAGAATATTGTGGAAACAAATCATCTATCGTGCAAATTTCTTCTCATTAATACCTAATCTGTCACTTATTTTTGTGTATTTGATATCTTTATTATTGGATGTTGTTGACTGTTGTTTGTTTTGCCCTATTGTTGGTTGCGTAACTTTTTTACTAATTTTTTTCTTTACTAATTTTTCAGACTGGATTCTCAGTAAAAAGGGTGAATGTGAGCGTTTGTTATTTTTTTTATTTCTTTTTAGCGTTAATATTTAATTTGCTTATGGTATGATATTTTTAATTTTTGATTGGTTTTGTTTATTTGGGATCAAGCGATAAAATTGTTATAGATATCATACCAGTACATTATGGAGGATATTGTCTTTTCTTTGTTGTCTTTTAGAATATTATTTTTTTCCTTTTTTTTTTTACTTTTTCTACTATGGGAAAAAGTGATATTATAGGTTATTATGAAAATTATTATATCATTATATTATATTATATCATTGAATTATATTATTGAAGGGTTTTGTCTTTTTCTATTATTGATTATACAATATACTGATTCACTTTAAATTATATTTTCGGACAATAAAATTTTATTACTAACTATGGGGTATGATAATATCAATATATTTAGCTATGATATTATTATCTATTTAATTACAGATCTAAGTTTTTTTTTTTTTAAGTTTAAATACCAATAGCAGGCTTTTAAATATGCTTTCACGTCTGGCAGGCTTTTAAAATGTCCAAGCCAAGCTCGTAAAAAAAGTCTATAAACATAAATAGGTCAGGCTTAGGCCTTTATTTTACAATACAGGCCAGGCCTATTTAGCCTCTGGCCTGGCTTGGCCGATTCCCACCCTTAATGATAGGCAATCATAATGTTGAGTTGCGAGTATGAGCTCCTTTATACTTTGAAATCTTCCGAACCATTATTCAGGACCCGTCTAGCCCGAACAATCCATTTACAACTGCATTTTTCATTTTGCAAAGACCACAGTACTTGTATTTGTTGGATTCCTTAACAACATAGTCTGCATTTTTAATAGACAATATTACTTTAGTGTATAGACTAAAGAATCCTTATCAGATAAAACCATACCTACACATAGTTCAGCATTTGGGTCTTTTTTATCATAGCGGACAACACCAGTATTTTCAATATCCAGGTCAGGAATATCTATATTCATTTGACTGATAAATGCTTGATCTAAATACCCTATCAGATTTCTTCCAAAAGTTTTTTGCAAATTAATCTCATCATCACTTGCATTATCGTCACTCACACCATCTACCGGTGCACAACAATCCTCATCATCCTCATCATTTACCACCTCTTCATCCTCTCTTGCAAATATCTAAACAACAAAAACTTCAAACATAAAATAATGGTCAATGATTGATATTCACCGTAAAATCTATATATTTATATAAAAGATTTCCAAATTCGACGATGTGTCATATATAAAATTGCTTCATTCTATTAATAGATTTGGTATTTATTTTTATACTATTTACATAATTATCATTTAAAAATATATATTTAAAATATTAAACATATATTAGGTATTAAAGATAAGATAAATATAAATAAATAATATTTAAATATGAAAAGCCAACTTTTTATCTAAATAAATTTTATTTTTTCCAGTTTTGTAATTGTTTTGATTAACATCTGTACATAAACTTCACTCTCTTCCACTGTATTCATATATTAAATAATTAAACTCTGACATTTCTTTCGTTATTATCTTTATATCTCTCATCTCCTCCTCTTATTATTTGCATTTTGGCGATGATAATGAGAGTTAATATATGCGGGTGAGTTTAGAAATATGTTGTTTTTGGATTCTTCTTATACATGTTTAGTTTTTCTTTTTTTGGAAATTATTTAAAATAGGTCATCTAAAGTTTAATTTTTTTAATAGTTCCATTTTCAAATTCTTACAAAAATAAGCCTTTCGAAAGTTTGATTTTATAGAAATTGGTCGTGCTGACAATTTTACCCTCCACTAAAATTTTAATTTCAGTACTGTCATTTTGATATCACTTCACAAATTCTGAAATTTGAACAGACATCTTTCAACGTAGATTAGAAATAAAATAACAACTGAATCATAAATTTTGATTTCATATCAGAACTGTGTGATCATAGATCACAAATATGTGAAGTGCGCGATTTTTGGAAAACTTTAAGTCGAGGGTAAAATTGGAAGCACAGCCTACGGGTGCAAAACAAACTTTACAAAGCTTATATTTGAAAGAATTTGAAATTTGGCCTATAAATAAAATTCAAACTTTAAAAAGCCTACATATGAAAAAAGCCCCCTTTTTTTCTATATATATTTTAAAGAAATATACGTATTGGGGTGTTTTAAATTTGAATTGTTCTCCTCTTTAGATTTAACTGGATTGTATTCGCTGTTATTTTGATTTATCTTGTATTTAGATTTATTTTCTTTCTAACATGTTATGCTTAGGTTGTTTATTTGATCCGAATATATGAAAAATATCTTGAATTCAATTAATGAATTAAGAAATGAATGTATAAATGCAATAAGGTTCAATCTAGTATTAATATTATAAAATAATTAATTATTAGACACTATTATTCATAAACAAATGAATTAGTTTTAATAATATCAAATGATTAATTACTAACTAATTAATATCAATTAATAATATAAGAAAAATGAAAAGTTGAAACCTATCCACATTCTCTAACTATTAAGCGGAAGTAGTTAATATTATAATTTAATATTTTATCTAGCACAAAAGAATAATCATTGTAATAATCATTGTAAAGTAGAAAATGAAGAGTTTTTGTTACTTTATTACTAATATATAATATTACTTTATTGTTAATATATATATATATATATATCACGGAACAATATTCATGTATAACATATTTTTAAAAAAATATTTATTTATAATATTTTTAATTATCAATTTAAATACTATTAAAATTATTATAAAAAAATTAATTTTAAATTAAAAATATATATTATCTCGTACCATTATCTTATACTTTTTTTAATTATAATATGCAATTATATAAAAAAAATAATTTAATACAATTTAACATTGCCCAAATTACGAGAGTATTAACTAGTTATAAATAAAATATCATGTCAAACATTTTAATACTAATGACCTCCTTGAACAACTGGATATAATACGTTGTTGCTGATATTCTCATACCCTATTGATATTATCATATTTCGGAAAACTATCATTGTGTATGTCACCATCTAGAACCGGATTAGGGTTACAACTAATATTTTCATTTGGACAAAAAAAATTGTTATTCAATTCCATATGAATTGGTACATCTCAACTTGATGGACCTTCATCTGCATTTGTCCCGCAATTGGCAATGCTTTCATCTCCGGTTGGATCTATATCAACAACATCGACCAATATCTCTATGTAGTGAAAAAAAAAAATCCTCTAACCCGATCAAAACCGCCAAACATAAGACATACATCACTATCGGTCTGTATTTTCAAACTAGTAGCAATCATTGTTGACTCTAAATTTTCCATAGCCATCCGATATAACATTCTAGTGATTTTTTTTTCTTGGATGTTAGTTATAGTTGGTGGTGAATATGGTTACCCAAATCATCTTTACACCAAGATCGGTCGAACATCGTAACCTCTAAAACATATTCAAATAAAAAAATATATTGAAGCGTCTTCTTTTGCAATCGTAGCATGATGATAAATAACAGTTGGACCAAGGTTAAAGAACTCGCTACTCGGTGATGGTTCGACATCGTAGGGAGTAGCGAGTACTCGGTTGTTCGGAGAGTACTCTGATCTTACTTGACGGCTAATAATAAACTTATTTATCGTTTGTCAAATGAGATCAGCAAAATAAAAAATATATTTTTAATGTATAATAAATGATATTATATTCAAATAAGAAGTTGATTATCATAAATTAATCTTTATTTCAAGTAAATTTTCATTAAAAAAATAAACACCAACACCCTGATATAATATAATTTATTGTAATATAAAGCGATAAAAATATTAATTGGGCTAGTAAATCCGAGTTGGGATGAGTAAGTTCGAGTCGGGACGAGTAAACCTGAGTTGGTCCGAGTAATCCGAGTAACCGAGAGGACCGAGTACTCCGAAGCCGATTTTTCTACCGATTTTGATGTAATTGGATTGGTAGGGCACCGAGCAGCGATTACTCTGCCTACTCAGTTGAGTTTTAGAACACTGAGCTGGATATAGCATATTATCCATAATTTTTAAACACACTTTTAGTTGAAGGATATTGTGATATTAATTTATAAGGTAGACACGGTTTGCTGAGTGAGTGTAAGTAAAACCAATTGTAGCAGCCATGTATAAGAGAAAAAAAAATAGATGATATTCCGTTTCTCATGCAATTTGTATAGATTTTCGTAAAAAAAAAATATATAATGAAAATTGAACATAACCTCACTTTAATTGCAATTTGCATGCATCTATATGAAATCATGCAAATTGCATGACCAACCTACCTTGGTTTTTACTTGCAATTTGCATGATTTCCACGTGGACATATGCAAATTATAAATAAGTAGTAATTAATTTTTTCAAAAATAAATAAAAATATAAATATTAAAAATTTGATAAATGAAAAATATATAAGCTAACTAAAAAAAATTGGGTACGAATTAACTTTTCAAACTCACGGTAGAATTTTTAGATGGCTATAAAATATTATGGAGTTTCTTCACGTCCCTCATCAAACATGCCTTAAATGCTAGGTAGTGACTAAACTAGAGACGGAGCTTGGCCCCAGCTCCTATAGAATAGAGCCCCCATCAACCATAATGATAATGAAAAGATTACTAAGGTGGCAGAGTGTCATTCATAGTGATAAAATTTCAGGCCATTTCCCATTTTCAATACTTGTCAGCTTCAATAGAGAATAATGGTGAAATGGATTTGGTTTAGGATGAAAAGGGATTTATAATATTGAATAATGAATTAGATACAAGTGTAATTACAACCATTAATGCATCAATAGCCATCCATCCCTCCATCCCTATAAACTTCTATTCAAACACTCCAAATTAACTCACCACTCAACAACTTTTAAAACGTGAGGGCAGATTAGGAACAATCAAAGTATCTACCTAAAGATGCATTAATCCTTCCTAATCTTTTAATTTAGAATAATGTAGAAACTTAAAAGCATATTGAGAGCATTATACACGTTGTAGTTCAACGACTTAGCCGAAACCGTGCCCGAATCATTATCATCATCCTTATCTTCCGCATCCTTACGTGTCGCCGTAAATGATTTGGCATCGTTGCTGTCGTCATTATCGTCATCTTTTCCTTCTTGTACATCAGACATCGACTTAGCCGCGTCCGACATGTCGTCCAGATGGATTATATTTTTAATGTGTGTCGTCGACGTATCTGCAACTGCAAATTAATTTGGAGTTTGAATGAAATAAATTAAAGATAAACGTAAATAAATCACCTTCACCTGAGGTGGATTCTTCAGCTTCGACCACCTTAGAAAGCGAAATCACCACCGCCGCGGCTACGACCACCGCTATCAAAACACAACTTCGCTTTCCCATTGTTGCAAACTTTTCCTCAAAATCAGATTCGCTTCTTTTCAGATAATTGTTTATAGTTTATATATATAAAAAAAGGTTGGAAATTGTTGTTGGTGCCACGTGTGTGTTTGGTGGATCACTATTGGCGCTTGTTGCGCTCCATTGTTTGTTTTTTAACCTCCTTGTATTTATATGCGATATGGGATAATTGTATTAGATTTTTTTGTTGGTTCAAAATAAATCATTAATTAAAGTAAAGGATTTTTTTTTCCTATTTTTGTCAGTTGTAATATTAGCAAGTACAAAAAATTGATGTTGTCAGAAACCATTGTACGGTAATGTAATGCTTTAGTGGAGTTGATTCTCCTATCCAAAATCTAGCATTTTGATTTGGTTATAATCTATATACACTACCATCCTGATACATATTTAAAACAAAAAAATTAAAATATGATTATTAAAATAATATATAATAATCTTTTATGATAAAAAATATAAATATATTTATATATTTAAATAAATAATTGACAACATAATCTAAATATTTATATTTTTAAATTAAATTATATAATAAAAAATATATTTGAATTATCAACATCTAATATATAAAATCATTATTTACTATATAAAATTAGGAAAAGTGCAGCAACTATACTTTAGAAGATTGAAAATCCAAAAATAAATCTCGTAAAGTTCTTTTAAAATTTTAAACCAATGAAAGTTTATACGTTAGAAATGAGCTAAAATACCTACAATATTATCCTTAGTGAAATTAATTCATTTCATTCTTAAATTCTGAAATCATTTAAATTTAAATTGAAGTTGAAATGTCCAATTTGTCTTCTATGAGTTAGAGACCAGGTATGTTGACCAAGTCTTCTTCACTGACATTCTCATGTTCTCACACTAATTGCATCTGGTGAGTTAATTTGTTCATCCTTCATAAGCTAGTGTCAACGTCTTCTTTCCTTAACGATTATCAACGTCTTCATCAAACCACAAACTAGAGTCAACAAACCCTAATTTTACCAACAATGAATAGGTTAGTGAATGTTCATCAATTAATTGTAATCATCTGGGTTTAGATTTTGTAAATCGCAGCCTGTAGTGTTGGCTCTGTGGTTTTATTTGTTTCATGTTGGTGGTTGTAAGTTTGCAGAAGCTGCAAATCATTAGTCAAAGGCAGAACGTATTACTATCCATCTTAAGATGGATTTTAAGGTATCTTATCGTATTTTATTTGAACAATTGCAACAAAACGTCCTAGAAACCTTCCAACATACAAGACGGATTCTAAGACATACTTTCTTTGAAAAACCTATTGAGTTAATCGTATCCATCATTTTTCTGTTGTACATTAATCGTTATCATTTAATGTAGTTTTGCAGAACTTATTTCCATTAATAATTACTGAAACTGGGTTTTGGAAGATATTTTTAAGAAAAAATACATTGGATAACATCTTAGATGCTAGGCGTTTTCTCAGGCATTTATCCTCATAACCACCTTGTCAAAGTTTTAGTCGATGCAAACCAAAATCAAACAAAACATATTCAGTATGGTCAATTTATATTTAAATTTTTTGTGGATGTTAAATTTTATACGTTCAATTTGTAGAGTTTGTAGTTGAAAATGGCGAAATCTTATATATAACTTTTTTCTATGGAGTAAGTTTGTTGTTGAAGTTTAAGTTATTTATTGTATTTTGCATGTTGAAGTTGATTTGTGCATTTATTAATGAATAAATGGTGTATATATATATATATATATATAGGTTTTTTTACAGATGAAATCCCTTAGAGTGCTCATGAATCAAGAATAAACATTATAGGGAAGCTTCATTTCCTAGAAGAAATTTTGAAAAGGCCAGTTACCAAGTACTATTAAAGAATGCTCCATAGGATGCCTTGTAGATTACATGGATGGTTAAGCGTCTTAACAAAATGAACAACAAGTATGAAGGCTCTTTCTGTTTAAGCTCTTAGTGACCCGTCTTGTGTTTGACACTTCTCGTATAACTTCTAGACAAAAGGATCTTTCTATTGACTTTAAATTACTACCAAAATGCATTGTAGGCTCTATAGTGCTGGATACATAATGTAAAGCATCTTGATTAAAAATATTATATTTGGTAAAAGTTTTGGATAAAGCTTAATGTATTTAATACGTATTATGAGTCGGGTACTATCAAGTGTAATATAAGATGTTTATGAAGGTATCACAAGTAGCAATAATGACTTGTAATATAGATAAAGGTGTAGAAACCATTGTTTATACCTTACAAACAAATTCAGATGCTGGTACAGAAGGCAAAACACAAAAAGACAACATCTATTCTGACTTTGCATAACATGCAATTACAATTTCATTGTGGCAGGTTAAGTATACAAAATAAAATGTTACATTAGATTTTAAGGTCTAATACTAACTTGCATACGTATGAAATATGACAACAACAGAGATCAAAACAGGGAATGAGAAAACAACAATTAGAGCCTTCACATGGAATTTTGTTTCATTAATCTTGGTTTATAAAATTTATTCTATTCTTTTGCCTTAATAGCATTGCTAATGTTATCAACATAATGGTTTAACAAAAGCACGTCTTGTAGAATATAAACCAGGCGTTCGTTGACCCACTCATCGTTCCACTTAAATACCTACAACTTTGATTCTATGTTTGGTACTGTAGTTAGTAAGAAGCTTTATATACTTTATAATCGCAGTGTAAAACAAGAGCACATCACAGTACATATATTACCTGATTCCAACACGTCATGTATCACTCCCTTTGTTAATGGAGTCTACTGAGCTCTTGAGTCTAGGATATCCCCTATAGTAGCAAAGGTGTCCCCTAATGAAGTTCTCGTCTACGGTAAAGTTGTCAAAGTCATCAGCAATTTCGTTGAACCAAATGTCACGGTGACCTTCATAAGCATCGCCAACCTTAAACCTTCTAGATCCCATCTCCAAAGTTGAACAAGGTCTTTTAAGGTTTCAACTTTTCTTGTGTTTGGTGAATGACGTGATCAGTGTTTATGTTATACTTATATAGGGGATCATGTGTAGAGTTTCCTTCAGACATTTTGAAGATTGTGGGCACAGTTGTTAATGCTATGTTTTTCATTATATTTGTTTTTACATTAAGGTACTTCAAGTGTGATTATTTTTAGGATTTAGGGTTTAGTGTTCTACATTCTCGAATTTGTGTAAATACATTATGATGATTGGTATGATGACTGCTATTGGGGCATTCGAATCGTAGTTCGATAAAAATTGAGTGTTGAAACTACAAATTGGGACAATTTGTGAAGGCCAACATTGCCTTCTGTGACTGCGAGCGTTCGTGAAGAATTGAAAGTTACTTAAATTGGAACTCGGTAGCTTTTGGTTAAAATTATTCTTAGTTTCCCCATGGTAAAAATTGACGACTATTGGTGAAGGCCAGAGACATTCGTTAAGGTTACAAATTGTTTTTTTTTTAACGAAGTAAATATATATTATACTGATTATTACCATCCAATGACATGTCTAGCCAGTATAATGTTTTAATTGTAAGCCAAACTTTAGGTTTTCCTTAACAAGTCCAAGTTATAAATTCACCATAACCAAATTCATCATTACTTTTTGAATAGAGACCTAAGCATACACCAGGCCAACAAATATGTTAGCTTCTAATTTGATGAAACTTATAATTGGAAACGCTCATGACATATAGTCCAAACAGTGGGTTTAGGGATTTGAGTAGCTAAAAATGGATTTTGCATACATAATTACTACTTGAAAATAATAAAAATGGAAACAACGAAAATACATGAGAAGACTTTGAATAGCATGGTTAAACGTCATGTCGCTTCATCTAACTTTGACTGTAGAAATTCATTCTATAATTCAACTTTACTTGCCTCACTTAAGTTGTTAACATGATCTTTCACCAATGTCATGTCTTCCAAAATATGTAGTATGATTTACTTAACCCACTCGTCGTTCCACTTCACATCTCCATAATTCACATCCTATAGTAGGTAGCAAAAAAGAAGGGGTAGAGAAGTCTCAGTTAGTAATTTGACCTATACTAAACTGCAATATTGAAAAACCTAACCTCACATTCACACTTCCAAAACCATCGTTGAGCATTGTTATCGAAGTCTAAACAACTGAGCTGAGGACTCAGGCCACAATGACAATGGTGGCCCAAGACGAAGTAACCGTCAAGTTCGAACATCTTCTTCTCATGATCAAACCCCATCCGTCTCGCTATTTCCACTATCCGAGCCTATTTCAAAAACCATTATTTATGGAGATGCTTGATATTTGTTCAAGATTGATATATTTGGAAGGGATTGGAAACTGACATATTGGGATGAGAAAGTGTAGTGAATGTGTACTATTTATATTATTGCAAAGTAATTAGGATTTTTCTATGTTCGATGTGTAAGTACAAAAATAACCTCAACTCATATGTTATTTAGCATGTCCATTTTTAACTCAAATCAGCAGGTTGGTCAACACTTAAATGGCCTGGATAACGCAAAGATAATCAAACAAAAAACTACAACATTTTAATTTGACTCAACGTGTAACCGACAATGATGGTCAGTAGATGTCCCGCTAGATGTTATGACAAACGAAGTTCATTGTTATTTGACCAACTCATCAATATAGCGGCATAATGATGAGTTTTACTTGCAAGACAGGGCATGAGGCTTCCAAAGAGACTTGTAGAAAAAGCTGAAGCATATTCACACGCGATTAACCAACATATGTACTTGTAACGCGCTTGTAACATGGTTTCCCAGTATCAACTCAATTCTCTGCCTGTTTTGTGTCTTACATATACTTCAACAGTTACCAACCTCTCAACTACATCATCCTAAACATAATAAATCACCAACAAAATAATATACAAAATTCCACAATCACCAAAACCTAATATATTTCATCCCGATCCTCAAATCAACTAATAATCATTTTTTTCAAATGTAAAAGATAGTTGGAGAAGGTACATAATTACAAATTAACCATCCATTTAAAAAAAAACACACACACACATTTAGAATGAAATGAGATAAATTTCACCAAAATACTCATAATCAATTTTTAAATTTTCACATCTGATACTAACCTTTAAGTAGACACCCATGGAAAAATAAAATTTAACACCTAAAATGGAAAGGATTAAAGTAAAAAGAGAAATTAGGGTTTTTACGGTGAGAGAAGAAGATAGTGGTTGGAGGATAGAGTGAATATATAAATGGAGAAAAAAGATGGAGAGTGTTCTGAATGGTTTAATTTTACATATGGGCATTCAGATCTTAAAAAATAATAAATAAATAAATAAATAAAGTGAAAGATATTACAGTCTTTTTCTATAAATTTATAAGTTTTGATTGTATTTTTAATATTTTTGAAAATTAGGAGGATAAAGTTATTATTTTTAATTATTTATACAAAAATTTGTTTTGAAAATTTATTTACATAAAACTTTAAAAATATGAATTAAAAATTTAATGAAAACTTTAGAAATGATATTTACCAAATCCACCAACAAAACTATTAAAATTTTTATTTAATTTAAAATATTTAAAACGAATAAATTGATAAAAATAATTTAAAATATAAAATAAAATAATCAATTAATCATAGTTTAAAATATCAAAAACACGTATGTACAAATCTTAATACTTTTTTTTTTATTTTTTTTATTTATTTAATTAATTAATGAACACGAATACGATTTCAGACATCCAGACATGTCAACATAAGTTATTAAAAATATATATATATATATATATATATATATATATATATATATATATGAACCCTTTTCCGTCTCAATCAAGAATGAAGTTACCTCTTAAACATACAAGAATATGGAAAATCAATACCTCCATAATAGATAAACTCAATTTTCCTTGTCATCTCTACCTCAAAATTGCTTAATCTTCTAAAACAATGGAAATTTTGAAACTACAACTTGTTCATGGGCTGTTGTGCAGCTTCAGTTGCGAGTTTAATTCTTTGATGGTGTTCTGCAACTTTGTAATCAACAACCTCTAAGAACAGCTGAGAGTCCAGTATGCAGTCCGGGCGGCCATAGACGGCTGCTTGGACACTAGCCATGAGTTTAGCTATCTCGCGGCCGGAGAACCCTTCTGTCTTCTTTGCTGCCTGTTGAATTACATCGTCTGATAGGTCTTTTACTTTTATCTTCTGAGGCTTCTTCTTGATGAGAAGGGCAAGACCTTTCTTAGAATTGTTCTCATCTTCATTAGAGAGGTACTTGTTTAAGTACAGTTTTATTAGCTTAAATCGTTCTTCTTCTCTTGGGAGTGGGAACTCTATGACTTCATCTATACGATCAGTGATGGCACTGTCGAGATCTCCTGGTTTGTTGGTGGCTAGTACAAGAACTATGTCTCTTGACTGATCACCAGTGCGGAAGAGCAAAGCGTTTAGAGCACTTCGTTGCGATTCACTCATATGGATACTGTTACGCCTGTGTTATCATGAACATGATATTTTTGGTATGAAGTTAGTTTTATAGAAGAAAAAAGGTGATCCAAGAGCACCAAGACATTCACTGAATATTAAGAATTATCAGTGATTTAGCTATCAGATGGAAAATCAGACAAAACTGAGAACTTACTCGCATAAGAAAGCATCAGCTTCGTCTATGAAGAGCAAAAGACCTTTGTTTGACTTCTTAGCCCAATCGAATATCTCGTGGATCTTGGTAACAGCTTGTGCACCAAGTGGTGCAACATCTCCTCCTGTCATCATGGCATAATCCAATCCCTGCACAGCAAAGTCGATGTAATGATCAGGAATGATTGAAATGTAAATATAATCATTTGAACATGTAAGTCATGTTAATTACAACAAAGAGCTGTTGTTGAAAAAATCGGAAGAGAAGATTAAATAGCATATTTTCTGTTAACAAAATACTGAAATTGCTAAACAAGTGAAAAGGGAATATAAAAATGAAACACGGTATCATGACAGTCTCAGATGACAACTATATTTATATCAGCTAGTATCTTAACATAGTTCTCTGTTATCCCTCTAATTATGTTTGAGCCATTCAAAGAGAATAAAAAACTAAAAAGTCAATATCATACCGATTTACGAGCTATCTCCCTTGCAACCATAGTTTTGCCAGTACCAGGAGGCCCATAAAACATCATGTTGCGAAATGGTGCTTGGTGAACCTTGGTATTTGAGGTAGCTTTAGCGAGATGTTCTATCCTCCTTTGTAGCGAAGGATGGAGAACAATGTCTTGAGTACATTTTTTACCTTCAACCTCACCAGCTGCCCTTAGGCCAGAAACTTTGCCTTTTGCTTTTGATAGTAATCCGGACCATGGAAATTTCCCCATCGAAGATTCTCGAATCAATGATGGCTGTCCCAGAATCCTGTTTATATAACCCCATGTGACTCTTGATCCTTCCCTACAAACACAATAAGGATAATCAAAAGGTCAGACAGTGAATCAATTGCCATGGACCATTGACTAAAATTTCTACAAAGTAAAACACTCAATAAAACAGCTTATAATGAGCAGACGGCCATATAGTTGATATTCACCATCTCTCTTCACATTTCTATAAAATTAATTTTTGGGCCTTCCTAGAAGATAATATATTATGAGTCTTATGACGCCACTGAGTGCAGGAGTCCTCACAAATATGTAGGGAAAACCCACTCATGGTTGAATTTAAAGAGAAACTACCCTGACAAAATACACATGGATGCTTGGAAAATGGAATTGCAGCAGTGAGAAAACAAGAACAAACCTAGTAGTATATATTCCAGCAGCCAGTGCAGTTGCACCACCAACAGTCATCATCAACTTATTCCTATCTGTCAATAGAGTCCTAAAGCCATCTGCGAGTTTTATCAAAGAAAATGATTTTGAATAATGTGTAACATGCTTAATAACTAAAACTAAATAAGACTATGAACTGCAAGTCTGCAACAAATGCACCAAGAGCGAGTTAATTATTGAATACCTTCAATGTGGCTAAAAGTTGTATTAATTGCAGCAAGCCATTTCTCCTTTTCACCATTAATACGTTCTACAAGCATTCTCCTGTTATGGTCCTCAGTCAATTTAGCTTCATGGGCTCTGCCCTCAGCCTCAGCCATGGCCTTGACTCGTATGGTTTCTCGTTCCATTTCAGCCCTTTCTTTTTCTGTTTGGCGTACCTGAGCCTGTATTTGCTCTTCAGTTGCCCGTCTTGCTTGTTCTTTTCGTGTAGAAGACTCCTCTTGCATTTTAACCAATTCAACATTATGTCGCCTCTGAGATTCATGATCTGCCTGTGAGAAATGACAATACTTCAAGCTCACAAGGATAATTCCAAACCATTCTGTGCATATCTTCATTGAGGTGTATTCATCTAATATAAATAAATAAACACAAGTCTAATGCCATGTCTATAATGAAGACTCATGGTCCAATTTAACAGCAGTAATTCTGGTAAGGCTGTTTTCTGTATATATGGCCTTAACAGTGCTTATTTTGCAACAGAGATAATGAAGTCATAATTCAAAATACCTGGTTAACAACAAAAACTAGGCAATTTGAGACAGAACTACTTAGAAGAAGTGAAGAGTTCCTCTAGTCAACTCATTAATTCTAAAACTCAGTAGCAGTTCAAAATAAAAGTTACTCCTTTCACCTGCATTCTTTTTCTTGCCAACTCATCTTCATACCGCAACATTTGAGCCTTTGCCTGGGCTTGTTGCTGCACTAGATTTCTTTGTTCTTCTGCCAGCTTCCGCTGTCTGTCCTGTCAATACAAACCCATAACCGGCTAAATCAAGAACAGATCAACTGACTAAACTACAATCAACTACTAATCCACAGTGATTTCCAAGACAACAAACTAGGCCTGAAAGTTTAAAAATTCGAGACTACAAGTTCCATCATATATGATCCAAACAAATAAATGTAATTGCAAAAGAGACAAATATAATAAAATAACCTGTGAAAAGGAAATAAAGAAGAAGCACTATCTAATTACCTAATAGTAATTACCAAATAAACTAATGTAACAAATAGCATACAAAGAACTGACTTGCTAGACTGCAAATTCCCGCTCAAAACTGAAGGCAAGCCCATTTCATCATACACACAAGTTCCACTACAAGTAAAATTCTTTCACCGATCCTAAACAAAACTAAAATGGTCAAGCTTGCATGCACAATAATTGAGTACTCACAATATCAATTTGTGCCTGAGTTGCTTCATAATGAGCTTTCTCAGCCGCCAATTCAGCCAACCGAGACTGCTCCTGCTTCCGCATAACATCGAAAACCTAATGGCAAAAATCAACTCCGGTACATCAATTTAATCCAAATCCAACACCGGAAGAAAACACCAACTTCATATCAAAGAAACAAAATTTAAACCTGCTTGGCGTGAGGAGAATTATTGATTTCACGAAGAGCTTTCGCGCCTCTCTCCAACGCCTCAGGATCGAACCCAGAGCCTTTCGGCTCTTGGACGTCCTCCGATTTCTTACCGTCCGTCGATTGCTTCGATTCTTTGCTATCATTATCCTCACTCGAAGAGGGTTTAGAGTAGGAGAAAAATGGGAAACGTGAAGAGTAGTCAGCACTGGCGGCGCGGTTTGATGCGGAGGAAGAGAGAGAGGCAGCCGCGGCAGCTGCCACCGCCGCGCTTACGCATGAGGATAAGCGTGAGACAGCAGCCATGGAGTCACTCAATAAGAAATGCGACCGCAATAGAGGTTTATGGACATTAGGTTCATGCGACTACGAAGGGTTTGGCGCGAGAGCATAAACCCTAGTCTCTGGGGTTTAAACGGAAACTGTTTGATGTTTTGCTTTGCGTGGAGACGAATCCAATGTAGTAGTAAACGACGTCGTTTGAATGATCCGTCGTGTTTGGAATTAAGATTAGGTTTGGTTGTTGTCGGTTTGGTTGCTAGTTCGGCTGTATTCTGTGCTGAGTTTTGTTGTCCCCAATTTATTTGTATAGGCAAGGTCAAATTGTATTGACTTTGAAGGATTGAACAATACAGATATATACATTTTTACCGTAAATCAACAAATAAATCTCTATGGATCCGTATCTATTTAACGGAATTCATCTCATATTAACGGTATATTTTACTATAAGAGTATTATAGTATTTTTTATATAAATAATTAAATTAAAATTTAAATAATTAAATATATATTATTTATATATAATAATAATCGTTATTTTTGCCGCCTATTTTTCACTGGAGCAATAAACAAGTGATAAATTTTTGGAGTAAATAATATAAAAGTATTTAATAAAAATATATTTATTTTATAAATTAATAATATTTATTTCCCTTTAAATGTTATTAGAATTTCGGATCCGTGCGTTGCGCACGGATATTAAAATATACACTAAATATTTACTTTTGAAAATTCTTGCAAACTAAACATATATTTTTGAAAATTCTCTCCAACAACAAATAATCAAATTTAAAATCTCTCGCAAAATGAATAATATATCACAAGATGTCCCGATTTACCGACAATAAAATAGAGAAAAAAAAATGAAATCCAAGAGATGAAAAAAAAAAAAGACTAAATAGATGGAATTGGATATGAATCTCTTTTCACTCATAGTCATTTCTATTAATTAGATCAAATTATGCAAAATTGAGTAAACTTATTATGAATCTCACTTATTCTTAATTCCTTTGGTGCGACTCGTGGTGAAATACTCTTCATCAAAATCAATACATATATTAGTATTTGCAATTTTATTACTCTAAGAAAAGAAAATGTAATTATTTAACTTATCAGATAAATTACATGAAATTTGTATTGGACAGCATTCAATTTGTACATTTATCAAGTGCTTGAGAAGACTTCTTTGAATACAAATTTGGTTATGATTTTTATTACTACACCATGCTCATCTAAAATAAGTATTTTTAGACCTTTAAGAATAGTTGCTTGGGATAAGCGACATATAATTAACTGTGCCTGAAAACATGTCTTTTGAGATAGAGACTTACATTATTTAGAAATTGTCTATGACTATTGTGTTATGGTTATTGCAAATGATACTGAAATAGGGAATTGTCTCCTCTTAAATTTGAACGGTACTATCGAATCCCACAACGTCAATGTAAATTACAGTATCAGTATCTTCTTCCCAAGAGTTAGATCTTGAATCACCTTAACTTCCAAGACTCTTATTCCTTACTTTGCACGGATCAACCTTGTATCATTGCATAATTCTGCCGAGTGATCAATATTTCGTAACAACATTGCCGATAAACTAACTTTGAGTTTAAGTTCATGAAGCGGTAAAGTCTAGCACTTAATGCTATTTAAGAATTTTAGAGTTTAGAGGTCAGTAAATATATTGATCGCCGTATCCGATTAGCGCACCGAATTTGAACTGTGGTAAGTCCTTTCATCACTAACATTCATCGATATCATGTATTGTTTACCTGTTCCACCAAATCCAGTATCGAAGTTAGAATAGCACACTCCTGCAAGTATGTAGGATCATTAGTGTACCGATCGAACGAAGGATATATTGCTTCTACTATAAAACTGAGCAGATTAAAATATTCTTCTATCAACAGATCTTTAGGCATATCAATTTTACAGATTTTTTTCCTTTCTATAGTACCATCACCGACTCTTTAAATCTAGTTTGTAAATTGTGTAGAGGTCATTAAATATATTGATCGCCGTATCCGATTAGCGCACCGAATTTGAACTGTGGTAAGTCCTTTCATCACTAACATTCATCGATATCATGTAATTGTTTACATCTTCCACCAAATCCAGTATTAAAGTTAGAATAGCACACTCCTGCAAGTATGTAGGATCATTAATGTACCGATCGAACGAAGGATATATTGCTTCTACTATAAAACTGAGCAGATTAAAAGATTCTTCTATCAACAGATCTTTAGGCATATCAATTTTAGAGATTTTTTCCTTTCTATAGTACCATCACCGACTCTTTAAATCTAGTTTGTAAATTGTGTAGAGGTCATTAAATATATTGATCGCCGTATCCGATTAGCGCACCGAAATTGAACTGTGGTAAGTCTTTTCATCACTAACATTCATCGATATCATGTAATTGTTTACCTTTTCCACCAAATCCAGTATCGAAGTTAGAATAGCACACTCGTGCAAGTATGTAGGATCATTAATGTACCGATCGAACGAAGGATATATTACTTCTACTATAAAACTGAGCAGATTAAAAGATTCTTCTATCAACAGATCTTTAGGCATATCAATTTTAGAGATTTTTTTCCTTTCTATAGTACCATCACCGACTCTTTAAATCTAGTTTGTAAATTTTTTAGAGCAGAGGACTTTATGGATGATGATATTGATTAGAGTCTCATATTATTAATCAGTATCAGAATCAAGAGAACTCCTAGAGAAATGAAGAATTTATCATTGCATTTACCACTTGGCTTCTACTACCTTTTGTATGACAGGTAGAATCTGTCTAAAATCTTCTCCTAAAACAACAATCTTGCCACGAACAGTAGGTTCTCATTTTCGGGGTCAACTATTATCATCAAGTTCTTCAATATCTTGTCTACTACCCCAAAGCAATGCTTGTGTACCATTAGAGTCTCATCCCATTTGATTATTTTCTTGTGCACCATTGGTGCCTCATCAAGTCCTTCAACGTGTTTGAATCAAGGGGAGTTATATATGGAGCAACCTAAAGGATTTGTTCAAAAGGGTAAAGAAAACATGGTATGCAAATTAAAGGGGAGCTTATAAGACTTGAAGCAAGAACCTAGGAAATTGTATAAAAGATTTGAATCTTTTATGTATGACAACAAATTTAGTGAAATTGTCTTTATAACTGTATGTTTCTGAAGTTCTCTAATGGTGATTTTATCATCCTCTTACTCTATGTCGATGACATGTTGGTTGTTGGAAGTGACATGGATAGGATCAAGGAATTAAAAGAGAAACTTGGGAATGAATTGAGTATGATGGATTTAGGAGCAGCAAATCAAATTCTTAGAATGAGTATAAATGGGGTTGTCTCATGGTAATAAAAATTACAAAAATGTGTTGCACTTTCATCAACCGAAGTTGAATACATTATTATTACGGAGACCTGTAAAGAGCTGTTGTGGATGAAGAAATTCTTCCAGGAGCTGGAAATTCAGTAGAAGAAATATGTGCTATTATGTGATAATCAAAGTGTTATACATTTCAGTAAGAATTCAATGTATCATTCAAAATCAAAACACATTGAATTGAGACATCACTGGACCCTTGATGTGCTTGAGAAGAAAGAACTGGTATTAGAGAAAATCCATACTGCTAATAATGGCTTTGATATGTTGACAAAGGTCGTGTCACCTTTGAAGCTTGAAGCTTGCCGGAATGCTACAGGTCTGGTTGGAAGGTCTGTCTCATGAGTCGAGAGGAGGTGTATGTTGGGTCTCGACCCATTCGCTAGTGGGCTTTTTGTTTATTGAGTCCAATTTGTACAGATATACTATGTGTTATATTGTTGTTATCCTCTCTTTTGTAAGTTTAGAGTGTGAGTGAATACCAATTGATTAAGCTTTTCACATACGCCTCTTCATCTATTTTTCTCTTTTCTGTGTGTGTTGGTGTTCTGTGATATTCACATCTGCTGGTACTTTGTTTGGCTATTATCTTCATTTACAGATTCTCTGGTTTTGTCCTTTTACTGCTGCAATAACATCAAAGCTCTTAATTTGATACACTTTACTATCCCAACACAAACAACACATGCTTGACCACTTACATGTTACAACAAATAAATATTAAAATCTAGAACATATCAATAACAAATAAAAAAATTGAACCATTAATATAAATTTGAACGCAATAATAAGAAATAATGTATTGTCAACATTTTTCTAAAACCAATGAAAATTGCAAAGCAATTACCATGAAAATCATCATTTTTTATAAAAGAAAAAAAAAAATCAACATTGAACATAAACAATTATATAATAATAATAATAATAATAATAAACAGATCAATACCAGCCAACACTAAATCACATATTAATACTCAACAAATAACATATGCTATACCACTTAAATAAATATGAAAATTCAGAGACTTATCGATAACCAATAAACAACTAACCCATCAATATAAATGTGAAACCAGTAAATAAATAATGTATTATATGTTTTTTTTTTTTCTAAAACCAATCAAAATGGTAAAGTAATTTCCATGAAATATTCTAACACCTAAAAATAAATTAAATAATATATTAAAATTGATAACTATTACACAAATATATTAAAAATTATATCTAAAAAATTGATCTATCTTAGACTTGTTTTGAATACAATAGTAGATGAACTAAAAAAGACTCGAAATGTAATTATTCTTCCTCCAACACTAAAACTAGATTCAGAAGCTACTGTAGATATGGGATTAGCGAGAATGTCTGCTGCCATTTTTTTTATAAAACTCGATATTTCATGTTGTTAGCTCTCTACCAATCCAAAGCAAAAAATGTATCCATATTTTCACTTTGAAAATGTACAGGTTCTTATAAGTAAGTTTCCATTTCTGACTTCATTGCAGGTACTGCTTCTTGTTCTCTTACAAAATTCACCATTAGCGACCATCTAGATTATGAGGATTTCACATATTGAGTTAAAAAACTATCACTCTTTTCCCTAGCAAAATTTGTTGCACCTCCCCTTTCTTGTTGCTCAGCATATATGGAAACATACTTGTCTTATATCTCTTTTAATGCTTTTAGTATCAAATCTCTATTTTTTGTTGCATCTTCTCCATAAACCTGAGGAAAACACATCTTTAAAGTTCTAACTTACATCTAGGATCTAAAACGCTAGCAAGAGGCATAATCAGATTGCATTCACCCCTAATATTCATCAAATCCGTTTTTCATCTTAGTAGCCATTTTTTCAATAAAAAAGGTTCATTTTTGACAACTTCATCTAAAAACAACTTGATTCTAAAACCCCTCTACAAGGTATAATTTAGATTAGGATATTCACTCCTAGAAATAACATTTATATTACTATTAATGACTACTAAAAGTCCAGTTATTTTTTCAACCTTCTCCCATTTCTCTTCAGTTGGAAAACAAATATAATTCGGTTTGCGATCTTGTAACCTTACAAAGAGTTCCTTGAATATTAAGGTAGTAAATAACATATGAAAAATATAATTTAAACGTGTTCGGCAGTCAAGATTTAGCTTTTTTCACGATAGTTGTAACTATTGAACAATAGCAGTGAATGTTTATAACTTTGCCTCAAATTGGTTTATGAATTTTACACTTTCATGTATATGTTCAATTATATTTGCAATCTCCCAAGTCCAACTTGTACTAATAAATTTATGATGTGAGCAGAACATTGAATATGGAATAAATCTCCCCACCCCCCAAAATAATTCTTATATCTTGAAATCATATCATTTAATGCTCTTAAATAGAGTCATTATAAGATGCATTATCAATTGAGATAAAAAAAAAACTCTTACTCTCAATATTCCATTTTTGAGTACCTTTTAATATTGACACCACGATGTGGAGGGATATGTACAAAAGTGATAACACGCTTTTGCAAGATCCAATCCTTATTGATGTAATGGCTTGTGAATACCATATACTCAATCTTCTGATTTTTTTTATTTCCATAAATCAGTTATTAAATTAATTTTCCTCAAATCCTTCCATGTTTCCTTCAACTTTTGTTTCTCATCTTCATATACTCAAACACAATCCCTTTTTAGTGTTTTTCGACTTATTTTTTCATATGTTGCATTATTGCACGTCATCATACATAAAAATCTTGTCACTTCCACAATACTAAATACATGCTCAAGCATCATTATCCAATGTGCAATTGCTTCTCTTTGCTTTGCATGATCATATTTACTTCTAGGAGGTAACAAAAGAGAACCAAGTACATTTGAATGGTTGTACTTCTAGGCAGATGCCTATGGAAAATTTAACTGCTTTAATTTCCCATATAATTTCTTGTAATCAGGACACTTATTCTTCAAATGACGATTCATATGCGTAGTAGCTTTTGATTTTATAACACATAATTGACTTTACAATGGCAACATTGATTTTTGACCATGCCATTAGCCAATTTTACTTCCGTAAAATGATCCAAACAAAAGAAATTTTACTTTCTTTTCTTTCATAATATAATTCTTTGATTTTCATCTTCTTCTCTTATATTTACATTATTTGTCTCTGATATAACAATGATAGGAGAACATTGTTCTTCCATATTTTCATTGTCACTGGGATTTGATGTTTCCTTACTGCTAGAATCAATTGGAGCGAAACTGTAAAAATTTAAAATATATATTATAAAGCGAAAAAATAAATCAAAAAATGGAATTTAAATAGTTAAATCATGATATAATCAAAGAAAACAATTACACAATTTAAAAAGACTACTAAAAAAATGGGTTGGGTTGGGTTGGGGAAAGAAGGTGAGATGAATAAGTAATATGGAGTATTATGAATATAAGAGCAAATAAAAAAATATTCACAAACAATAAACCAGATGAACAAACAAATAATGTAAATCCTATAATTTATATGAAGTTTTCACACCTACATCGAACCATTTAGCATTTCAAAAAAATGAAAAGAATGAAAAGTTTTTAAATCAATAAATCTATATATATATATATATATATAAAATGATCGTTGTTTTTCCCACTATCTTTTTTTCCAATGAAACATCAACAAGTGGCTTTATATTATTTAATAAAAAAATATGTAGTTAATATATTTGTAACATTTATTTTGTTTTCATATTATTGAGATATTTTTTTTAATATATAAAATATAAATTTCAAATATTTTCTTTTTACCATTTTAACATATTATAATATTATGTTTATGATTTTTTTTATATGATCATTATATAAGGAGACCTGATTTTTTTACTCCTTTATTCTTTTCGTCATTCTTATTTCATTCGTAAATATCTTAATCTTATCATATAAGCATCTGTTTTAAACATTTTTTGTCTTATTTAATGTTTTTTCATTTTTTTCTATTAAGTAGTATTTTTTTCTTACTCTTATTGACAATTATATGTTTTCACTTGAATTTACTTTTTTTTTTTCAAATATATTTTTGGTAAGTACTTTTATTTTTTTTTTGTTTTGTTTTGTTTTGTTTTTTTTTTTTTTTTTTGTTATGAATGATTTAAATTCATCAAAGTGATTCTAAACCTTTACATATAAAATACACCAACTAACTTTACTTTAAGACCTATTTGGTAATTAGTTACTAACAGGTTGGTGGATTAGATAAGCGGTTCAACGAATTATTAGCTGTTAGCGAATTAATTATATGATCTTTGGTAATTAATCATTTAATATAGCAATATTCGCGATTTAAATTATAAAATGAGATGAAAGAACACTTATTAAAATAATTATTCTTTTACTTTTTCCATGTATATATTGCACTATTACTTTCAAATGTATAATAAAATATATTAAATATTTTAATATTTATTTTAATAATATTTAGTATTATTAATTATACTAATAAGTATTCATTTAAATAATATTTATTATTTTATCAATTATTAATTAAATTAATATGAAGAAGTAATATGCATACTATAGTACTAAAAATATATCATAAAATATATTGACTAATAAAATAAATAAATAAATTACTTTAAGTGGCTCACAAAATAGTGAAACTGATATTTATTTCATGTATATATTTTTGTAATTACACTAATAATAGAACATGTGGTACTAATTTAAAGTTTAATGTAAGTTGTAGATAATCTTCACTGATATAATATTTTTTCTGGAGGAATTTTATAGTACTGTAATGTCTAGTCTGGTTCCATCCCGTCTTTATGGATTTTCTCTAAAAACGCTCTGAATCGGATAAGCTCATTTTTAAAATAATTTTTATATTGATGTCCAAGTATTTCTATTATGAATTTATGAGCGGATCAACACTGTCCAGTACTTCATAAGACACTAGAAAAAAACAAATAAAATCGGTTCTTAACATCTAATTTTAATTTGGATTTATTTTATTTAAGGAAATAATAATATATTTTTATCTTTTATTTTCTTTTTAAATAAATTAATAATTTTGAAGAATGAAAGATAATAATTTAAAATTAATTAATGGTACATTATTGAATTTAAATATGTTAATTCTTATATTATTGTATAGCTATATTATCTTAAGGGTAATTTTCATAAATGTTAATTCTTAACTTTTAAATCAAAAGTAGACCAATTTTAAAAAGTCTACAAAATTAATCTTTACAAACTTTTACATCCATGAATTGAGTCAGAATTACTGTCTTACCCTTCATTTTAAACAAATTTAGAAAAATAGAAAACTTAATTTTCATTTGTAAAAGACTAACAAACCCCTCACTTACTAATCAAAAGACCCAAATGCTCGTTTAAGTATCAACACTTACAAACATCTCTCCTCATTATTCTCATCCATATCATCACTTATCTCCCTCTTCGAGAAAACGTGATTCATCCTCCTCTCAAACCAACACTCTCCTCTCAAACCAAACACACACTCCTCCCCCACTTAAAAGACTCATGATGCTAAAAGCTTACTCTCCAAAAGATTGGTTGATTGTTAAAGGTTAGTCTCAACAATTTTAATTAGATTTAAAAATGGTTTGGTTTCTAGGGTCTTATAGTGGAATAGGTGATTTGGCTATCTTAATGGTTTGAGATTGTTTGTTGATCCTCCAATAGATTGAAACATGTGGTTTAAGATTTGTTTTTATTTGTAATTTGGAAGTTAGTGTTTTTCTTAGGGTGCATGTATTTGCTTAAAAATTATGGCGATGGTTTGTTTGAAGCTATCTTTTGGTAGTTAGGGTTTGATATTATTTGGGTTACTTGTTAGTTTGGTATATTGCTTGAGAAGTGGAAAAAGTTTGGTTGGAAGGTAATTTTGGTAGGTTTGGCAATTGGTGTATTAGGTGTTAATGAGTACTTTTAGTGTAATTATTACCTAGGATGTCGTATGGGATGGTAGTGATTATGTTGGAGGAAGTCCGGGTTGCGAAGCTTTCAATAAGAATGTAAGTTTTGATGATGGAAATGGTGTATAATAAAATGAAAAAGTTGATAAATCAAGAATGTGATGTGAAGTTGTATCAAATTCTCCCCAATCGCCAAGGTGTTCCGAGTAGGGTTGAGGTTGTAAACAATGGTGATATTAGATTCATGTCAAATAAAGAAATAGTTTATATTTATGTGGATGTTGTGCATAGAAATTCATCAAATGCTCCTATCTATAAAGTTTTGGTTCCTTTTAATAATGCGACGGTTGAAATCCGGAATGAACCGGTAACTAACATTGATATTAAGGAATCTCTCATTCCTCAATAATCTGTAAATGATGGTCAATCAATAGATCCAGACATTTGTGATGATGATTTACGCGAGATGAGTAAAACTGGCATTTTAGAAGGCACAGAGAAGGAATTTAATTTGGGTAATGATATGAGTTCCGACAAAAGTGAGTATAATGTTGATGAAGGTGACAATAAGAGAAACTATAATTTAGATGATTCTCATCGTATTTGAGAGCTACCACGCATGGAGAAATACGGTTTTTACGAGACTCAACATTACACTTTATGTATACCATATGTCCTTACCAGTTTGAGTAAAGGAACCCTTTTTAAAGATAAGGAGTCAATCAAACTTGCTATTGAAAGAAACGCTCTTGAGAATAAACTATCCCTCTATACATTTAGGTCTAATAAAGTTCGTTATGAAGTGGTTTGCACGGAGTTCAATAAAGGTTGTGGTTTTATATTTCGGGTTAGAATGTCAAATAAAGATGTGAAAATATGGCATATAATAGAATTCGTTCCGCAATGTACTTGTCTTTGCGATCCTGATAGGGCAGAGAGAAGAACAGTGAGTTCTAAATAACACTATCAGACGGTTAGACCCGTGACCGGTCCGCGACTGTTTGGTGATGGGCTTTTTCGATCACGAGCTTGAAAAAGCTCAATATTAAATGGTCATATAAATTTTGACCGTGCCCGCCCGTTGATCGTACGGGCAGTCACGGGCCATACCCATGTTGTTTGTTTATTTTTTTACAGAATAAAATATATGTGTGCATGTATATATAACTTCAGAGTGTCTGAATATGAATATGATAGTTATGGATTTGGATTTTGAATCCAAAATATTAAGGAGTTGGTCAACATATGCCATTTTGTTAATAAATCACTTGCATCAAGAACTATGTAGCTTGCATGACTACTTCACCACCATCCAACAAAGGTCAAATGATTAGGTTTACACTAACTTTGTTGCATCAATTTGAAAACATCTAGATCCTCAACACAGAGACCGTGCATAGAATATCCTTAGATCCTAACATTCTAAGATACTCCATCTCTGTCATTCATCAAGCTGCTCTGCTCATGCTATAGTTAGTTTTGACAAACAAGGAGTGGACCTGAGTTCCTGTATCAAATGCAACTAAACAAGCAAAAGCACGAAGAACACTTGAAAATGACACTTTAGTTAACTGTACCTGGAACCATAGCATTTGTAAAAACAGACCCAATGCTTTTCCTCCATCTCCGGATTTAACATAACCAGCTATCATTGTGTTATAGCTCACTTCATTTATATTTGATGATTCCATAAACAATTCCACAGAGGCATCCATCCTTCCAGATTTAGCATAAAAATCCATTTGAGCATTGGCAATAAAGACATTCGACTCAAGACCAACCCTGATCACCTGGGCATGACTTGCTTCCCCAAATCAAAAACTTGCATAGTAGCACAAGCTTGGAGGAAGCTAGCATATGTAAATTGATCCCGTTCAATGAAAGATTGCACCATGCTTAGAAACATACTCATAACTTCTATACTCCGATCACTCTGAGCATAGCGAACAATCATAAAACTCCATGGAATCACTTCCTTATTTGGTATTTAATCAAATACTCTTTGGGCATCACTAATATTCCTAGGCTTAGTATATATAACAAGTAAAGTAACTCCAACATTTTCATCCAACTCATAGCGAGTCTTTAAAACAAATCCATGAACACTCTTAGCCACATCAAATTCCTCTAATCCGAGACAAGCTTTGAACACACTAACAAAAGTAAAATTATTCGGCAAGAACCCCACAACTTTCATCCTAGAAAAAAAAACTCCATAACCTTAACAAAACATTCATTCTCAGCAAAACAGCCAACTATTCTAGTCCAAGAAACCATATCCTTCCCAAAATCCAAAAAAATAATTCCCTAGCAGAATCAACACACCCTTAAATAGAATAAACATCTATCAATGCTATCCCGACAAATGCATTACTATCAAGACCAAGCTTACATACACAATCATGAAACCTAAAAACCAAGTCTCCCCAATCCATACTAGCAAGCCTACTAGCAGGGTTTATCTCTCTGAAACGTCAAAGCAGAAATAAACCTATCAAAATACCCAACAACAGCCAGACATATATCACAGTATTCAACCCATTGTGAGTCTTGACTCTCAAACCCATTCAATAGCTTCTTTACGAGCTAAAGACAAAAATCCATTTGAAATCATATCACACCAAACTGCATTTTATTTGAAACAAATACAGCAACTCACTAATTCAAAAACAGAAGATAAATATTTTTTTCAAACAACACAAAATAAAAATTATAACTAGTACTAAATAATCCATCACATGTTCAAGTTGCAAACACAATATATATAGTCATATTGAATTTCAACAAAGCTAATAGTAATAAAAATTTATAAACAAAAGTATAAGCAAGCAAACACTAGAGCTGGTCTATTCTGCATGTTGAATAACCTCCTTAACTCTTCTACATTTATCGATCTTCCTCTCCCACATCATCAATGACGATGTTTAAGTCTCTCCTTGAAATGCCAATTTCACTCATCTCTTTCTCTCCACCATCAATGGTTTCTTCATCTACCAGAAAAATTAAAAAGACAAAAAAAAATTGATAATTCAATAATTAATAAAATAACAGTAGACTAAATAAAGCAAATTAGTAAAAATTACCACTAGGACTATAACCAATCAACCAAGTACGAGCACAAATTAGTGCTTGCACATATTTTGGAAGAAGGGAGCTACGATACTTATTTAGCACTTTTGAACAAATGCTAAAAGCATATTCCGATGCCACTATAGTAATTGGAATTCTAAGCACATCACTAGCCATACAAGAAAAATTGGGATACCTTGATTAATTATCCTTCCACTAAGTCAAGACATCCAAACTCACAAAATGTCCATATTCAAGAGGTGCCTCATCCAAGTACCTATCTAATTCACTTTTTTCAGAAAAAGAGTCACTCATTCATCCCAAGATACTAATTGCATCTTATATAGAAAAAAAAAAACTAAGCACATTTATAACTATAAAATTTAACTAAATTTATATATATATATATGTAAATTAAAACTATTAATAACAAACTTACATCTGCTCCTGCCATAAACACACCACTACCACTAGGCCTTGATAATGGAAGAATTGTAGATGAAGAAAACAGTCGTGGTGGTGATGCTAAACCAGCATAGTCCTTGAAAAGCAAATTCAAATTTCTCTTCAGATTTTCCATCTTACCAATAACACCAGTTGCATCATCAATCTCTTCAAAATAACCTTTTACTAATTGAAACTTCATTCGAGGATCTAAAACAACACTTAGTGATAAGATCTCACTATATCCATCCCAATATTTGTCAAACTTTAGTTGCATACTTTCAACCATATGTTTGATAACATAATCTTGGCAATTCTTATAGTTAAGTAATAGTTTCTCAATCTTCCGAATTTGTAAAAAAAAAAATTTGAAGTCGGATAACTATAACCTGATATAAGAGTGGTGATTGTATAAAAAGGCTTCAATATCTCACATATCTTTCTGTCCTTCCCCGCTCATTAAATGGACACCAATTGTAGTTAGAGTCACGCATCTTCATAAAGTCAAAAATAGCCCTATATTTTAATGCACTTTCAAGCATCATATAGGTTGAGTTCCACCTAGTTGACACATCTATTCGCAAGTGAACCCCTATTCAATTCCAACACCACTAACCCATTCTTGAAAATTCCTCTTCCTAGCTTTTGATCCCTTTACATACTTCACATTCTCTCTAATCTTTTGTAAAACATCTTTTGTCTCATGTAATCCATCTTAAACAATTAGATTCAGAACGTGTGCACAACAATGCACATGGAAAAACTTCCCACCACATATTAACCTATGCCTTATGGACAATGAATCTTTTAGCCTATCCTGCATATTATCATTTGCACTATCAGTATCCAAAGTAATTGAAAAAATCTTTCCACTAATACCCCAATCTTTAAGGATATCATAAACTTTGTTGGCCAATTGAAGACCAGTGTGTGGTGTAGGAAATGAAGCAAAAGATAAAATTTTATTACACAAATTTCATCCACTATCAACATAATTAATAGTCAAACATATATAACCTCCAACGAAACACACAGTCAAGACATCAGACGTGAGACAAATTCTAGCCGAAATCTCTTTCAATATTTGTTTAATCATTTTTTTCTTTCTCATACAACTTCAACACATCTGAGGTTATAATTTTTCTAGTGACAAATTCGATATTCGGATTTAAATATGTCAAAAGATCCTTTATGGCTTCATACTCAAGAAAATAAAATGACAAATCATGTCTAATGATTGCCATAGCCAACCTCTCCCTTACAATCTTTAGATCAATCTTTCGATGCTTTGGTCTTCCTTCATAAGATTCAAGCATATCATTAATTTGTTGGTGACTAGCCTTGTTTTCATTCAAAATTGTACAAGCTTTTAAGGAGTTAAAGTTGAAGTCCCACATAAAGATCCTCCCCATTATACAACTTATTGCAAGCATTACATCTTGTCTTAGACTTTCCATTTATAATCCCCACTAGAGTGAAATTATTCCTAACATTAGAATAGGTCCTAGGTTTTTTGCTTGTGTTTTGAGTATCTCTATTATCACTACAACCATCACCACCTACACTAGAACCTAATCCTTAATTTTGTTGCTCAATTTCATTAGCATCTATTGTTGGGGATTCCATTTTTATAAAATAGACAGTCAAAACATGCATTATTATTAATCTGCATAGCAATTTATAAATCTATACACTTTACATGATCTAATTAATAAAAGTGTATGTCAATAAAATAAACAATCAAGAAGAATATAAACAATCTAATTGTTCGAGTGTAGTGCAGAAAATTTGGTTTCATAATACTAGTACATAGATAAAGACCACTCTGTACAAATGTTACAGCTTGTACAAATTAAGAAGACTTGACCTACAAATAAATTAATCCTAACCTACAACCAGAAAATCTTAGGAAGTCAATTTAATTGATTATGTGATGGAAAATTTTAAATAGGTATAAACTAGAGTATAGCAACATTAGAGAAAAAAGAAGAAAAACGATGAATAAATTGAATAACACAAATTAAATACTTCAGACATCGAGGTTTGCAAGCATTTTCCAAATATTATTCTTCTTCTGTCCTAAGCATAATAAAAGAAAAATAAACATTAAGCAAAGCTCTACATTACCACCATCACAAAACTCCAAAACTTATATACAGATAATGTAAGAGACAAACCTTGAATAGCTTTGAATTTGGGGCAGATTAGATATAAGTTCAGAACTAGTACTAGATCAGAGAAGAGGATTGTGATGAGTAGCTCAAAACTAAAAGAAAAAAAAAAGAAAAAAAAAACTCACGTTGTTTTGTTGATAACCCCACTCAAAACCAAATCAAACACTTGAAGAGAATGATTGAATAGAAATAAGGGAAGAAAGGGAAATCGATGGTAGTGTGGAGTTGTGGCTTCGCATCACTATCGTCGATGACAACACCCAGATCGATTTAGAAGAGATTTTTGATTTTAAGATTTTAGGTTTGAACAACACAAAAGAACACTAAAATATGATCTAGTTTATTATTTATTTTATTTTTATTACTAAATTATTATTTATTAATATTATTCTCATATTTGCGGGCTTGACTGCGGTCAACCGTATCGTGACCGGTACAGTCACGGGCTGGTCACCAAAAGCCCATTTTTTTTTAAAAAAACATATCTTGACCATACTCGTGACGGACGGGCCGGTCATGGGTCGCAGTCGTTGTCCAAATTTTGAGAGTACTAGTTTTAAAGCAATCGGGTCTTGCTTTGACACTAGGGTTTCTGATTTGAAATTTGTACCTAATAGTATACAAAATGAGGTCCGAGACCGATGAGCAGTGCATTTATTATATAGCTAGTCTTGGAGAGCTCTCAAGTAAGCTAGGAAATTGGCTTACGGTAGTTATGATGATTTGTGGTAGCATTTACCTTCGTACCTCCACAAGTTGAAGATTTCCAATCTCGGTACCATCACCACATAGAAAACAAATGAGAGTGTCAATTTGTATACTCATTTTTGCATTGGGACAATGTATTGATGGTTTCAAAAAGTATATTTGACCCGTGATTGCGATGGATATCACACACTTGAAATGAGAGTTATCAGATGTTATATTTACAATAATTAGCAAGGATGCATCCGATATGATATACCCTATCACTTTTGGTTTTTCTCCCATTGAGGACTCAAATGCATGGATTTGGTTTCTCTTAAGGCTTCGTGAAGCAATAGGTGCTCCTGAAGATCTGGGTTTTGTTACCGATCGAGGCAAGAGTATACCATTCTCCATTAGCTCTGATTTCCCTTCAACGACTCATGTTAGATGTTACTTTCATCTTAAAAATAATATGCTAAAGTACTGCAAAGGGAAAAGATTAGTGAAAGAGTTGTTTTATAAATCGACCTACACATACTCTAAGGTACAATGTCTAGAAATGTTGGATAATCCTGCAACATTATGTCCGAACCTATATAGGGAGTTAATTAGAATTGGAACAAATAAATGGACTTGTGCATTTTCTCTTAAGAAGAGATGGAACATAATGACTATTGGTATTGTCGAGTCAATAAACAACACAATCCTTCCGGCTCGTCGGTTACCCATTTACCGCAGTCCATGAGTTTTTGAGACATTTGACTTAAAAATGGTTTTGTAACGTCTGGCCCCCATCCCCGGATGAACCCGAAGCGCGGTGGTAAGGCGTCACATCATTCATAATCTGTCTTAAGGCTGACCACTAGTCCCATAGACCACCATTACGCTTTTCAGCATGCTTTGTACTCACTCACATGCTAGGAAACTCCCCAAAAGGTCATTCATCCCAAGATTGTTCCAAGCCAAGCACACTTAACTTAGGAGTTCTCAAGTTTTGGGCAACCGAAAAATAATGTGCACATTGGTGATATAGGTAGCAATTCAATTCCTTTTGACCTTGTCTCAATATAGGGTGTTACAATCCACCCCCTTAAGACACAACGTCATCGTTGTGGTTGAACCGCATCATTCCTAGAACCTTTACCCCTACTATACGAATGCCCAGGGTTCTTATGTCCACAGGCGCACTTGCAGTCGCAGGGTTGCTCTGATACCATTTGAAACGTCCGGCCCCCGCCCCCAAATGAACCCGAAGCGCGATGGCAAGGCATCACATCATTCACTATCGGTCTTAGGGCTGACCACTAGCCCTACAAACCACTATTACGCTTTCCAGCATGCTTTGTACTCACTCGCATGCTTTATGGGAAACTTCCCAAAAGGTCACCCATCCCAAGATTGATCCAAATCAAACACACTTAACTTTGGAGTTCTCAAGTTCTGGGCTCCTGAAAAACAATGTGCGCATTGGTGATATAGGTAGCAATTCAATTCCTTTTAACCTTGTCTCAATATGGGGTGTTACAGATTTTGTGCGAGGTTTGAGGTAGCCAACAAATTTGAAACTATAATCTCTCATTCATCTGTGGTGAGCATTAGAAATATGGAAATGGATGTGACAAATGTAAGGTGTATCCCATTCGGGATAGCATTAGGTATTAAGTCATACATGAGTCCAAAGGGGATGGAATCGTCAATATTGATTATAGGAGTTGCACATGCGTATGTGAGATATCGACGTGTTTCCTTGTATTTATGCACTTGCCTATGCAAGGTTAGATTTCTTAAAACTTACATTATTACCATTTTTATTTACAAACATCACATCATACTAAAATAAGGTTTTTATTTAATTGTGCATGTTAGATTTGCTCGAGTTAGTGTGAGTCATCTATGTTACCCAATTTATAGCAAAGAGTTCTTACAAGGTGCATATCAGCATCCGATAATTCTGGTTCCAGATAAAGGTTCATGGTTTACACCGAATAGTGTTGTTAGGAGAGTGATTCGGCCTATGATTCCAACCCAACTATCAGGACATCCAAAAGAAAAATGGATTCTATCCACAGGTGAGTTTTAGGGAACCAAGAAGTATCGGAAGTGTAGTAGAAGTGGTCATTAAGCCCGAAACTGTTAAGTCCAAGAAGAACCTTCATCTCTCGCTAGCTATACCAACAGTCAGGAACCGCATGATGATGCTTCTCAGCCAAAATGACGAGCCATGCACTACAGTAAATGTGGTGGAGGAGGGCACACTGTTCGTACTTGTGATAGACGTTCATTGTCTAATGCCGAGAAGCATGTGCCCCTGAAAATGTCCATACAGATATTGTTCAAATTGTTGAAGCTGAAAGTGGTGAACAACTTAACCCTTCCTATGATTCTATTCTCATATGTTCCTCTATGTGTCAGAACTATAAGACAAAAGATGTTGTAAACTATAATTGGGTAACGTCTGAAAATCGGCCTAGAATTTATTAAGGATTTTTATAAAGTGATTTTTGTGGAGTAGGTTAGATTTAAATATTTCTTATTTTAATTCAATTTATTTTAATTCTTTTTTTTAAAAAGAAATTGGTGCTTCCAAAAATTTCCATTAGGGAATTGGAAGTATCAATTGGGTAGTAATCTTTAATAGGGGAAGAATCAAACTATCAAAAGTTAGGATTTGAATATTTGGTTTTCTAAAATTTCAGTATTTTTACTATTTAGCATTTTTAATGTTGAAAGTAATTTTTTTCCTAAAAAGGAATATTTATTTTTGATAGCTTTTTGAATTTGAAACGATTTGTTTAAATAACAATTTTATTTCTTTTTGGGGTTACTTGGGCCTAGTTATAGATTAGGGTCTTGAAGGAGCCCAAGTTCAAAGACATAGAGCCCAAATCATATCCTATCTTCACGTAGTTTCACGATCTTTCTCTCTTTTCCTCATTATAGAGATTTCCACTAAGCAAAATAAACATTTCAAACTCCATTCTCTCTCTAGAAATACATGCAGAAACTTGGAAACTCTATTTTTCAACTTGATTTCATCCGGATTTCACTCACATCTCTGATTCCTTGCTTAGTCAATAAAGTGGGGATTTCATAGTCTTTAAATTCTCCATCTTTAAGAGTAGTGAGGGAAGAGCTCTTTTTCAATCTTCGTGAATTACGAATTTTAACCCAACCACAATTTGATTCCTCTCTAAATTGTTCTTTAGGGTTTGTGCTGATGTCCGACCCTAATTTTAACCAATTCATTTTTGTGTGTTGAATCAACTAATTTTCAAGGTAATTTCAAAACTTTATTTGCTATTTGTAATTAGTGAGTTAGATTGTGTTTATGGAACTTCTAAGTTGTGGTATGGACATATGTTAGCTTCCGTGTGAGTGGGTTTATTCCTATTTGATCCTCTCTCCTAATCGATTTAAATGCCCTGTTTTCAAATTTGGTTTTAAACGTGTGTTGACAATGGTTTAAAGATTGAGTAAGGGACATGGATTTTATAAAAAAAATTTAGATTTCTTTTGTTTTAAACGAATACGTAAATTTAAATTGACTTTAAAATTGAATTTCGTATTTGATGGTCTAGGTGACCAAGCTGTAGGAGTACAACTTTAATCGAACATATTTGGTTTTTGGAATAGCGAATCGAGGTTAGTAAATCCGTTTTTGGCCCTTTACATTATGTTTGTTATTGATTGTTTAGATTGTGATAAGGGAGACTTAATATTGATGTTTTGGCTTAGGAAATAGAATCTATTATTGTGATTTCTGAGTAGCTAGATAGCGATTGATATTGCATTAGATATAAGTTCCTTCACTATTAAATTTGTGTGTGTGATTCAGATGTTGTTTGATTGATCTGTGATTGTGTCATGATAAGTGATTTAAACTGGATTAATTGAAAAGTGAAACAAATGATGCCCATTAGCTGTCGAATCAATTGGTGATGAAAAGGCGCCTTAGGGGTTAAGAAGTACTTCGAACACCTAGACGGTGGATGTGGCGAGAGGTAATGCCACGGGCATATGTCCAGAGTTGGGACTTCGGTCCAGAGTTGTTCGCGTTTCACCTAAAGTCGTAGGCTATGTTGGGCGAGAAGTGATAATTAATTAACTAAGGATGATCATTTTAATTTACACTTATGAATTGATATTGGCAAATTATGCCTTAAGTGTGTGTTTGATTGATTTCAGCAGTCGCCAGAACTGGTTTTCGAGTAGGCTGTCATGTGATGATGTGAGACTGTCTATTAGGTTGTGCTCGGATAGTAGGGATTGTGTTATGGACATTTTTAGTTTCATACTTATTGTTAAAATAAAAATAAAACTGTTATGGTTAATTGATAGAGTAACATTGGTATGTCAATGTATAAATCTGAGTCAATATGCTAAAATACTGGTTGATCTCTGTGGCATTTTGTGCAGTTCTAAAGCCTTAATAAATTAAATTATTTGCATATGTCTCTAACTTGTAATTATTGTATAACATCCCATGTATATAGATGATTAATATGTAAATTTAAAATGTTATCAATGTGTGTTTAAGAGTTAGTAAACATGGCTTGAAGTCAAGAATTAGGCTGATTTCTTGTTGTGCTGAAAAACTAGTTTTATTGGCATTTTGTGAAATTTTAAAATATGGTGTAATTAAGTATTTGGCTAGAGATTACTGCTTAAAATTATAAACTGATATCTTGTGTTGGTAATAAAAAATATTTCCATCAAGTTATGACTTATGGATGGTTTGTTTTGAACTAGGAAATATGACTTATTGACATGTTTGAACTACCTAGAATCTGTCAAAATAAGCTGGTTTTATTGGGTCATTGTCCAATATTAAATTCATGAGTAATTGAGTCGGTGTCATATGATTGATATTTATAGTTGTTGTTTAATATCTTTTGATCATGTATATATAATCATAGTGATTTTTATGCTGACCAAATAATTAAATTAAAATATGGAAGTTAGCTAAAAAGTAATAGTTGATTCTGCTGTAAATAAGCTGATTTTCTAGTGTCATTGAGCAGTGTTAAATTCATAAGTAATGAAGTCGGTGCTACGTGATTTTTATTTACTACTATTGTTTAGTATCTTGTGGTGATGTATGTGTATTTACAATGATTTTTGTGCTGAGCAAATAATTAAATTAAAATATGGAAGTTAGTTAAAAAGTCATAGTTGATGCTACTGCAGATTAAAAGTTAATTCTATTAAGTCCTTGGTGTAGTTTTAAAATCATATGAAATGGAACATTTGCCTCCTGTCTTTTGCTGATGATTAATATTTAACAACTTAGGATGGAGAATGGATGTTTGAATTGAATCATATGCTTGTGAGTCGACGGTTTTGAGCTAGCTAAGTTAGCTTGATGTCATGTTGTGGGCTGTTGTGTTAAGTCTGAAGATATAAAAACAAATAAATTGTCATGCTTAGGCAAGAACTAGAAGTTTACTTATCATAAAATTTATATTCTAATATAAATATATTTATTTATTTATCTTCAAAGGGTGTCTTTCAGTTTAGAAATCTTGTGTCTTGACCATAATGCCCCTACCATAAGTCCTAGTGACTATACCGAGCATAACTTGTCGTGACCCAACTTATGGAAAAAAAATTGAATGATATTACTTGAGGAACAAGTAACCCATGTATATGCATTTATCATACGAAATTTACCTATTGCATATTTTATCGAAACTATTAGGTGTGCATAGATCAATGTTTGACTAAGGGTGTATGACTGATGCCTTCTATGGAATTAGGAAGCCTTAGCGATGCTTCTTAGTTGCATATGTGTACCCATTTAATAGTTTGATCGAATAGGGCATTTGCGTGTGATTGTTTGGGATATGGATTACCAACTAAGCTTCGTAGCTTACACTTTTATTTTATTTTCTTGTGTTTTTCCTTTTCTTTAAATGATTTGTAACAGGTGATTGAGCAGGTTGTAGTCAGGCTTTGGTATAGCCAATCATGAAGTGTTCATCTGCATTTTGGGTCACTAGTTTCATATATATATATATATATATAAGATCTTTATATAGATGTTAATGTTGAAAGATGGGATATTTTGGCCAAATCTTTACATGTAAATATTTGGGTTATAATTGGTCTTCTATTTTATAAATTGTAACTTTCAAAGTTATGTGTATAACGGTTTCCTACCATTTTTGAATATGGATGTACATACTTCCACCTATGGACAAATTTTGATTTGTAAATGAAAGTTGTCAACGTTGGTTTTTATAAATAATATTTTTTGTAGCGGGGGGCTGGGCGTTACAAATTGAGACTTTGTTTTGCTTTTTATTGACTAATTTCATCTTCCGCATGACATTTGGTTATAAGAAAACTAAGAAATTAATGTAATGTAGTTTGTAACAAAATTTTCTAGCAAAACATCTTAGAAATTAGTGAAAGATGAAGAAAATCTTTGAGAAATTGTGGAAGATGAAAATCAATACCAAGATGAAGAGTTGTGGAAGATTCTTTAAGAAATTGGTGGTGTTGAGAATTTGTGAAAGATGAAGATTGTTTGTGAAGATGTGAAAGTGTAATGAGTACTTGTGAATGTGTGAATACATTGGGACGAGTAATTGTGAAGGTGCGATTGTGTGATGAAGTTGGGATGAGTATTTATAAAGTTATGATGAGTATTTGTGAATGTGTGATTGTGGGATAAATGTATTTTTTATTTGCGAATGTATGAAAATATGTTATTTTTATGTAATGGTAAATATTACTTTTCATTTATATATTTTTTGAATTTTACTGTAAAAAAAATTAAATTATATAATAACTTTTCATCTATGTATTTTAGCTTCTTTTTTTTTTTTTCATTTTGAATAGCAAACTTTGAATCACTTTAAAATGAAAGATAATATTTGTGAGCTTAGTTTTGAATTTTCAATCTTTACTGGTACATTAGATGCAGTTATCCCTTATCTTAATAAAAAAAAAATGGGATAATTCTCACTTTTGGGCCAAAACAAATTCAAAAAATTTGTTTTGGCCCAACATTAAAATTAGTTCAAAAATAAACAAGTTTGATTAGTTTTTGCATAGAGTAAACCAAATAGTCCAATTTAACCTTAAGTGAAAATAATTATTAATTTCTTTATTTTTTTAAAAATAAATAATAATATTATAATGAAATACCAAAACTAACCTTCCCCAGTAACCGTTACCTTCAAACACAACAGATTTGTGAATCTCTTTCAACTTCTTCATTTCACTCTCATCTTCACGATTCCTTCAAACACAATAGCATTTTTTAAATTCTTTTCATCTTCTTCGATTCACTCTTTCATCTTTAGTGTTCAAAGGATTTATTATGACTTCTATACCACAACATTTTCCATCAGAATCACGATAGAGGGGTTTGCTATCTATTCAAACACGATTGACGCAAGTTTCTGAAACCATACCCCATCAAAATCGTTGTCCACAGAACACCAAAACTCTTCCCGCTTTTCATCAAATGGCAATAACCAACAAAGGAAATAAAGGGTTTGGTAGACCTGTTCTGAGATGATTAAAATCCCTAGCAAGAGCATGCCGAAAACCAAAGTTTCAGCGGCGGAGAAGGCGGAGAAGACAGAGAAGACAGAGAAGACAGAGAAGGAGACGAAGGCAGAGAATATAGAGAAGGCGACGAAGGCGGCAAAGGAGACAAAAGTGACTCAAAAGCAAACGAAAACATCTTAAGTGCATCCATAGAAAAGAATCCAATAGAAAACCCAAGGAAAAAATGTTAGGGTTTTGATTTTGAATTTTGGATTAGGTTTGTTATGTTGATTAGAGAATTTATTTGGCAATAGAATGTGTTGTGGGTGGGCTGGTGTTGAATGTTTATAAATTTTAGGTACTTTTCGGTGCTTAACACCGGGAAGCATTATAGTGTTTATACCTACTTCCTGGTCTTTAGCGTCAGGAAACAAGTATAAATAACGTAATGCTTCACAGTGTTGCACACTGGGAAACACTTTTTTTTATTGTAGATGTCTTAGCTTACCGGTGCCCAAGACTAGAAAGCAGTTTGTCTCACACAGTCTGCTGATCTTGAAGACTTGAAAGCAATTTATTAATAAGTGCTTCCTAGTTTTGAAGACCTGAAAGCAGATTGCTTAACAAATTGCTTCCATGACTTCAAGACCATAAAACAATTTTTTATATATACATATTTGGTTATTTGTGTGTTTCTAATAGTTTATTGCTCTATTTTGTTTACATATATATTTTTAAGATTTGCAGGTGTTTTTATAATTCTAATATTTCTTTTTTGTTATTCAAAATTTTAATGTTGTGTTTTTACGATTTGCAGGAGATAGAGGAAGGATACGATTTACCATATAATAAAGATTAAATGCAATGTAATAAGAATATGAATTTGCTTTTTTCGTTTATGTATGCTTTTTTTGATAACTTTAATGGAAAGTATAAATCAAGCTTATGTTTATGCAGGAATGAATATGTGTTAGATGTGTACTTGATATGTAATTCAGGTCAAAGATGTGCTTCCCGGTCCTAGAGACCAGGAAGCAGGGGTTATTTATGCTTGCTTCCCGGTGTTAAGGACCGAGAAGAAATGTGTATAGCTTCTTGGTCTGCCACACCAGGAAGCAATGAGCCTATTTTGCCTGCTTCGCGGTCAGCAAGACCAGGAAGCATGGTCATCACGCTTCCTGGTGTTTCTGACCGGGAAGCAGACAATTTAGGCCCCTTACTTTCTGGTATGACAGACCAGGAAGTTGTTTTGGTGATTAATTAAAATTGGAAAATGTGTTTAAGAAGTTCCAAATTTTACAATAAATGACTATTTGTCATTTGGGTTCCATAGTTCAATTTCGTGTTGCCTTTGGATATGCGGGGATTACATATCCCAGTAAGTAAAATCCTATGTAGGCCAAGCAAACATTATGTTTGTCAAATTTCCATATGATCTGAAAATATGATCTAAACTTGTGTATAAGGTTGTAGGCATATTAAATTCATATGTTTAAGAACTATAGTCAACACAAACTCCCTCGATCGGAGGAAAATTTCATAACGAAAACACTTTCCGCGTATTTTAATTTTTAAATAGAGTTAGCAATCGGCTTTATAACTTTTAATGGACTCATTTAGGTATTTTTTAATGTTAGAGGATGTCTAGCACTCACTAAATGGATAGCAAAACCTGCTTCTTGGTCTGCCACATCGGGAAGCAAGGGGCCTTTTTTACCTGCTTCCCGGTCAGGAAGACCAGGAAGCATGGACCATGCTTCCTGGTGTTTCTGACCGGGAAACAGGCAATTTAGGCCCATTGCTTCTCGGTATGGCAGACCAGGAAGTTGTTTTGGTGATTGATTAAAATTGGAAATGTGTATAAGAAGTTTCATATTTTACAGTAAATGCCTACTTGTCATTTGGGTTCCTAGTTCATTTTCGTGTTGCCTTTGAATATGCGGGGATCACATATCCCAGTAAGTAAAATCCTACGTAGGCCGAGAAAACATTATGTTTGTCGAATTTACATATGCTCTGAAAATATGATCTAAACTTGTGTATAAGGTTGTAAGCATATTAAATTCATATGTTTAAGAACTATAAGTCAACCCAAACCCCCCGATCGGAGGACAATTTCATAAAGAAAACACATCCCGCATATTTTAATTTTTAAATAAAAAGAGCAATCAGCTTTATAACTTTTAGTGGACTCATTTAGGTATTTCTTAATGTTGAGGATGCTTAGCACTCACTAAATGGATAACAAAACCTGCTTCCTGGTCTGCCACACCGGGAAGCAAGGGGCCTAAATTGCCTATTTCCCGGTCAGAAACACCATGAAGCATGGTGCTTCCTGGTGTTTCTGACCGGGAAATAGGCAATTTAGGCTCCTTGCTTCCCGGTATGGCAAACCGAGAAGTTGTTTTGGTGATTGATTAAAATTGGAAAAATGAGTTTAAGAAGTTTCATATTTTATAGTAAATGACTATTTGTCATTTGGGTTCCATAGTTCAGTTTCGTGTTGCCTTTGGATATGCGGGGATTACATATCACAATAAATATAATCCTACGTAGGCCGAGGAAACATTATGTTTTTCAAATTTTCATATGCTCTGAAGATATGATCTAAACTTGTGTATTAGGTTGTTAGCATATTAAATTCATATGTTTAAGAACTATAAGTCAACATGAACCCCCTCGATCGGAGGACAATTTCATAACGAAAACATATTCCGCGTATTTTAATTTTTAAATGGAGTGAGCAATCAGCTCTATAACTTTTAATGGACTCATTTAGGTATTTCTTGATGTTGAGGATGTCTAGAACTCGCTAAATGAATAGCAAAACCTGTTTCCTAGTCTGCTATACCGGGAAGCATGAGAGCCTATTTTGCCTGCTTCCCGATCAGCAAGACCAAGAAGCAGCTTCCTAGTGTTTCAGCCCGAGAAGCAGACAAATTAGGCCCTTTGCTTCTTGGTTTGGAAGACCGGGAAGTTGTTTTAATGATTAATTAAATTGAAAAATATATTTTAGAAATTCCTGATCATGAAGGTCGGGAAGCACATATATCATAAAGCTTCCAAGAAGTGGGTTTCGTTTGTATCGTGTTGTGAACTTAAATCCTATATTTCAAAATCCCAATATGTTTCAATATATTTACAACACAATTTTGATCTTTCAAAATATAATGCTCCTTTTAATTGACTTATGCATTATGTTCCTTGCCTTTCACGATAGTATCAACAAATAAATACATGTGTTCTCCATGATCCTCCTTCACAAAATTAAAATTTTCATTGTCTGCAAGTTGATACCGTTGTCTCGTATAATCTATTGACAGAGCATGTATGGTCAAATCCAAATAGTATGTTAAGTTTTGCATATAGTTTCTCTACTAACTGGGAATATGAAATATTCGCATCATGCTGAAAAATGAACATTTTCACTACCCTTGTATTCGCTATCAACCCATTTTGTCTTGGACTCACCAGGGTCTTTTTCATTGTCGGGCTTGAATAAAAGAAACAAATGTTAAAAGTATTCAACAAACTAGGCAACTAAATTTTTTATTTAAAAAAAAATAGCTTCCCGGTGTTACAGACCGGGAAGTTGTTATAATTTGGATTTGCTTCCCGGTTATTGAACTGGGAAGCATGAAAAATATTCTGCTTCCCTGCTCCAAAGACCGGGAACCAAGCATAATCATCTTTTGCTTCCTGGTTTGCAAAGCCAGGAAGCAAAAGAGTGCCCAGTGGCTTCCCGGTCCTATTGACCAGGAAGCAGTACAAAAATTATCATGCTTCCTGGTATTGAAACCAGGAAGCATGAAATCGGCTTCCCAGTGTCATAGACCGGGAAGCTTAGAAGTTTTTGCACTACTTCCCGGTTATCGGGGTCGGGAAGTACCTGGAAAAAGAAAACTCTACCCAACCGAAAATTCGTTACAACACACCCATACACAAAAAATTGATTACAGATAACAACCAATCTATACATGAGGATCCTAAACTAATAAAAAAAATATGCATATAGTATATAATTAAATGTGCCTACGCAACACGATACAATCTCTACCATGCCCAAAACCCTAATAGCTAAAAACATACCTTTTAAACTCAATTGAAGAAGATTTCTGAGTTATTTGCCGGAAGGAAGTCTGCAATTATGATTAAGGTTCATTCAATTTGGTAGAAGGAATTCACGGTTTGTAAATTTTGAGTTTCATGCTAAATTAGGGTTCTTTCAATTTGGAAATTATCAATTTTTTTTTTAATTATCTACTTTGGTGGGGATCTTTTTTTAATTTGATGGGATCATTTTGTAAATATATTATTTGAATTCAAATATTTAAATATAAGGGCATGTGAGACTTTACACACATTTTAGAAATTTACAAAATTATTTAAATCCATTTTTTTATATGAAAGGACACTATTGTCAATTTGGTCTATTGGATGTAAAAACTTTTGTGATTTGTTTAGTTTTGAAGAAAATTTAATGTTGGGCTAAAGATTTAAAATTTTTAATTCAATGCTCATTTATGCAAACCACCCTAAAAAAAATATATGTTTTACTAACTTATTCTATCAATAAGCATACTGTCCACAGATATATCCATTTCCATCTTAAATAAATCACGGGTTTAAGCAGTTTGAGTTTAATATATAATTTAAATGCTTTATTAGTGTCAGTACCGTTTCTGTAGTTTTGAAGACCCCGGGCAAATTTGCCATAGTGGGCCCCTTTAAATTAATTTTTTTTTCATTTTTAATATGACGATCAATAGAGTAGATATGAGTACTAGTATTCGATACTATAAATTAACATGAAGATCCATGAAATAAACAAATTCGATACTACAAATCAAAAGAGCAATAATATAAAACTAGTCCAGTTACATCAAATTAATCCAGTTTTAGTGCTTCACAAAAAAGTTTCTTCGGGCATTTCTTGATGCAAAATCATTAAGTACAATCTCAAGATCAATATTGTCCAAGACATCTTTCTCAATGCAGCACATAGCCAACACATAGAAATAACAAATCTATAATTTATAATTTTATTATATCATATAATCACAAATTAAAATTTTAATTATTTAAACCTAATTTAATACAACAAAATTTGAAAAAAGAAAAGAAAAGAAAAAGAAAACGATGCCTAAAGAGAAAAATGTAGTGGAGCAGGAGGAATAAAGAGAAAAGATGAGCGGAACAGGAGGAAATAAGAGATTACCGGAAAAGGTGGTGGCGACAGACGACAGCTGTTGAAAGACTGGAAGCCTGAACTGGAACTTTGTCTGCGTTAATAGTGAATGACTCTATTTCTTTTAATATATATGAATGCAGAAGAAGAAAACCTGTTTGCTATATAATTCACTTCTTTTCGAATAAGATAAATAAAATTTATAAAAGATTCTATTTCTAAATTTTCCACATTCTCAACTATCTCTAAACTTTCCTAATTCTAATTCTCCACAAACATCCAATAAATAACAATAAAATAAATTTAATTCTTCACTTTTAAACCATAAATTAAAATACAAATTAATTATTTTTTTAATTATGTCCACTTCGGCTCTGAGGGGCCCCCTCCACGCCGGGCCCCCGGCAGTCGCACCTCCGGCAGCCCCTCAGAGCCGGCCCTGATTAGTGTTCATATCCTATAAAATATATGCAATTTTGGACCATCCACGGACTTAAAATCTATTTTGGAAACTCTAAAAGTTTTTACGTTAAAAACTATGTTAAAATTTTATTATTTATCTATATTATTATTTTAAAATAAAAATTATAATTATACGTCTCGCACGGGCCTATACACTATAATTAATTTATACATATATATATATATATATATATATATATATATAAAAGCGCTTAGTTATCTACTGGGATATTTTTGTAACTTTTTTAGAAAAATGATTTTTTTTTTTCTTCTCACAATGCCATGAAGTTGAACCATTTAACTTTTTTTTTATTCAATTATTTAGTTATCGATTTTTTTTAAGAAAAATAAATATTAATTATTATTATTTTTTTAATTAAAGTAACTACCAGTCTCTTTGTTTCTCTTTTTTTACAAATCTGGAAAGGACGATGTTATATTAAAAATTAGAACTAATTTGAAGGGAGAGACACTATTATACTTTTATTTTCAAGTGTGTAATCCAACCAATCCTTTTTTTTTAAAAAAAAATAAATATTATTCCAGTTTTCTCTTTATTTATCTTCTTAACCAAACTAGAAAATGAGGATGATGTATGTAATGCAAATTAAAATCTATAACTAATTTAAAGGAAAAGACACGTAATAATATTAATTATATATCTTTTTTGAAGAGTATAATCTAACTTATCCTTTTTTTAGAAAAATTAAATATTAATTATTTTGTAAAGTAATTAGTATTATCTCTCTATTTCTCTTTCTAACAAACCTGAAAAATGAGGATGATATATATAAGTGAAAATATGCAAAATTAGACATTCTCAATTTTTTATTTTATTTTAATTTTAGATTAATCCTATTTTTTTTTCATTTTAAAACTTTTTTATAAAAAATTTGCAAAGTAAACTTAAAAAAAAAATTGCAAAAAAAAAGAGCTTCCCGGTATAAACTACCGGGAAGTAGGCAAATTTGTTTTCAGTTTCCCAATATGTAATACCAGGAATCAAAAAATCATTTCCTGGTACTAGACCTCAAACTTGATTTTTACCTACTTACTCGTGTGTAATACGAGGAAATAAAAACTTAGCTTCTTGATATTAAAATAATAATAAAAAAAGACAAAATTCAAGTTTGTTTCCTGGTGTGTACTATCGGGAAGTGAATTTTTGTTTCCCAATATTACACACCGGGAAACTAAACTTTAATTTTTTCTATTTTCCAGTATGTAATACCGGGAAACTATTGATTTTTTTAAATTTTTTTAATATTGAAGGGTAAGATGGTCATTTTGGTCTATTTTTAAAAAAAAAAATCAAATGTTTAATTTTATAAAAGTTTTAATGTGGGTCTAAAAATATAATTTTTTTAATAAAAAAAACAACTAAAAAGTGCAAACGACTCATACATAATGCAAGTCAAAAACATGAACTAATTAGAAGGAAGAGGCCGTTAATAATATTAATTATTTTTTATATTAATTATATTTTTATTTTCAAGAGTCTAATCTAATGGATCTTTTTTATATATAAAAAAAATATTAATAATTTACTTTTATATAAAAGTAACAACTATTGTCTCTTTGTTCCTCTATTTAACAAAACAAGAAAAAAAAAAAAAAACCATAAAAATTAGAACTTTAAAAAACAAAAAGGGTTATTTTCATTTTTGTTATTTTATAACTTTTATTTACATCATATAACCCAACTTTAAAAATTTTACTTAATAATTTAATTATATTTTTCCAATTATTTTTTAAAAATTAAATATTAATTATTATTATTATATTTTTTTTTATAAAAGTAATCACTCATGTCTCTTTATTTCTCTCATTAATAAAATTAGAAAAGAAGGATAATGTATATAATGGAAGTTAAAAAATAGAACTAATTTGGAAGAAGAGACACTCGATAATATTAATTATATTTTTATATTATTTCGATTTATAAAATTTTATTTTTATTTTGCATAAATATTATGTCGGTATCCAAATCAAGTGAATTGAATTATTTTTATTTACTTTTATTATTTTTATTTATATATCAATATGTGTATTATATTTCATAATTTTAATTAATAAAATTTATCGAATTAGCTCACGAGTGAATAAGTCGCACACAACCAAATTCAAATCTAGCTAATTTAATGATCGAACTAAAACTTAAAGTTCGAGTTTGACTCACCTGCTCATGAGCAATTACCGAATCGAGTCACGAACGACTCACGAAACAACTCGACTCATGTCTACTCCTAATCACCGTTGCGGTTGATTAACACCTTAAAACCTTTGAGCCTCATCATTTGCGTGTATTTTTTTTCAAATTCTAGCTGCTGTGAAATCCTTTTTTAGATTTCTACCACCGTCAACTCCCATTCAAACCTAATTTCCACCATCAGCGTGATTAAATAATCTATTTGACCAGGGTACTATGGTCATAACTTTGTTTAATCTCCATGCTCATTAGTCATTTTTGTGAGAAATAGAGATGGTGAGGCAAGAAAGAGTGTGTAGAGACCATTGTGAGTGTAAATTTTTATGTGTGAGTTTGAAAAGTTGATTGTGGCCGCAAGAGAAAAGTGGTGGTGAGGCATAATGAGAAGAATGATGACGATTTTTTTAGGTGGATGAAGAAGATGATACTGATGATGATAAAGCATTATGAAAGATGAAGTCGGAGATTTATGTCGTTCATTTTCATTTTAAAAAATAATAATTTATCATTAAAAATTTAATTCTTTCAACTAGATATGAATGAAGGACAAAGTATGTTTTGCAATATCAACATGATATAAAAAATTGTATGCCAGATAGATCTATTTGTTAATTAATGTTAAATGTATGTATAACTATATTTTACAATTCTTTCATAGAGATGATGCAATTTGCTTTATTGTCAAAGAAATAGTCCAAAAATCTATATAAAAAAAAAATTGTTAAAAATTTTAAAAGAAACTTTTGGACTTTAGTTGATCTCTAAGAAGCAAGCCTAGTGCTGATGGTTTTTTATCAATGAGTAAACAAAAGAAAATCTATTAAATTAAGAACTATAAAAAATTCATTTTTCTATCCTTTTAACTATCGATTGCCGGTGTACCACTATTATTAAATTCTTTTTTTAAAACTTCACCAAAATCGTCTTTTTAAATAAATAAAAAAATTCACAATTTTTATTATAACAGTGATAAAATAGAAAAATAGAATAAAATTGATAAAATAAAATAAAATTGAAGTGGTAAAATTTAGAAAATCTCAACCATTCATTTAATTTTTAAAATTTCTATAGTAAATTTAACTCATACTCATATGTATCCTAATTAATTATAGAGGATATTATTTTATATTTTGAAAAACAATATATTCTTTCCATAAATTATATTTAATTCAGGGATCTTAATGCAATTTTCTTCAAAATAATCTGGTCCCACCATGTATGTGGGGTGCACTCAGTTTTGCACTGGGGTATCTTCAGTAATTCGCATTTACTGATTTTTTTTTTTTTTTCTTACTTGCTAACTTAAGTACTATCACAATCATAAAGTTTATTGTTAATTTGTTATTTAATATAATTAAATCTAAAAAAAAAAAGCAATAGCAACTCCAAAAATTTCATAACTTGACAACTAAAACTGCCTCCAGAATATCTCACCCAGATTGAAGTCATTATCAATGAAAGTGAAACTTCTCTGATCTTTTCTTCATGTTGACTAAAACCCTTCTGTTCATGCAAATCTTTAACAGGAAACCTCACCAAATTGATCAAGTAGAATCATTGCATTTGGCTACATATCAATTATTGCATCTTGTATTTTACCTACCTTACACAACAGTACTAGTTCATTAATCACCATTGAAACTCTTCAACACAAAATACAGTTGGAATACACAGCAGATACAATAAAACCATGTAAACTAGCTAGAATCACAGATTCTGACAAAGAGAGAAGCAGCAAGCATTGCATGTGAGGCTGTCTTGTCAATATATAAAAAAAGCTGATCTTGTACTAGTAAACATCACCTTGCAGAGCTTGAACAACCTGCACAACACAAAAAATTGATTTTTACCCAGATGAACTCAGCAACTAGACAATAAGAAAATCAGATTAATTCATGAAGTAGTAATGCAGACAAAAAGTTGCAGGTAGATGAAAAAGAGATAAAAATCAGCATAGTGAGACCAAACTTTGATGTATGTGTCACATGTGACTGTTTGAAGTAGGATTAAATCTCATGTGGGGGGTTGTTTTGTATTTTTATAGGTTCAACAAGATAAGGAGAGTTTTTGAAGTGTGGTCAGGAAATGCCTTTTTTCCTCTGTATTTAATATTACAGATAACATGATAAGCAGTTAATTTGACTAAATCAGTTGAAGCAAAATACTAGAATGGACCACATACACAAAGACCTTTTTCCTCACTTCATACTTCTCCATCTCTACTTGTCCCCACAAGGCATTAATAGTATAATCTGATGATGTGATTATGATGATACAATGCAGAACATAATATAAGACTTTATGTTACATTACATTACATTACCTTAATGTTGGTGTCTTCAACTTCAATTGTTGGTTGTGGTTCCACATGAGCGATAATTAGGATAAGGGTACCTACCAGACTCAATGTCATCAACATCTTTGAGAAGAATTTCATATTGTCTTTTGACTTCATCAACAGTTTTCCCAACAGCTTTGGCTATGTTATGCCAACGTTCAGGTGTGTCTTTGTCATAAACAGCTAATGCCCTTTCGAAAAGCTTGTTTTGTTTTGGTGTCCATGATGATGATGATGAAGCAGAAGAGCTTCTGAGTGAGTCAGTTGCCATTGCAAAAGGGGTTTAAACAGAAGAAGAAATGAATCAAAATGTTGTTGGTGTTGATGCTGGTGGTGCTGGTGTTGGTGTTGGAGGTGCTTATAAGGAAGAAAAAAGAAAAGGGTGTGGTGGTGGGGTTGAGCCAGTTGGGAGGGGCAGAATATATCCTCCAAAAGACTTAGAATAAAGTGTGACTCGTCCCCTTAAGAACCACAAAAATGTTTGAGGGAGTGATTAGAGATTTTGAGTCCAGACAGAAGAAGAATCAGTATCAAAGTACAAAAAGACTCTTTTTATATCTTAATTGAAGGTAATTCATATTCCTTTGTTGATTATCTTTAGTACATCAGTTAACATAGAGTGACATGTGACAAACCTTCATCAACTAACCTTGACACATTTCACAGCTTTATAAACAAACTCATATTGATAGTCTGTCTTGGATTGTTTGTGGATTCGAATTTGATGAACACCCGCGGTCACATTATTGGCTGAACCTCGTTAAATGTAATTAAAACAATTATTGTACTTAAGTAAAAGGTAAAATGGCTTGTAGTGTATGGAGGCACAGAAAATGTTGTGTCTTGGTTTTACCATGAAATGCATGGAATTTAGTGGATGAAGTGAAGTGATAGATTGTAAGGTCTGAGTTTGTCAGAAAATGCAGATTTGGTTGCTTTAGAGTCAAGTCATCTGCACTCATGACATGATTCCATGGACAAACATGTTGAGTGGAGGATTCACAGATTGATTCAAAATGTTCTCCAGTGGTGAGGAGATATTACGTGTTTATGTTTTCCCCTCCATTCATGACATCATTTATTCTGTCTAATTTAATGCGTATTAATATATTCACACTTAGATTCTTCCACGATCAATGAAATTACAGGACATAGGAAAAAAAAAAAAAAGATAATTCTAAATACTCCCACAAAAGTTTACGATATTACCAATTTTACCCCACTATTAGCATAAGATATCAGTTTCCTCATTTTTTCAATAAAATATTAAAATTATTCTAGTGAACTTTGAAATTTTAGTCATATTAGATGAGATGAACCTAATAAAGATAGACTATCAATGATGGGTGGTGGATATAGTAGAGTCGATGGAATACGAAAACTAAATACTAAGTTTCCATCATAGATTATCACCATTATATTCATTTATGAGAACTCAACCAAAATCATAAAATTAATGGAAATAATTTTATTATTTTTAATTTTAAATAAAAATATTAAAAAATAAATTGATAAATACTAAAGTTTTTTTATTGACTTTTTAGAATTAATTCTATGCAAAATTATATTTAAATAGTAGTTATTTCATTGATTTTTCTTTATACGGACGAACGTTAGTCGTGATACTGCATTTGATAGTATTTGACAAAAATTGATATTTAATATACTAATTTTCAGAAAATTGAGAAAAATTTGAAGACTATTTTGGAAATGAAAGATTTGAAGACTATATTAGAAGTATTACATTTGACTAGGTATTGTATTTAGCCTTCTTAGAATTGTAATTAGAAAAAAATCTTTTTCCTTCGTTTTAAAAATTCTAGTAATAACAGATTTCTTAGTTTATTATGATTTACTTGGTGAATAAGTCATTGTTAACTGTAAATATGATGTTGTAGTCTTCAATTATAAAAACACAAATTAAGAGATTCTGAGCATCTTGTTAGTTTCTGCCTTGTGAGTTTGGGGCGAGTCTTGTAATTGGATTTTGGGGTAGAGAGTGTTTTTCAGTTGTTGCTGTAACAATATTTTGCTATATAGTGAAAATCTCTATCCGTCCTACTGTATGTGGTTTTTCCCATTTTAAGTTTCTACGTAATCTTGGTGTGTTAATATTTTATTTTCTTGTATTTTATTTTGTTTGCTTATTATTGATTGAGACAAAATCCACTACAACGAGCCAGATTTTTTTAACAAGTGGTATCAGAGCCAAGATTCGCGTGAGTTTCGATTGTTGAACTAACCAGTCTACAAGTAAGATGTACAATGGAAAATTTGATGTGGAGAAATTTGATGGAGAAATCAATTTTGAATTGTGGCAAGTACAGGTCAAAGATATCCTAATCCAATATGGATTGCATAAAGCGTTTAAGGGAAGAAAATTGTGGTAGTTTTTGAAAGCTCTAGTGAAAAAAAATTGGTAAAGGAAAGCCGAAAAGTCCCTGATGAGTGATGATGAATGGGAGGAACTCGATGAGAGAGCTGCAAGTTTGATACGACTGTGTCTGGCCAAGAATGTTATCGCGAATATACAATAAACAACTTCTGCAAGAGAACTTTGGGGTAGACTTGAAGAGTTGTACCAAGTAAAGAGCGTCTACAATCGATTTTACCTGAAGGAACAATTTCATTTGTTGAAGATGGATGAATGTACGAAGGTTTCTCATCATCTTACAGAACTCAATGGGATCATCTCTGAGTTGGAGTCTAATGGAGTGAAACTGATGACGAGAATAAGGCGTTGAGATTGATCTAATCTTTTCCTGATTAAATCAAGTATATGAAATCGATTCTGATCCATGAAAACTTGACGGTCAGTTTTTCAGAGATTGCAATTAATCTTTAAAGAGAAAATACTAAAAGAGCGAAAATAACAATAACTCTGATAATCATTCAATTATGATGGCTCGAGAAAAGAATTGGAAGAGTGGGTACTCCAAGAAGAACGTGTTGTGTTAGAAATGTGGACAAAAGGGACATCTGAGTGATAAGTCTAGAATTTACCTATATTTTGATATGTTTTTATGAGCTGCATTATAAAGAAATTGCGCTGAAAAGGTAGATAATTTAGTCGATTTCTAGTAATTTTAGACTATTTTTAAGAGACAGGGACTTGGATAAAAAAAAGAAGGAAATTGAGTTAAAAAGAGAAAAATTATACAATGAGAAGGACTCAGCAATAAATTATCCAAGTCTAGCAATCTGGCAATATTCAGAAAGTAAGGAAGTAGCACCTCAAACTTCACCAAAGTGAAGAATGAACTGGCGATAACAGGAAGCGAATGAGATCATCGCTAGCAACAAAGGAATAATGTGGCGAAAGAAAATAGGGGTGCCTACTGTTCATCGCCTCAACAAACACAATTTGGCGATACAGCCTGTCGATGGAAAGGAATCTTACCTGAAGCACCTTGCGATAGATGCAGGCAACAGAAGAAAATCTCGGCGCATGAAAATTCAAACCAGGCAATAGTTTTGGCGAAAAATCTTGTACTGTCAAAACTAAGACAAAGAAATTGGCGACAGTTGATGTTGATAATTTGAGTTTCACCACTTTGTGTTTCTTTTTCCTTTCAAATTTAAAATTACCATTGGTTCAAACTCTATAAATAGGCGCCTAGTTTAAGCAATTAGACTTTTTAGACAATCTTATGAAATTTTGTTGTGGGTCTTAAACCTAAAATCGACAGTTTCAATTCAGTAATACTTTCTTTCAAAATCTAGTACTTTGATTTAGTTGTTGAGATTAGCAGGAGATCGAGAAGATCAAGTTATGTTAAAGCTAGTTTTCTTTTCTCTTTGGTAAGTTCTTTACTCAAATAACATGATTATGATGAATTAGAGATTAACTTTTGAATCAGATATGATCATGAGTAGTTAATAGTGCTGGTGATCTATTGAGATCAATTTTGATGCTAGATTTATATGTATAATCCCAGACCATTCAAGTTTCAATTCTCTGATTATCATGAGCATATTTGTAACGTTCGCCCCCACCCTCGGATGTCCCAAGGCGCGGTGGCAGAGCGCTACGTCATTACTTGACCGGCATTAAGGCTAATCACTAGCCCCACAGACCACCATTACACTTTCCATCATGTTTTTTCCGCACTTGCATGCTTTTCGGGAAAAAATCCCGAAAGGTCACCCATCCCAAGATTGCTCCAACCTAAGCACGCTTAACTTTGGAGTTCTCAAGTTTCGGACTCCCGAAAAATAATGTGCACATTGGTGATATAGGCAGCAATTTAATTCCTTTTAACCCTATCTCAATGTGGGGTGTTACAGTGGAAGGATTGTAAAGGAGTAAGTTCGGCAAAGGGCTCCACTGACGGAGATACTCCATGAGTCTCCTTGCTAGAAGCTGATGAAAGTGAATTCCTTTAAAGAGGAATGAGTACATCCTCATGACAGGACGTTGACCACCATGGTACCATGAAAGAGGATGTAGTACTTTTAGTGGCCACAAATTTTGCACATGGGTATTGGATTGGCGTTAATGCGGTTGTGTGATGGAAAAGAATAAATGAAACTTTCCCCACAGCCAGTTAAGGAAGTTGCACCATGATCTAATCAGCAAGGGTTGTATCGACATGTACCGGGATAAATCTTGGAATGAATCATTTGATGGTTCCTAAGTGTGTATATCTTCATGGTGGGATATGATGGCTCGATAAAGAGTCATGGTCATCATTTAAGGGATACAAGTTTAAGGAATTTTTGTCAATGGGTGGTTTGTTAGGATTTGACAAAAAAAATGATATTCAATATACTAATCCTTATTTAGAAGCTGAAAAAGATTTGAAGGCTTTTTTGGAAGTGAAAGTTTTGAAGGCGGTTTTGGAAGTATTATATTTGATTAGGAATTGTATTTACCTTATGAGAATTGCTATTAGAAAAGAATATTTTTCCTCATTTTTAGAAATTCTAATAATAATAGGTTTTTTAATTTTTTATGATTCACATGGTGGGAAAACCATTGTTCACTGTAAATATGATGTTTTAGTCTTCAATTGTAGAGACATAAATTGAGATGTTCTGAGTGTCTTGTGAGTTTTCTTTTTCATATGAGTGTGGGGCGAGGCTTGTAATTGGATTCGGAGTAGAAAGTATTTTCTGGTTGTGGCCGTGACAATCTTTTGCTAGATAATGAAAATCTCGGACCGTCCTACCGTCCATGATTTTTTCCATTTTGAGTTTCCATATAATCCTAATGCGTTACTATTTTATTTTCTTGTGTTTATTTTAGTTACTATTAATAGTCGCGACGAGCTCGATTTTCCTAATAGCATGACTACGTCTTTTCAAACTCAACCACAACTATAAATTTTCTCAAATAATTTATCTGAAAATTTACTTATAAAAATAAATATTTTTCTAATATAATATAATAAAATCAATAATACTTTCAAAAAAAATTGAAACAAAATGATAGAATTTTAGGATTAATACTATGCAAAATTATAGTCCACAAATTTGATCAAGTGAAACAAAGAATCAAAATAATTGTTATTATTTCACAACTGTATAGACCAGTGGGCTTATTATATACATGAGTGTAACTCAATCTTCCGATTCAATTCATTTGAACAATAGATGTTGTATCAAATGGGGGCATCAATTGGTCCACTCACATCACAAATCTAATGATGAATCTTATCAATGTGTGGGTCGTGTGTTTTTCATATCAATGGAGGGTCACATATATCTTATAAATAATTTTAATAGAGATGATTATTCTTCCACTTAGTGAGGTATCTTCTAAATGTATATCAAGTTGAAGATAATATCTTGGCATATACTTTTTTTTTTCACATAGAATTCAATTGCCAACTTGTGGGGGAATTTTCATGTCTAGAATCTGAATATGTTTTCTCTTTACTTTAGATGGGGTAGGTAAGGGGTTTTTTAATTAATCCGGATTCTCTTGTGGTCGGTTGGTTTGAATTCGAAGTATATGGTAAAAATAAATAAATAAATAAATAAATAAAAATTATAATTATAATATAAAATTTAATGAATGAGATTATATTTAATAATTTTAAATTATTTTATTTTAAAATTTTCTACCAATCAATTTTTTTTTTTTATAAATTTCGATTTTAATATAATTTAAAAAATTTAAATAAAAATTTAGAAATAAATTAAAATCATATATATAATAAGGTTTATTATTATATTAGTATAATATATTAATTAATTTTTTTTATAATAAATATTTAAATTAATCTGAGTTCAAGTGTATTATAATTTTAAACTTCCAAACTAAATGAAAATACTTTTAAAAAATGATAAATTTCAATTAAAATTTTAATTTTTAAATTCATAAATATATTGGGACTTCATCTAACGAAAATATAAAGTATAATATAGATTAATCAAGTAAAATATTTACAGTTGATTATGTGCACTATGTTCGAGTTAATTTGTATTTATATGAGGTGGATCAGATTGCATTGAAGTATAGGAAAGGTCTAGATCGTTCTAAATCAACTTGATAAGGCCTAAAATATTCGTTTGTAGTCTATTCGAAGTCTGCAATAGCTTTCTGGAAAGGAGATTGCGATAGTAACGATTTTCAAATTGCAACAAGATGTTGAAGGCTTTGTTGCACAGTTATCGGACCCAATTTCAATTGTTTTAGGGGTCAATTTTGACTTTTTCTATTTTTACCCATTTTAAATTCCTGTTTCCGGTGGAATTTCCATTTTTTTAAAGATTTCTTTCATATTATCAAAAACATATTATGTTATTCTAAATTCTATTCTGGAATAATATTATACTTTTATCTTAATTTGAGATTTAATTTTGTCATTTACTTAAATTAGAGTTTATTGACGTGTCAGTCAAACGAAATTGACTATCAAAACTTGTGATCCAGTTTAAAACTGTCTTTTAATTTTATTTTTCGCTTATGTTCTAAGTTATTATTTTTTTATTTTTAAATAAAAATTTATCATTAAATAATTATGTAATGTGACAAAACACCTACAAATTAAAAGTTGGGTTTTAATAACTAGTTGATCCCTATTTGCATAAAAGAAACTGGTTGACTTGGTGACTTTGACATTGTGTAGGTAGCTTTTGACCTGTTTTGGTCCTCTACAAATATTCATATTCTTGTAGTAATTAGTTAATGCATGATTGTAATCAAGGAATTGTTTGAGAGAGAATGGTGGGAGTCTAATCATTTGGATGAGAATGACCATTGGTGATTTTAAATGAGAGAATATGTATAGCAATCTCCATCTGGTCCTCAATATATACTTATATCTTCCTAATGATTTTGAAATAAGAATCTTATCACCTTACCCCCCAAATCTTTCAAAAGCAATTCTAACCAAAATTCATCCTTTTTGTTCCGAATCTAATTCACTTCAATTTAACCATTTCACGGGATTAAAATTTGTTATCTAGTTAAAAGTTTATTCGAAATTTATTTCAAATTACTTTTTATTTTGGGTCCATTGTATTTTTGGACTTTTTATTAAAAAAAATTATAATTTTAGACCAAAATTAAAATTTTTACAAAACTAAACTTTGTACAAAAGATTTTGTAGAAAATATACCAAAATGACAATAGTACCTCTGCTTCCCAGTCTTGATTTGTTTCCCGGACTAATCAGACCGGGAAACAAAAACTACACCGAAAACAAGTAAAATATAACTGTTTCCCGGTGTTCTGCTTCCCGGACCGGGAAATAGAACACCGAAAAACATTTATATTTGTCTGTTTCCTAGTCTGATGCTTCCTGGTCCACCTGAAAGTCCATTTTTCAATTTTTTTTAAAAAAGTCTAAAAGTATAAAAAATTTAAAGTTATTCTAAAACTAAAATTTTTTAATTACAAAATCTAAAAATACGTATTTTCACTATTTTTAATCCATTTAAATTAATTTTAAATTTGATGGATAAATATTTCAAGAAGGATGGTAAATCAGTTTATAAAAATAAAGACCTAAAATTCACTTCTTGAGAGTAATTAGGAGTTGAACAAAGTCCACAACTTTTGGAGTTAAATTTGGTCCATGCAAAATAAGCTGCCATAAGCATGATCAGAGAGTCACTTTTAATTGGAATCTTTGAGAAAAGGCAATTGACTCTCGAAAGGGACTTTATTTTGTTTTTATTTGATTTGAGGGCTAAAAGTGGAGGTCCTTTATTTGATTTCTTATATATTTTATCTTATTTTTTTTAGCATGTCACATGTTTTATCTAAATTAGAATACTTAGTCTTTTTTTTTTTTCTAAATACTTTAAATATTAAGAAAACACATTTTAAATGAAAAATTATTTATAATATTTTAATTTATAAATTTGATATATACGGATTATTTTATTGAAACAAATAATTCAATTTGATAAAGTATATCATATTAATATTAATATTAATATTAATATTATTATTATTATATATGGGTCCATTGTATTTTTGGACTTTTTATTAAAAAAAACTTATATTTTTACACCAAAATTAAAATTTTTACACAACTAAACTTTTTTCAAAAAATTTTGCAGAAAATAGACCAAAATGACTGTAGTACCCCTGCTTCCCGGTCTTGATTTGCTTTCCGGGTAAATCAGACCGGAAAGCAAAAACTACACCGAGAAACAAGTAAAATATAACTGTTTCCCGGGATTCTGCTTCCCGGACCGGGAAACAGAACACCGCGAAACAGTTATATTTGCATGTTTCCTGGTCTGATGCTTCCCGGTCCACCTAAAAGCTCATTTTTGCAATTTTTTTAAAAAAGTCTAAAAGTGTAAAAAATTTAAAGTTGGTTTAAAACTAAATTTTTTTATATATATAAGATCTAAAAATGCGTATTTTCTATATATATATATATATATATATATATATATATATATATATACTAATATTATTTTTTTTTTGGAAGAAAATCTCTTTTAAGGTAGGATAATATTTTTCAGCTAGTGAGGTTGTTAGGATTGTAACGAGAATTTAGGTATATTATGGTATTCTTAATTTGTTTGAAATTAAGAAAAGACTCGAAAACAGTTTTCAAAGTGTTATATTAGATTAGGAATTACATTTCCTAACGTGAATTCTAATTAGAGATTTTTAAGAATTCTAAATAAGAAAATATTTTCTTAATGGTTTAGGATTACTCTGTAACTAAGTAACATAATTCTATAAATATTGTGCTTATATTTATTATTAGATATCTTGAGAGAACAATGTAGATCTGGTCGGTTGGGTTTAGGAAGTGCTGGATGGCAGTCTGACACAGAGGCCATAGAGATCTTGAGTCCTAGAATCGAGTCTAGTTATCCTGTGAGAGTCATATGGGAGAGCTTGTGTGTGAGACAATAGCCAATGCAATTGGGTTGGGGAGTGAGAATTATATTCTGGTTGTAAATGTTACCTAGTGAATTAGTCTCTCGTCATTCTAACGGTCATGATTTTTTTCCCGCTTTGGGTTTTGTAGTGGGTATAGACCTACAGTTAGAACGACCTTACACTTAAAGTCACCCCTAATACATTTGGGGAAGATCAAGGGTTTACAAAATAATTTTGGCAGCAATTCAGTAATGGAAAATCGGGATCCTTTCTCATTAGATTTGATGTTATTTGTAGCGATTTACATAGGATCTATTTCTCTCCTTATTGATAACATTAATTATCTTCATGGACATTGAACTTCGCATTTATGAGATGATGTTGCACCCTTCATTAATTGGAATCAGTTTCACAGTCTTGATTTATTGCTGCCTCCACAAGATGTCTGTTTCCTTCATTGAATATTCTTTTTGATCGTAGGCAGTCTACCACTCATAATGTTCGCTTCGATCGCCCTAAGGATTCATTTCCTTTTAGGTGCGACTGATTGTTTTAGCATCTCCTTTATGAGCTGTAAATGGCTTTTCGGGGCTCTCATTTGATTCCTCACCATTCGTAGAGACCTCCGCTCATTATGATGCTTCTTGGGAAGCCTTTGGTTGAGCTATACTTCCCCTGGAGGTTTCAGTTATGGTGAACTTAATACGGTTCCTTCCTTTGGGCTTGCCATTATAAATCCCTAATGGGTCCATTTGAGTATAACACACTATAGATTTCCATGTAAAAACATTGTATCTTATTTTTCTATCTTTATTTTCTTGCATTGTGTGTTTTTTTTTATCTTGTGGTTACTAATACTTGTATCCTCTATAATCGATCATTGATTTCTTCAACAATTGGTATCAGAGCTAGCCAAGTTTTTCCAATATAGGTTAATCTCTAAAATTAGAATTGAAGCAAATTAGAATGTGAAGTTTTAGAACGTGGTTGATGATGTTTTTCTGATACACAATGAGATCAGAAGTATCTTTATTTATAATAACTCATCTAGAGTTTGATACAACTTAAACTACCTCATGATAAAGTAATAGTTATCTCCTAGTTTATCTCTAACTCCTCCGACTAATATTCTTAATTAAATAAATAATAATAAAACAGAAAAGATAAATAAGCAGAATAATAACAACAGTAAATAAGAACAGTAATCAATTAACAACACCCCCCTTAAGCTGGGTCATAGATGTTCATGATGCCCAGCTTGGAAACCATATCCCTAAAACATGATTCTTGGCAGAGGTTTGGTGAAAACATCCGCTGTTTGATTACTGGTAGGTGTGAATGATAAACTGACTTCTCCTTCCTCAATTTGTTCTTTGATAAAATGCATATCTATCTCCACATGCTTAGTCCTCCCATGATGAATAGGATCCTTTACCATACAAATTGCTGACTTATTATCACATAATAGCTTTATAGGACTTTCAAAACCCATTTTCAGCTCTGTTAGTAACCTTTTCAGCCATAATCCTTCACACAATCCATGAGCCACTGACCTAAGTTCAGCTTCAGCACTGCTTCTAGCTACAACAGACAGTTTTTTACTTTTCCAGCTTATTAGATTACCTCAAACATAAGCACAATAACCCGTGGTTAATCGCCTATCTACTGGTGAACCATCCCAATCTGCATCAGTGAAGATTTCCAGCCCTTTATTTTTACCTTTTCTAAAATAAATGCCTTTACCTGGTGATCCCTTTAGGTATCTCAAAATCCGAAGTAATCTATTCATATGTTTTTCATTTGGACAACTCATAAACTAACTTAACACACTGATCACATAGCTTATGTCCGGTCTTGTGTGAGATAAGTAGAGTAACTTTCCTACTAACCTCTGATATCTACCCTTGTCAACTGGAACTCAACCATTATGAGTTGTAAACTTTGCAGCAGCCTCAATTGGTGTTTCAATGGGTTTACACTCAAGCATTCCTGTCTCTTCTAGGAGGTCAAGAGTATATTTTCGTTGTGAGAATGAAATTCCCTTCGAACTCCTTGCAACTTCCATACCTAGGAAGTATTTTAAGCCTCTTAAATCCTTAATTTCAAATTGCTCACCGAGAAATTTCTTGGTTGATTCTATTTCGATCTCATCATCACGTGTTAAAACAATATCATCCACATATACACTTAGTATAGCTATCTTTCCATTTCTCTTATGTTTCACAAAAAGAGTGTGGTCAGCATTGCTTTGTTGATAGCCAAATGCAACTAAAACTCTTGTGAATCTTCCAAACCATGCCATCGGAGATTGCTTAAGACCATACAGTGATTTCACCAACCTACAAACATTTCCTCTCTCAACCGGCTTATCCAGCCCTATTGGCACATCCATATATACTTCTTCCTCTAATTCTCCGTTTAGAAACGCGTTTTTCACATCCATTTGATGAAGATTCCAGCCCATATTTGCTGCCAAGGATAGAAGTACACGAATAGTGTTTAACTTCGCCACCAGAGCGAACGTTTCTTGGTAGTCAATTCCATAGGATTGGGTGAATCCTTTAGCTATAAGTCAAGCTTTAAACCTCTCAACACTGTCATCTGCTCTGTGCTTCACATTAAAAACTCATTTACACCCAATTGTTTTCTTTCCTTCTAGAAGTGTAGTAATTTCCCAGGTTCCATTTTTCTCCAAGGCATCCATCTCATCTTTAACAGCCCTTTTCCACCTTAGGTCCTGTAATGCTTCTTGGACTGATCGAGGAATTTTAATTTCCTCCACTTTTTCTGTGAAAGCTATAAAATTATTGTATAATTTCTCATAAGAAATGTAGTTTCCAATTTCATACGTGGGGTTTTTGTTTATGCACTTCCTTATTCCTTTTCTTAAGGCAATCGACAGGTCCTCTTCAACATTCTTTGCTGTTTTTCCATTAAATTCTACTTCAAGATCCTATGCAGCTCCTTCATTAAATTCTTCCTCTTCTTCTTGGACCTGGATCTGCAGATCAGACTAATGACAGGTTTGATCAGCTGTGTCCATATTATTTCTCCTTAAAGTCTTGTTCTTTCGATGATAAACTCTCAGACTCTTACTCTGATCTTCACCTATATGTGTTTCAGCCTGCTCTCTTTCATCTTGATAATCTCTCACCCCGAGACAGTGTCTAAAGTCTCAGTTTCACTCACTTGGAAAGGTTCTGGGTCTGGTTCTGTCTGTGTAACTAATTCCTCTCTTCCCAGTGTATAGTACGACTCACTCTCAACAAACGTGAGATCCATAGACACAATAATCCTCTTCCTACTAATTGAATATCATTTATACCCTCTCTGACTAGCTGAATATCCCACAAAAATACATTTTTCAGCCTTAGGATCTAACTTACTTCTAAACTGAGAGTGAATATGAACATACACTATGCAACCAAACACTCTAATTGGAATTTTTGGAATCAATTTATTTAAAGAAAAGAACTCTTGTAGTGTTTGTAGGGGAGTTTTGTAGTTTAGAATACGAGAAGGTAACCTGTTCACGAGATACGCAGCTGTAAGAACTGCCTCACCCCAAAACTGTTTAGGAACATTATTTTCAAAAAGTAACGCTCTAACAGTTTCCAATAAATACTGATTTCTACGTTCAGCTACACCATTTTGTTGTGGTGTAACTGTACAAGAACTTTGATGGACAATTCCCTCACTTTCAATGAATTCTCTCAAAACAGAATTGAAGTATTCTTTGCCATTATCGGTTCTAAAGATCCTGATCTTTGTTTGAAACTGAGTGTGTACCATTTTATGAAATTTTTTGAAAATTTGACACACTTCTTATTTTTCCCTCATAAGAAATAGCCAATTGACCCTAGTATGGTCATCAATAAAAGAAACAAACCACCTAGAACCAATAATGTTAGGTATCTGAGTAGGTCCCCAAACATCACTGTCTATTAGCGTAAATGGTTGTGATTTTTGATACGAGTGAGAATGATATGAATTCTATAGTGTTTGGAAAGCATACATTCTTCACATGAGAATGAATCTTTTGTTTCATTAATACCAAGAGCAGGAAATAATTTTTCCAAATACAAAATATTTGGATGTCCTAACCTTCTATGCCACAGGCTAATGGCATCTTTATTGACTCTCCTATAATGATGACCTAACCTAAAATCTTTTGAAAAACTCTAAACATCCGATGTACTGACTTTAAGAAGATATAATCCGAACTCACTTTTAGCACTGCCAATCGTCCTCCCAAATTCCAGATCCTAAAATTCACAATAATCAGCAGAGATTTTAATTTTACAATTATTATCTCGAGATAGCTTGCTAACAGATAATAAATTGCATTTCAAAGTAGGGACAGAGAGAACAGATTTAAGCACTATTTATGTGCTTATCTTCACTGTACCTACTCCTTCCACCTTAGAAATCGACCCATCAGCTATCTTAATTCTCAAATCCTCTTTTAAATCATCAATACTTTCAAATGAATTTAAATCTCCTGTCATATGATTTGTAGCTCCTGAATCTATAATCGATATTTTATTAGGTTCATTCTTAGCTGTAAGAGCATGTATAAACTTACCTTTCTGAGCTACAGAACCAGCTCCGATGATTGTGGATCCACTGCTTTTAGTACTAGCTTGATTCACCAGCTTTTGGACCATCTCAAGTAGCTCTCTACTAGATTGATCTCCTACATGTGAGTTTTCTATAGTAGACGCCTGATTAGCATCTCCTTCACGAGTCTGCTGCTGCTGAAACCTTCTTGGCTTCCAATCTGCTGGTTTTCCATGAATATACCAGAACTTCTCCTTAGTGTGTCCTGGCTTTTTGCAGTGTTCACAGTATAGCCGATGATTTTTCCTCTATTGTATGCCTGCATAGCCATGAAATCCACCAGATCCACCACTTCTCACTGCAAGTGCAGACCCTTCTACAGCAGGTGATTCATTCCCTGAGCTTGAATCTCCCAACATTATCCTCCTTCTGCTCTCTTTGCGTTTAATTTCAGCGAAAGCACTTCTAAGTTTCACTGTCAGATGTGCAGCCATCAACCTTCCTCTTAAATCATCCAACTCTTTTCTCAGTCCATACAAGAACTTAAGAACTCTCTTCTCTTCAACTATTTCTCTGTATTTTGCTGCGTCCTCGACATTCTTCCAGACTGGCCTTTCCAACATGTCAAGTTGCTGCCAGTATCTTATTAATTGGTTGTAATATTGTGTTACGTTCATGTCTCCCTGCCGTAGATCGTGAACTAGATTTCCAAGGCAGAAAATCTCAGATTAGTTGTCCACGTTCGAGTATCTTTCTCTCACATTCTCCTAAATCTGATACGCCGTTTCGCACAACAAAAATTCTTGGCTAATTTCACTGGTCATAGAGTTTATTAGCCAGGAGATAACCATATTATTTTTGATATCCCACTTCTGATATTCAGGAGATTTTTCATCTGCAGGTGCTTTGTACGAGTCACATAAATACTATCATTTTCCCTTACCATTGATGAACATTTTAATGGTTTGGGACCATTGAATATAATTACTTTCACTAATTTTGTGAATAGTAATTGGTTGATTAGGGTTTATAGTGTTTTTGGTTTGGATTACTCCACTGTTAGGAGCAGATTCGGTTTGGGATTTTTCAGAAGACTCCATTTGAGATTTTTCAGATGCTGATGAATTAGTAGTCATCCCGGATTTCAACACTGCTATATACCATGAAGTTTTAGAACGTGGTTGATGATATTTTTCTGATACACAATGAGATCATAAGTATATTTATTTATAATAACTCATCTAGAGTTTGATACAACTTAAACTACCTCATGATAAAGTAGTAGTTATCTCCTAGTTTATCTTTAACTCCTCCAACTAATATTCGTAATTAAAGAAATAATAATAATAAAATAGAAAAGATAAATAAGCAGAATAATAATAGCAGTAAATAGGAACAGTAATCAGTTAACAACAGAATGTACCATTAGGGTGAATAAGGAATCTACTGAGGACTACGAGCTAAAAAAATTAATGTGATTTTTGGGTTGATTGCTTGAGACTATATTGTTCTTAATAGTGTAGAATTCATACTTTTCAAAAAATATATATACATATATATATATATAAACCAAAAATAGTTCACAACAAATTGATTTGGAATTAAGATTAATATGAAAAGCTAGATTAAAATTATTTTTCCTGATTAAATAAAAAGTAATCAGGATCAATTTGAATCAAATATCACATTACACTTTTACAGTTTACAATATTCTTACTTCATCTCTCAAATTGCTCCCTAGGATGCTTGCAAGATGGAGAAAGAAAAAGAAGAGAGTCCTCCTTCACTCTACTCTACATCTTTGCTTCTATAGTGAATAATCAATTTTCCTTTTGTCCTTAACCAGTTTGTTTATCTGAATATTAATTGTTTACTTCTCTCTTTTATCTGGTCATAGTTGATTTTCTTCATCCTCAAGTTTCTCGTGATTCAGTGTGATTTTCATTCATCTTTACTAGTTGATTTTGTCTTTTTTTCTTCTGTTTTCCTAATATTTTAAGGAATTGAGTTTACTTTCTTTACTATCAGATTTTATATCGCCTTTTTGGTATTAACAAATGGCTTTGACGGTGGTGGTGGGAGAATTCCAAGAGTTGGGCTCAAGTTCTTTTCCTGTCTTGCTGCTGACGGTGTTATCCCTTTTGATTTTGACCCATCATCTATTTTGACTAATTTTTACTTGTTGACCAATTGTTCATTTGTTTTTGCTGATTCTCAATAGACTTGATCATTTTATGTGTCCCAACAATAATTTAATTGGGTATGCTTTCCGGTCTCAATGGTCCTGTCCGATTCATATTTTTTTCTAATACTATCTATACTTATTTATTTATTATATTATTATGTCAATTTTTACTTCGAATTTTGTGAGTATTGTTCTATATAAATCTTCGGGAGATAAAAACTCCTATGAGATATGCTATATACTATTGTGCAACCCACAGAATTGGTCTTTAGTTCAGTACGTTCCATTCTTCTTGTCCTTACTTAAAGGCAGTTTAAGTTGTAAAAATTTTAATATCATATAATTTTATCTCCGATTAAGCAGATTTTTTTCCTAATTACGGATAAATTATCAACATTTTATGTATTTAATATTTGATCAAGGTTCCAACGATTTCAAGTGATATGGTAAAATTTTAAGCATAAAACCTTGACCGTATAGAATGATAAAGACTTTTAGGAGAATGAGAGAATAAATATTAAATGCGAAAAATAAATTTTAGAGAGTATTTTGGATACTAGACATCCTAGGTCGCCAAATCACTTCAATGGCTAGCCACGACCTCATCATTCATACTAGGTTGCTATACTTAGAATAAGTTTTGAAATTCCTTCACGTCTTAAATAACATGATGATATGGTACGGATGAAGATTCATAATTTATATGAAAAACATTTCTTATTTACAATTAAAGAATTAGAGATTTGGGTTTCATATTGTCTATATTATTAATGTTTGTTAATATTAAATAATAATATTTTATCTTTGTTGACATCATCGAACTTATAATAATCTGATGAGCCCATTTACCCACCATGGGGTCTAAACTGGTAGGACTCTTTTTGATTGCGGTCGAACGAGTAGGTCTCATACAATAAATGGGCCTGCAAAGTTCGTATTTGAGGTCGGACGAGTAGGCCTAATTTTTATGTATGCGGTCGATGTCGCAAGTTTCGGTTCGACCCATTCGAGTGATTAATCAGCTCGTTGGAGAGGATGAGGGCTGCTCATTTATCTTGATTGTTTGGCTTACGACTAATGGACTGGGCTCCTGTGTTTATGTGATCAGGACAATGAACCATAGAATTGTGGCCAAAAGAATGGGTAGATCTTCTAAAAATGTACAATTGTCTCGATCGTAGAGCCATCATGATTTGGTATGGTCCAGCTAAGAGATCCTTCCAAATTTTTAGGAGGTCCAGGCTGTTTTCTATTAATATCTCTAATAGAATTAGGTGAAGTCTCCTGTAAAAAGGGCTGATCAATATTGATGAGTCCTTTTCGAAAACACATATACTTAGAACTATTCGACCAAACAATCACTACTAGATCGGAAAAAAAAAAGTAAAAAAGAAAGAAAGAAAAAAAAAAAAAAAAGATCTACAAGGAGGAAGACCCTAATTTTGAAGGGTTAAGAAATCCAACCGAAAATTTATCATAAGAGAATGTATATTTTATTTAAATCTTTTTATATAGCTTACTTGTTTTATTTTATAATATATATTTTTAATCTGTTTTCACTTTAAATCTTGGACCGTTAAAAAGAAAAAGATCCAATAAAATTATTTACCATTAGTTAAAAAATATATTTATATTGAATTAATAATAAGATATATTGTGAAACTAAATATAAATTATATTTTATAAAATTTAAGATTTCGAGCATACTAAAAATATTTTTATCATTATAGGGATTAAAATTTACATAACATTTAAATTCTCAAATTAAATTTCTGTATGATTATGAATTTTAATATGAAATTTAATGTATATATACTAAGATAAAATATTCCAAAATGATTTTGAATATCTTATCTTGTATATTTGACATAAATTTCATAACTTTAAGAATAAAGAAGAGAACCGACAAGGAAGAAAAAGACAAATAGACGAAAATTGAGGTAAGAGAATTTTACAAGAGAAAAATGTGAGGTCTTAGAAACTCAAGAGTCTCATCAATCTTCTTCTTCTTGTCTTGTTTCAATGTCAAAATTTCTATTTAGCTAAATAAATAAATTAAATTTAGAATGGCATAATAAGACATGTAGTGATAGTAACTTATACACATGGTTATATAAAGTACACTAAAAATGTACAATATTTGGATTCCAAAGAATTTGTCTCCTACCTATGGCGCTACAATTAGCTTGACCTACTCTTTTGCTATCATCACAAACGTGTTGAATTTTTCTACACTGTAAATTTATTCTCATTTTTTATTTAGTTATCAGAATTTTGCTATTCATGGAGATGTCGGAGGTAAATAATGGAAACAAAGTTGTTAATTTATTCTCATTAATATTTTATTTATTTATTTTTAATATGCATAGGGTTATTTTTAGGGATCGCGACGTGCAGGGTTTCTATTTCCATACCATATCTATAAAAAAAATATATTTTATCCATACCCTATTCATATTTATCAAAATTTTGATGAATACGGATAGGGCATTTGTCTGTGTACCCATGAGTATATCTATTTATCCATATATAATTTTTTAACTAAAAATAAAATTCAAATAATTTTTTTAATATCCATTAAAATAATATATTAATAATCTGACGATAATTTAAATAATGTCAAACAATTTAATTTTATATTATCTTTATAAAAATAATAAAATAACGTAATAAGAAGTACATTCACTTTTCACCCATATCCACACACTAATTTAAATGAGTATTTAATTATTTAAACGGGTATATGGATTTGGGTATGATATTTTTCTTTATACATATCCATATCCAAATCCATCACGGGTATGAATTTTTCAACCGTATCCACCCACTAATATAAATGGATCTATCCATACTCGTCCATCACGGTTGGATACCCACGGGTACACGGGTACGTGGGCAAAATTGACATCCCAAGTTATTTTCTAATTTATTAATTTTTAATTATTTTTATCATTTATATTTTAATTTTATTATTTATTAAATTTCACTAAATACTTATATTTAGTATTTTACTATCTTATCATCTGTATAATGAGTAGTCAAATATTTTCTTTTTATATACAAAACTATTTGGTATGTCCTTTTCCCTATATTTCAATATGTTTATTATGATTAAATTTAAGCTATATTAAGTTTGACAGTTAGAATGGTTGAAATAGTGGTTTTAATAATTATAGCAGGCGGTAGTTTGAAATAGTTATTAGAATTAGGGGTATGCATTCAGGATGGACTGAAACGTATCGTACCGAAATTTTGGTATTTCGATATTCGATATGTACAAATTGAAGACCAAATATCGAACTGAAATAAAAATTTTGGTTCGATACGGTACGGTTCGGTATAATTACTGAGTACCGAAATTAGAACTCTCAGTCAATTTTAGGTTTATTTGTTTTGATCAAACTTAAATCAAATTATTTTTGTATTTTACTTAAAATCAAATTGGTGAAACCCTACCTCTGCATCTGCATCTGCGACTGCGGCTTTCATCTTCTTTTGTCATCTCAAAATCACCTCTTTAGATTTTCTTTCGCACTACATTCAAATCGACCACAACTCTCCCTAACCGCTACATTCTTAGTTGGTACTTGTCTTTTCTGAATCTCCACTACAATTTACATCAACTAGTCACAACTCTTGTCGAATATCAATTCTCAGGTTAGAGAACTACTTCATCCTCAAATAATCAATCTCTGTTTATGTATGACATGTTTATCTTGTTAACCCTAATGAGATTTATGTTTTTTTTTTATGTAATATCATTACGTCATTATAGTATTATGAATCAATCTTTGGATTTAATCGACGAATAGATTGCGGCAATTATAGATGAAATAGCTAGATAAGCGTTGGAGCACAGATCTGAACCAGCTATTATGCCCAACCAACCTTCTTCTCAAGATGTTCAAGCACAACCCTCACGACCAAAGCGAAAAGCTATGGTGAAAAGAGCACAAGCTTGTGATCATTTCACATCGTACATGGATGAATCAGGTAAAAAAAGAGCTAGGTGTATTCGTTGCGGTGCTACTTATGTGTGCAATAACTCTTTGAATGACATTTCTGGTATGAATAGACATATGAAAAAATGCAAAAATAATCCTGAGAATTCTATTGTTGCTGAAAATCATAGTATGGATGAATATTGCCAAAGTACAGTAGGTGGTAATAGGGAAACATCTTCTGAAGTTAAGTTTGATTATGAGACTACTAGAAAATCTTTACTTGAAATAATTGTTATTGATGAGCTACCATTTCAATTTGTAGAGAATGAAGGATTTAGGAGATTTATGCATGTTGTATGTCCCTAGTTTCATGTTCCTTCAAGAATAACCATAAATAGAGATTGTTTGAAACTGTATATGGCTGAGAAATCTAGGTTAATTAAATATTTTGCTGAAACTGGTCAAAGGTTGTCATTGACTACTGATTTATGAACTTCTAGTCAAAGAATTTCATACTTGTGTTTGACTGGGCATTATATTGATAAAGATTAGAAATTGCATAAATGTATCCTAAATTTTATACCATCTCCAAGTCATAAGGTGAGGAAGTAGGTGTCTTGGTTGAAAAATGTTTAAATCTTTGGGGTATTAATAAAATCTTTTCAATAACTGTTGATAATGCATCTTCTAATGATAACGTTATGGGTTATTTGAAAAGAAGATTAGTGAATTGGCAACTGCAATTTGTGGTGGAAAGTGTTTATATGAGATGTGTTACTCATATAATTAACTTGGTGGTTAGAGATGGATTAAAAGAAATGAATCAATCTATGGAAAGAATTAGAATAGTGGTGAGATATGTGAGACAGACACCAATAAGGATAAAAAAATTTAAGGAGTTTTCGTTGGAAGAAAAGATTGAGTCCAAAAAGTCACTATGCCTTGATGTTCCAACAAGATAGAATTTGGTGTACACTATGTTAGAAACTACTTTAGTTTATCAGGTTGTTTTTTATAGATATGAGGATTGCGATGCTAATTTTAGGGCTGATTTTATGAGTGATGGACCTCATGGGAAAGTAGGTTTTCCCACAATAATTGAATGGAAAGTTATGAGTCGATTGGTTAGGATTTTAGAACACTTTTATGAACTAACTATTCATATTTCTGATTTTTTTATATGTTACTTCCAATACCTTTTTAGATAAAATATCGGATGTTCATGAAGTAATGCAAAGGTGGCTTTTAAATAATGATAGTGAATTAGTAGATATGGCTTTAAGGATGTAAGCTAAGTTTGATAAATATTGGGGTGATATAGAGAAAATGAATATGATTTTGTATGTGGCAGTTTTGCTTGATCCTCGTAGTAAATTTGTTTATGTTTCACATACTCTTAAAAATATGTATGGAGAAAAAGGTGAAAGAATGAGTATAGCAATCAAACAAGCTATAGAAGCTATTTTTGAGGATTATAGAAAGATGTACCAAGTTGCTAAGGCACCGGCAACTTCCTCGACCGGTAGTGACAGCCTACTAACCGGTGGAATTTGTAGTCAATCAATTGTTGAGAAGGAAAGGGCAGCTATTAGGGCAAGTAGAAAAAAAAAAGAACAAATAGCATTTCAAGTAGGAGATATATCAGAATCTGAGTTAGAGATGTATTTTCTTGAGCGAATGGAAAAGGAAGATGATGATTTTGATATATTAGATTTGTGGAAAAAACATAGCCCTCGCTTTCCAATTTTGTCAAGGATGGGAAGCGATGTCCTTACAATGCCAATATCAACAATTGCTTCGGAATCTACTTTTAGCACTGAGGAAGAGTTATTGATGAATTTACAGCTTCATTAACTCCTAAAATGGCACACGCTTTAATTTGCTCTCAAGATTGGCTACGACGCACACCAATCAAGTGTTATAAGGAGGATTTTGACGTCATTTGTGGAATCGAAAGAGGTATAAACTACTGTTATTTAATTAGTTTTTATATATACTTATAAGTATAGTTTTTTTTATTTATTTAGTTAGTTAAATATATTGAAGATGATGATTTATTGGTATATGTTTGATTAATGTCTTTATTTCTAACTATTCTATCAATTACAGAAGTTTATGCAATCTCACAACTGAATGGTGTTGAGCCCGAAGCCTCAAATATCATTGGATAAGCATGAGGTATAAATGTTATTGTTGCGTTAATTACTGATGTGATTATGTTGTGTTGTTGTGATGCTGTTATATTGTTGTCTAGGTTGTTCTATTGCTGCTGTCGAGAGCGCCGTGATGTCGTGCTGCTGAAGCTGCTACACTATTGTGAGGTTATGCTGATGTTGTTGTGTTGTTGTTGTGAGGTGATGCTGATGCTACTGTGTACTGTTGTGCTGTTGTGGTTTGTTGTGTTGTTTTGAAGCTGTTGTGATTGTCCAACCATTTGTTATTGTTGTGTTTATATTATATTGTTGTTTGTTATTATGTTGGATTTAATGTGATTGATACTCTGCAAGATTTTTTCTTTAAAATTGTTTGTATGAACTTATTAAACAATTTATTCTATAATATTGTTGTTGGTGTGTCTTGTAGACTTCATATTTGTTTGGTATGATTTTTGACTTCATATGCAAGATTTTGATGAAGCTAGTATTTTTGGTCTTTAAATTTATTTATTTAGTTAAACTGCAATGTGATTAATATGCAAGATTTTTTGTTTGATTGATACGCTGCTGTTGTTGGTCTTTAAAATTATTTGTTTGGTATGAATATAATATGACTCATATGCAAGATTTTTTGTTTGATTTATACTTCGTTGTTTTTGGTCTTTAAAATGATTTGTTTGGTATGATCTCAATGTGATTCATACACAAGATTTTTTGTTTGATTGATACTCTGTTGTTGGTCTTTAAAATTATTTGTTTGGTATGAATTCAATGTGATTCATATGCAAGATTTTGATGAAGTTAGTATTTTTGGCTCTGAAAGAGTTTCTGAGTCGACTTCAAGGGCATTTAAGAAGACATTAAGTGTGCCATGTCCACAGAATCCAGGTTCTGAGTCTGGTAATATGACATCAACCTGAAGAATCCTTCCATTGTTCCATCTTCAAGTGCTTCCATGAAAAGTTGCTGCATCATAACTTTTTATTTATTTATTATTACTAGAATTGTGGACTCGTGCGGGACGCACGTATATCAAGATGTTCACTAAATGTGTATTTTTTTTAATAAATATTTACAATCAATAAATAATGAAGCGTAAAGTTTATCACAAATCAAATAATATATCTAAACAAATATATAATAAAAATCATATTTAAATGAATAAATAATAAAATAAAATTCAAATTATTTAACTTATCAAATAAATGACAGGAATGTCAAATTGGGTAGCATATCGTTCATACTTTTATGAAATACTTTGGAAGAATTCTTTAAATACAACATTGGTCATTTTTGTAATACGCCGTTCTCGTCTAAAATCAATATTTTTAGACCTTCACAGTTAGTTACCCTAGATACAGTAACATATAGTTGACCATGACTAAAAACAAGTCTCTTGAGTAAGAGACCTACATTATTTAAAGACAGACCCCGACTTTTATTTATAGTCATTGCGAATGACACCGAGATAAGGAACTGTCTCCTCTTAAATTTGAACGATAATTAGGGATGGTCATTTGACCCATGAACCCACGAACCCGTGGGTGCCCGACCCGCGAACCCGCAATAGATTCGGGTTCGTGGGTTCGAGGGTCGGGTATGGGTGAAAAAATAGCACCCCGTCATGGATGTGGATTCGTGTTTCGGTGTAAAAATATAATCCGCCAAAACCCGAACCCGATAAATACTAAATATGATAAATAATTTTATTTTATAATTTATATATTTTAATGTTGGGTTATTTCCAAAAACACCCCATTTTTTCAAACGTTTCACTTTGAGCACCCGGTTTTGAAAGTTTTGGAAAACCACCCCCAAAATCAAAACCACTAGTGTTTTTGGTAATTTTGTGAGTGGTTTTAGTGTTGTATGAGTGGTTTTGAAATTCTATAAGTTTAATTTAGAGATTCGGAAATTTTCTAAGATCACAATTACTCATACAACACCAAAACCACTCACAAAATTACCAAAAACCACTAGTGGTTTTGATTTTGGGGGTGGTTTTCCAAAACTTTCAAAACCGGGTGCTCAAAGTGAAACGTTTGAAAAAATGGGGTATTTTTGGAAATAACCCTTTTAATGTTTGCTTTGAATTTGAACTATGAATTACATACTAAATTAGCACTATTTTTTTTTTCTTATTTTGAAAGTTTCGATTATTTAAATTTCATATTTTAAATGTTTGGATTTTTTTTAAATCTATATTTGAGATTTTATATTAGATTTTGTGGACTATGAATGATATTTTTAATCTAAAATAATAATTTGTTTAGTATTTTAGATAAGTGGGTGACCCATGGGTCCATCCAAATCCGTGGGTTAAAACCCGCACCCGAACCCATCAAACCCGTAATGGGTTTGGGTTGGATTTGGGTCTAAAAAATTAAATGGATTTGGATTTGGGTTCGGCTAAATCCGCCCGAATGACCCATGACCATCCCTAACGATAATCTTGAATCCGACAGCATCAAAGTAAGTCGCGGTATCAACACTTTCTGTCCAACAGAAGGACCCTGAATGACCTTAGCTTCCAAGACTCTTCTTCCTAACCTTGTTAGGATCAACCTCGTACCATTGCATAAACCTGAGCACTTGATGCTAGTTAAGAATTCAGGAGTGTGAAGGTCTGTAAAAATATTAGTGACCGTATCCGATTGGCACGCCGAATTTGAAATGTGGTAAATCCTTTCATCATTAGGATTCATCGACATCATGTTATCATTAACCTCTTCCACCAAGTCCAGTTTGCAAAAAGTATAACGCGCTCCTACAAGTATGTAGGATCGTTAGAGTGCTGATGAAAAGATGGATATGTTGCTTCCACTATGGAACCAAGCAGATTATTAGATTCTTTTATCAACAGATCTTTAGGCATATCGATTTCGGCAATTCCTATATTTTCTTCTCTCATAATACCATCACAGATACTTAAAATCCAGTCTGCAAATTTTTTTTAAGAGCATAAGACTCTACAAAAGATGTCACTGATCGAAGTCTCATGTTCTTAGTCAATCTCAGAATTTTTAAGTACTCCCAAAGAAATGAAGAATTGATAGTCGCATTAACAACTTGGTTTCTACTACCTTTCAGTATGATGGGAAGAATCTGCCTAAAATATCCTCCTAAAACAACAGTCTTCCCACCGAACAGTAGATTTTAATTTTTTGGATCAATTGTTCTCATCAAATCCTTCAATGTCCTATCTACTGTCTCGAAGCAATGCTTGTGAACCATCGTGCCTCGTCCCATATGATTAGTTTTGCCTTCATAAGCAACTCGGCCTTGTGGCTTCCAATAAGAACGTTGCACATTGAATCTTCAATGGGAGTTAATTGGATGGAGAATGTCGAATGGGCAGTCTTTCCCCCTGGCAGTAGAAGTGAAGCAATTCCACTTGAGGCTATTGTCAGCACAATTTGATTCCCCAGTCTAAGGGATGAACCTAAACCTTTCCACACAAAAGTCTTTCATGTACGTCCATAGCCATAAAGGAAAAAAAATCCTCCTTTTCCATTCTTCACGTCATCCATGATCGTATTGTATACAAGTTTTTGCTCATCCATCGCGTTCTTGACAAAGTTATCATGATCACATTTAAGGTCGGCGAGTGTATAGTTCATCTGTGCTCGTAATAGCCTATTTTATGTGGCCCCATATGATTCTGAAGTTGGTGTAGACATAGTCTCGAAATCACGAAGGGACATGCCGCATGGACACAATACATCATCTAACTCCAAAAGTGATTAATTTATAATTTCATCTTCAGAGAACTCTGAGCCTACGGGTATGTAAAATAATTTACAATTGTCAAATAGTTAATCATTACACAAAAATGATCCACATGAGTCTATAAACATAATATTTGAAACAACAAATGTATTAGAATATTATGTATAAATAACCATATTACTCGGATGATTCATCCTCCTTCATTCGTTGTACAATATGTCTTCAGATAGATGCTTCCAACACTGACTCCACACGTGTTCTGGTCTTTCCATAGATCCTGCCATTAACAACGTGGCAAAAGTCTCCTCAGGTAATTCGAACTTGCCCATAAGCTGGCTTCATTAATATCGTCAATGTATTCCATGTCATCATTTAGAAGTCCTCGTTTGTAGCATGCATCCCTAAAGGTTTTGTGAATAATTCCATCATCCGTTGTCCTTATTTCTTCATAATTATTCGGACCACGTACCCAATACAACAGGATTCTCAAGTAATAGTACTCTCCACACCCCGGTGCGGCGTAGTTTACCCTTCCAATCGAAAATCCTCTCTTCCTCGGCGTCCATATATTTTTCTTCTGGTTTCAGACAAAATTTTACGGGAAATCGCTGTAGGTCAATTATCTAGCTTCTTCGTATTACTTATTGGCCTTCATCCATCTGAGGAATTTTGTTTTTTTATCCTCGACCTCTTCAATGACATATTCAAGGTCGCGACCTTCACACCATACTATCCTCTGCTATCCTTCCAAGTGAAAACTAAGGCGCTCGGCAGAGGGTTCACAATGATGTATATCGTATGATATTAACCTCTAGAATGCCTCGCAAGAAGATATGTACCTACAGTCATAGAAAGACCTTATTTCATCAACAACCTTTTCAGAGCCTCCCCTCGATCTACTTTCGTAGAATGCTGCAGTTATTCGATCATTTCCTTTGTTGACATACTTGAATAGATAATTAATAGATCTTGACTGTTATACTATTCGACATTAACATTAGTTTCATACTTTAGTAAAAGCTCTTTATTGTGAGGCACAACCCATCTGTTATCCAGCCAGACACGATCTTTCTCTAGGACTCTATTCGACTCTCTCCTTCTATACTTCGGGTATCCTTCCTCATCTATAGTCGTTGTCTCCATTAACGGTTTTAGAAATCGCTTCGTGCATCTACTATTATCCATGCATGGACACCTCTCATACCCCTGACCACATGGTCCATGTATCATGAAGTTCTTCACAGCTTTGTAATATTCATGATCCATGCTCTCGTCAGGTATCTCTACAGAAATCACTCGATCTATTGAGTCTCCAGTTTCATACTTGTCCTCATTTTGCAAAAATACCAATATATGCGCGTGAGGAAGTCCTCTTTTCTGGAACTCAACGATGTATATAACTGTAAAATAACATGGAAGTAATTTATGATTTATTTCAGGTGGCTATATGTTGTATATAAGAAAATACTTTCACAAATGCAACATGAGATTTTTTTAGTAAACTTACATGACTTGACTCTTCCGAAAATTTTATTTTCCTTTATATGTTTGATCATCTGATCTAGCTTAACCTTGAAAACCCTACAAAGTATATCGGGTCTATCGTCTGACTTCAGTTTGAGCTTATCACATAACCGAATAATCTTTGGCCATTTTGAATTGCACGTAAAAGTGATGAAAATATCCGAATCCAAAATATAAAATATTTTAAACTTTTATTAGAATTATAGTTGGAACTAGCTTTTAATTGTACAAATGACACCTATGCCTTAAAGGTCGATATGAAAAATAATTCAATAAAAATATCATTTATATAGTGGTGGCGAAAATAATGAGTGAATTACGCTTCCACTGTGGGATAACAATTAGTTGAAGTATAACATATAGAAAAAATTTATATACTTTAAATGACAAAAATAACTAATGAATTAATTAATACTTAAGTGTTACTATGTAATTTAATATAAAAATAGTTATGTGTTGTTTTTTAGAACCCTACTTGTTAGCACGTGATTAATTCGCTTGGTTAGAATTTATTACAGAATCTGTGCAAAAAGAGTAAGAAATTTTTATCTTTGCTTCTATTGGGTGGATTAAACTTGCCTATTAAAAGGTCGAAATAACCAGTTTAGTTAATTAAAATTAAAGACTAAAAAAGTAATTTAATAGAAAAGTATGAAGTGTTGAATTTTTAAGCGTCACTTGTCATCACGTGGTTAATTTACTTGATTAAGTTTCTACTTTTATTATAATAGAGATAGAGATAAAGATAGAGAATTTATAATATTGATTTTGGGTTTGTATCAATTTTAGAAATTTAAATTGAATTAAAATTTAAAATATTTTAAATTTTTATTAAAACCTATAGCGGTAAGTAAATTTAAATAGTAAAAAGGACACTAATGTCTTAAATATCGGTATGAAAATTAATTCAATAAAAATCTCATTTACATTATAGTGGCGAAAATAATTAGTGAGGTATGGTTCCAATGTGGGATAAAAATGAGTTGAAATATAACATATAATATTAAAATAAATAAAATTTTGAATGACCAAATAATCTAATTAATTAATTAATACTTCTGTATTAATATGTAATTTAATATAAAAATGTCTATGTGTTGTTTTTTTATAGTGCCACTTGTCAGCATATGGTTAATTTGCTTGGTTAGATTTCTCATTTTATTATAGTAGAGAAGATATATTATTATTTTATTATAATAGAGAAGAGATATTATTATATTGATATTGGGTTTGTATCATATTTAAAAACTTAAAATTGAATCCAAAACTCTAAAATATTTTAAACTTTTATTAAAACCTACAGCAACATGTACCTTTTAATTGTACAAAGGGCATCAATGTCTTAAAGATCGATATGAAAACTAATTCAATAAAAATCTCATTTATATAGGAGTGACGAAAATAATTAGTGAGGGACGCTTCCGACGTAGGATAATAATTAGTTGAAATATAAAATATGATAAGAAAAAATAGATATTTTAAATGAAAAAAATAACCTAATGAATTAATTAATACTTATGTATTAATATGTAACTTAATATAAAAATGCCTACCTATTGTTTTTTTAGAGTTCCACTTGTCAGCACGTAGTTAATTCGTTTAGTTAGTTTTTTTTTATTATTCTAATAGAGATAGAGATAATGATAGTGATAAAGATAAAGATAGGGATGGTTATTTGACCCATGAACCCATGAACCCGTGGGTGCCCGACCCGCGAACCCGCAATAGATTCGGGTTCATGGGTTCGAGGGTCGGGTTTTGGTGAAAAAATAGCACCCGTCATGGATGTGGATTCGGGTTTGGGTGTAAAAATATAATCCGCCAAAACCCAAACCCGATAAATACTAAATATGATAAATAATTTTATTTTATAATTTATATATTTTAATGTTGGGTTATTTCCAAAAACACCCCATTTTTTCAAACGTTTCACTTTGAGCACCCGGTTTTGAAAGTTTTGGAAAACCACCCCCAAAATCAAAACCACTAGTGTTTTTGGTAATTTTGTGAGTGGTTTTGGTGTTGTATGAGTGGTTTTGAAATTCTATAAGTTTAATTTAGAGATTCGGAAATTTTCTAAGATCAAAATTACTCATATAACACTAAAACCACTCACAAAATTACCAAAAACCACTAGTGGTTTTGATTTTGGGGGTGGTTTTCCAAAACTTTCAAAACCGGGTGCTCAAAGTGAAACGTTTGAAAAAATGGGGTGTTTTTGGAAATAATCCTTTTGATGTTTGCTTTGAATTTGAACTATGAATTACATATTAAACTAGCACTATTTTTTTTCTTATTTTGAAAGTTTCGATTATTTAAATTTCATATTTTAAATGTTTGGATTTTTTTAATCTATATTTGAGATTTTATATTAGATTTTGTGGACTATGAATGATATTTTTAATCTAAAATAATAATTTGTTTAGTATTTTAGATAAGTGGGTGACCCATGGGTCCATCCAAATCCGTGGGTTAAAACCCGCACCCGAACCCATCAAACCCGTAATGGGTTTGGGTTGGATTTGGGTCTAAAAAATTAAATGGATTTGGATTTGAGTTCGGCTAAATCTGCCCGAATCCGACCCATGACCATCCCTAGATAAAGATATTATAATATAGATTTTGAGTTTGTATCAATTTTAAAAACTTAAAATCGAATCCAAAATCTGGAATATATTAAATTTTTATTAAAACTTGTAACGGCAGGTACCTTTTAATTGCACGAAGGACACTAATACTTAAAAAGTCGATATGAAAACTAATTCAGTAAAAATCTCATTTATAATAGTGACGAAAATAATCAGTGAATTACGCTTCCGATGTGGGATAAAATTAGTTGAAATATAATATATAGTAAAATAAAATAAAATAAAATATTTTAGATGACAAAATAATCTAATGAATTAATTAATACTTATATGTTAATATATAATTTAATACAAAATTGATTACGTATTGTGTTTTTATAACGTTATTTGTCATCACGTGGTTAATTTGCTTGGTTAGGTTTTTTCATTTATAAAGATAAATGTAAAGAATAGAGATGAGATAGAGGAGCTTCTTATTTATTTTACTTGTATGGAATTGATTCAACTTTTAAGAATGAATTGATTTAATTTTTGAGATGTTATGATTGCGATTACAAAATAATTTATTTATTTATATTTTTAATTTAATAAAAAAAACTATAAAATGTCTTGTTTTAAGAAGATGGTAAGTAAATTTTAACTTTAACCGAACGTATACTATTATATATATATATATATATTGAAAAAAAAATCTATTATTATTATATATAATAATATAATGATGATATAGATTTTGGATTAATGTCAATTTTAAAATTTTGAAATTGAATCTAAAAAATGAAATAATATAAACTCATATTTAATCTCTTGTGGCAAGTAGCTCTATTTAATTTACAAAGAGCATCAATGTCTTCAAGGTCGATGTGAAAACTAACTGAACATAAATCTATTTATATAGTGGTGGAAAAATAATCATTGAGTTATATTTCCGATGTGGTATAACAATTAGTGTAAATATAAAATTGAATATTAGAATTTATTACTGAATTTATGAAAAATGTGGGAATTTATTAAAATGTCGAAATAACCTTACAAAATATATGTGAGAATTGACTAACATTTATTACCCTTACAAAATAAATATCTTAAATGAATAACTATGACATGTCATTAAATTGTTAAATGACAAAAAACAACTCAATATGTAAGAATGAGTTTAATTAAATAAGATGTGAAAATTGTCATTTTGAAAAATTAATAATTATGACATATGCGGAAAAAAGAGCGTCGTGTTTATTAATTATCATGTTAAATGACAAAAATAGCTTCATACGTAAGAATTGATTTAATTAATTTAGGTATCAAAATTGTCATTTCATTAAAAATATATATTGTAATTAAAATTAAAAAACATATTCAATTATTAAATCTTAAGAATTTATGTGTAATTTTAATTAAAAACTACTACTTGCCCTATTATTAGAGTGCCACTTGTCGTGTTGTGGTTATTTTACTTTTCTAAATTTCAAATTTAATTATAATAGAAATTTTTTTAATAAACGAATACTCAATCACACATGCATGGTTTTAAAAATGCACTGCTTGGACCTGGATGTCGGCCTAATGCCTTAATCGCCTAAATCCAACTGGGCGTGCGCTTTTTGAATAAAGCTATTTATTTGAATTAATGTTAGTAAAAATATATTTATTTATGATTTTACAAAAATGAGAATATATATGAAATTTTAAGTATATTTGAAATTTTTTATAAATATAATATGATGTGTATTACATTTTATAATTAGTAATATAATTTTTTTATTTATGTTTAGAAAAACCGTTTAAAAATATATTTTAAAAGTTCACTTATTGATTTCAATTTTCGATTTTCCGAACGCTATATATATATATATATATATATATATGAATAATTGATTTTTATATTTTAATATTAAATAATACTAAAATTTCAATTTATTTATTTAAATTAAGAAATATTTCAAGGTTAATATTTTACTATTCTAAGTTTTGTTTATCATTCAAATTTAAAGTCATACATAGCCGCCATAACATAAATATGTTTGAATTTTAGTTCTACTTGAAGTTTTGATTGAGGTGTGATTTTATTTTATTTTTTTTTCTATTTTAATTAATTTTAAAAAATTGAGAAATTCTTTTATATATATATATATATATATATATATATATATATATATATATATATATATATAGAGGCTCTTAATGGGCCGTTATATTGGGCCTAACTTTTATACATGGATAGATAATTAACCTATTAACAAAATTTGAACTCCAAGCCCATTTTATACCATTTTATTTTTATATATATAATATTATTTTAAGAAAGTATACAATTTCCCCAAAATTTTCGGAATATATATATATATATATATATATATATATATCACTATCTAATTAATTTTCCAAGAAAGTACAATACAATTTCCCCAAATATGAGATACGTTGAATTTTTTGACTCCTAAAAATCCACTTTGACAAGAAAATTAATCACAACCCATCCAATATTTTCGTTTTCCTTCATTGACAATCCAAACAATAATTAGAAAAGAAAACTACGTTAATCAGAAAAGCAAACATTAATCAGTGATTTGATTTGATTTGATTTGTTTGTGTATTTAATTTTATCGTGGTTCATGGGCTATTGAAATTGATTGTTTGGTTAGGATCAATTGGTGTCACTCTCATCTTTCAATTTGAAAACCCTCAGAACTCTGCAATAATTTTGTGGTCATTCATTTCTTTCAATTTACCTAATTAACCAACATTGGAAAATGACATATATCTTAATTTTACACAAAACTTTTCTACAAAAATAATTTAAATTTTTTAAAAAATATTTATGGACGGTTTTGTCATGTAACGAAGATGAGAGATATAAATGAGGTACAAAATAAGACAACTAATGTCGTCATTAAATTGTAATTTTGTGGTAATTAAAATAGTAATGTAAAGCAAAGGTGGTAAAACAAAAGGGACCCAAAAAGTCATTATCATGATTTATATTTATTTAGACAAAACAATTATTAAATTGGATTGTGTCTTTAGTATTAAGACTTATCAAGCATGCCATTGCCAATACCAATACCAAATCACGAATGTCTCATGAACTTTCTATCTTAACTTGTTGCAAAGTATTTGCTGACCATTTATTCTGTATTTGTTCATGTGTTATTTTTTGTTTGAATGTCTAATATAGGTGAATTGGTCTACTCATACATGTATGAGAATTATTATTATTATTATTATTATTATTATTATTATTATTATTATTATTATTATTATTATTATTATTATTATTATTATTATTAAAGAAGAACAGATTGCACTGTACTATTTTAAAGGTTGGACCAAGCTTCTTCGTGTTTGATAGATAATTTTTTAAGTAGCGATTAAATTTTTTATTAGCGATTTGGTAATTTATTTGAAAAAAGTGTTTTTTTTATTTATTATTATTAATGGTTAAATTTTTAATTAGTGATTACTTCAAATAACTTTTCACAAATAGCTAATAAAAAAAACTCCTATTCTACTCTTATCAATTTATGAATATTACTAAAATACATTTAACTATTGGATGAAATTCGAAGCTGTGTTCACCAGCCTGTGCCCACAGCTCCTACCTCCATAGTATCCAGGAAAGTATTTGTCTACCTTTTCTTTAGTTTTATTGAAATGACTTATACATTGGGACAATGTAATTGCTAAGTGCGGGGAGGATATTATCTGCATCTTTATTTTAGTTTTGTTTTTAAGTTGTTTAAATTTTTTTTTAAAAGATTATTTTAGGTTGTTTAGATTATTTCTTTTAGAATTTTAAGTTTTTCTTTTTAATCTTGTTTTCCAAGTCTTTGGTTCTTCATCACCGCTGCCTTTAGGGTGAACTTTTTGTGCCTTTTTGTTGATTTACTCTTAATAATGAATTTTTAAACTGATTTAGGAGCTGTATAATATATGAGACTTAATTTTTGTGTGTGCATCAGATACTAACAAATGCTTTTAGAGCTTATGATAATTTAATTTAGAATTAACCAATGCTAGGATACTTGTGAAAATAGAATGCAGTTAGTTAGTACGCAGTATAGCAAAAAATAAAAAATAAAAAATAAAAAAATAAATTAGACATTGATCATGTGACAAAATATCGTCAATTGGGATTAGTGGATCGGCATTAATTCCCTTTAAGTTTTTGTATGTATGGAGCCACTGATAAAGGAGGGATGTCCCCTTTATGGGCCGAATTTAGTCCGACCAAAGTCATGCATTTATAGTTTTTCCATTCTCCTTTGCCAGTCAGAATAGGAGACAGAGCGCTTATTCTCCTTAAATGACTTATGTATGGAGAAGCTAGTGATTGGAGAGGGTTGAGTACCTTTTTGGGGCCGTTTTAAACCTAGAAATAACTGGAAGTGTTGATTTGAAATGTCTCGCTGGTTATTTAGGGTCAAATAAATAAAATAAAATAAAATAATAAAAAGAGAGACCCGGCCAGTGCCTATTAGAATTAGTTTTGTATTATTATTTGCTACTTAAACAGTTAAAGAAAGCTGATTGTTTTTCTTATTTGCTTGTGGTACTGGTGTAGTGAATTCTTTTGCGAATTGTCGTTTGTTCTCCTTGCATATACTCTACTTTAAAAATGAAATTAAAATATGCGTGCTTAATTTGATGACAACTTCCTTTTCTTTTAAATTTTCATTATTTTGAGTGATGTAAACTTTTGCTGTGGGCACGGTTGAACATGGTTGCTTCCTTTTTGGCAGCAGTTTTTGTGAGACCATTTAGTGATTGAGTCTTCTTTTAAAAGTTGGTCATGGGCATACTTGAGGGCAAGTGTAAGATAGTGTGGAGGAATTTGATTGAGCTCAAAATGTGTATTATTTTTACACTATTTTATTTTATTATTTGAGGACATTATTGAAGATTTGCTATTAATTTGCCCGTTTTTTTAATTTTGGACAGATTGGAGGCAATTATTCAAATATAAAGGTTCTTGAGGATTAATGACAACAATTGCCAAAGTAGAGTCAAAGTCTACAAGATTTCATCTGAAGACTTATTTAGAAAGTAAACAAACTGATAGGAATTTTAAGATTTTTATGTTTTGAATTTAGAATTTTCAAATAAGGATTCTGAGAAGATTTTTAATGATTTTCAGTTTTGTAACAGAGTAAATATTTACTCTGAATGGGAGTTTTTTGGTTTTGAATAAAAATACTTTACTTTGTTTCCTTCTTTTTTTTTACGATCGGTTTATATTACGGACAATGATGTTGATTGTGCCCATGGGGTGCTGAACTAGTCTACCCAGCTAAACGATCGATTTAGTTAAGTCGTGTTGTGAGATCTTTACTTCATTGTTTAATATTTGTGTAGTTTCTGTGCCCATAGTTAAGGTCATCTCTGTGCCCATAGCTAAGGTCATATTAGTTTTATTTAATTAATTGATTAAACGCGCGATTAGTCAATTAAGTAGGCTAATACATTGCATGTTAGATAATTCGTAATCAATCTGATCTAGGTAGTGTTGAGGTTTCACAATCATAGTTCAAGAACTGTCATACTGATTCATTGGCTGTGACCATAGGTATTTTCTAGTTCATAATGCAATCTACGTTAGATTAGTGATTGATTCAAAGGGTCGTACCCGGTCAGTCTAAAACTAAGGAAAAGATTGGTTGTTAGGCACGTTGTCAACAACTATAATTGTGGTTAGTAAAATCGATTGAGATATCTTTAGAATCAATGATCAACACATTAATTAAATGATCGGTTAGTTGAGTCTTTTAATATATTTTATCGTTAATATTTACGTTTTTCATGTTCAATTCAAATTCACTTTTTAAACCCCAGTCTATAAAAATCTCGAGGTATCTAATTGTGAATTTTATATACTTTTTAAAAATCTATAAAAGTCATGAGGTATGTAATTATGACTTTTATAGAGTCTGTAAAAGTTTGGTGTATCTAAAAAATTATGATTTAAAAAGATTTTCCTACATTACAAACTTTTATAGACTTTCGTGGACTTTTTTCATTATAACTATAAATATTGAAGTTTGTGAATTATCCATCACTATACCCAAAGATTTTCAAAGACTTTCAATTATTAACAGGTAATAACCGTATTTCTTACTCTCAATCCTACATACACACACACATGTAACACACTGTTTTATAGTGTTACAAGTTTGATACGTGTGAAACCATAACATACAAACACACACACATATAGAACGTCTTAGGTGTTACATGTAACACACTGTTTTATAGTGTTACAAGTTTGATACGTGTGAAACCATAACATACAAAGTGAGGATGCACGCTATTACAAACTAATATTATAAAATATTACATCTGTTGAAATGCTAATTGTACCTGTATGGTTATTGTTTATGCCTGCGAAGTTATTATCTGTGCATATATGTATCTGTGTCGGTTAATTTATTATGTGTGCCTGTGATATATTTATCTGTGTATGTGCAATTAATATATGTACATGTATGGTTATTATCTGTTAATTAATATATGTACCCGTGTAGTTATTTTTGTGCCTGTGACGTTATTATCTGTGCCTGCGTTATATGTACCTGTGTATGTGTAATTCTTGTATATATCTATTGAGATGCTAATTATACATGTGTGATTATTTTTTGTGTCTGCTAGGTTTTTATTTGGGCCTGTGATTTATGTATCTGTGTCTGTGCAATTCTTATATGTATCTGTTGCGATGTTAATTGTATATGTATGGTTATTTTTTGTGCCTGCGAGGTTATTAATAATTGAGATGCTAATTGTAGCTGTATGGTTATTTATGTACCTTGATTTTTTTTTTTTAGATTCAATAACGACTTCTTTCTGTTGATTATTCGTAGAAGAAACAGGTTGAAAAGAAGATTCAACAAAATCTTTTTGTTTTTCGCTTCTATCGACATCAAAAGACGTTGATAACATAGATGAATCCATGAATAATAGAAGTAAATAATAAAATCAAAGAGAAAAACAAAAGAGAAATAGAAACGAAGTAAGGAATAGAAAGAGACAATTTCAATTTTTAAGGAGAGAGACAAAAGAGTAACATGGGTTGAAGAGAGGGGAGAAAGAAATATTTCCTTTTAAAAAAAAAATTTACACGTGTGAAAGATATGAAACACAATAATATATTGTGTTTCAGAAACACCCAAGACTTTGTGTGTGTGTATATATATTCTTGGCAGCTATTATGAACTACTAATATGATTGTGAAGTAATTGAATTGCAATTTTTTGATCATGTCCTAAAGATTGTGAATTGTCTATTACTTCATCCAAAAACTATCATATCCTGAAGATGATGCAGGAAAACATGATGAGATTAGCAATAGTCAATCAGATTCTATTGGAAAGTTGGCTCAAAGTATCGACAAAATTACTCAAACCATGGAATTACAAATGACCAAAGAACAAAGTTGTTGGAAGTTTATTAAGGAGATCTCAAACTTTTAAGGCACTTGATTTTCTAGACACCAGAGTGAAAAAACTTGACTTCTTTGACATGACACCTGAAGATCGTGCGGGTTGGATAACTTTTCAATTAAAAAAAAATGATTGCTACCAAGATTAATTTATCGGTTTATTAGTTTTTTTGAGTTAATTAGTTGACAAATTTTTTTATAGATGATTGTGTTATTATATTCCTTACTTATAAAATATTTTACTTGTTTTTTATTTTATTCATGTATGCTTTTGCTATTTTGATTGATAAAGTTTTATTTATTTGAGTGGTTAAAATTGTGTATGTTTTAACTACACGGCTATATATATATTAAAGAAATGAGTAATTCTAATATGAATGAAATCGAGGAATGAGAGATTGACATAAATTATGACGTAATGGTTAAGGTCGAATTGATTGTAATTCAAGGTGCTATTATCCTTCTAAATTTTAAGTGTAGTGTGATCATGTCCAACGTCATCCACCTTGGCGCACAAACATGTCACATGAGTATTTTTACGTACATAAGATACTCCGGGAGGATCCAGATGACTTTCAAAAACTAGATAGAATGTATCTCAATGTGCTTCTAAAGTTACGCAATACAATATATTTGAAATTCTCAAAATTAATCAATTAATAAGAATTTATCACAATCATTGAAAATCTATAAAAGTCTACAAAAATGTATAAAAATTATTTATAGAAATCTTTCAAAACCTATAAAAATCATAAAAGATATTTGTTTAGAAGTTGATGAAAGCCATTGATGAATTTATAATTCATTTTTTAAAATATATAAAAGTATAAAAATTATGAAAATTCATAATTAGAAACCGGGCCTAGGTGAATTTAAAAGTTAAAGAATATTTTTAAAAACTTAAAATTTAAGTTTAAAAATTTCAATATAAAAAATAGCAATTCTGACCTTACCCACTATTCTAACCACTATTATTTTAAATAGTTACTTTTACAGTTAATTTTAAATAGTTACTTTTACATTAATTTTAATCTGGGATGCTGTCCTAATTAGGTATGCCTCCACTCCGAGACCAACTATGTAGAAGTATTTAGCAATAGGACACAATGAATGATACAATTGAGTAGGTTATTACAAAACGCCATGAAACAAGTTGTGGAGTTTAGAATGGATTCGGACCCAACAAAACACAACTAGGGACACATTAATGGACATATGAAAGAAAGATCAACACAAGACCAGATGAGATGAGACACATTGACAACGTCTTCTTCTTCTTCATTTACTGAAATGCTGATATCACAAAAAGGTCAAATACAGTAACCATGCTATTTGAATTTTGATGGATGGCCTTTCCTTCTTTGACTTGATGACAGCATCAGAAAGCCACATATAAAATAAAACATACATTGAATCAGTCAACAAAGACTGCTATTCTCAGCAACCCAATCAGACCTCCATTTCATCAAACGGTTCAAAAACCACCATCACATATCTATCTGTTTGTAATTCTCACCACTCTTTCAAAAGTTTTCATCTTTTTTCACCAAAGCCAACCATAAAAACTGATTAAAGGAGTGAATTACGCTTTCCCTAAAGCCCCCAATTGCTTCTACTTTATCTTCTTGACCCACTAAAAACACATCTTATTATTATATCTGTCTCCTTCAAGTTGAAACGCATGATTTTTGCTTTTGTGTATTCCTTTCTTGTGCATAATCTTTTCTCAGAAGCCTAAAGAAAGGATTTCTTTTTTTTTTTGGATTTTTGACTTCTGGGGTCTGCTTAATTTTAGTAATTTCACTTGTTTATAAGCTGTGTATGAGACTAGATTACAAAAGTCATCAACTTGGTTTGAGACTTCTGTGGTGGAGATGCTCTGAAGATACTTCATGACTTGAGATAGTTTCTTCTGGAATTTGAATTGATGATTTCTTTTGGCTACTAGCTTCTGTTAGTCTTGTCGTCTACTGTGTTAGGTATTGTAATAGTTGTTATTATTACATTAAAAAAGTCTTTTCTTTTTTACTCAATATTCAAAATTCAGGTGTTCTGTGAATGGAATTTGGATGAATTGTGTTTGCTTGATGTTAATTTCATTGATGATTGTCAATTCAGTTTACGTTACATAGCATTTATTGTTATGTTGTATGATTGTATTGAGTAGTTGGATATTGATTGTCCTTTTTTTCCTGCTGATTTTTCAATCTAGGGCACTAGGCTTTTGAATGGGGACTGATGTTGCTCCGACAAATGAAACTCTGCCTTCTCCAACTTCCTACAAGGTATTGAAATCTCCTTCTTGAGTTTCTTCACTTGATTATTGAATGAGGATACATGAGTATCAAGTCCAGATAGTTTCTTCACTTGAAAATTGATTCTTTTGTTGAAAAATATGCTGTTAATACCATATATAGGAGATTAGTATGGCTGACTTGAGATTAGGATCAACTGCGGCCTTAAATGGAATTGGAAGAGCAACTTTTCGAGTCTTTTTAAAGTTTGTGCAATAGTTGTGAGACTGAATTTGCTTATGAACTGAAGTTGTGCTGTTGCAGGTGCATCGCGCTATGTGTACAGAACTTGCTAGTCTTGTAGGTAGAGTGGCAAATATATTTCCAGAAATAGAGTCAGCGCGACCGCGATGCTCATCAGGAATTCAAGCACTGTGCTTGTTGAATACTGCAATCGAAAAGGCCAAGTTACTTCTTCAACATTGCAGTGATTCTAGTAAACTTTACCTTGTATGCAGCTTGCTTGTTATCTGGTGGTGGTTTCATTTTGCTTGTTAAACAATCCAATTTATGATTGGTAAATGCTTTTGTTTCTTTTAGGCGATAACTGGAAATGTGATACTGTTGAGATGTGAAAAAGTGAAGAATTCATTGGAGCAAAGTTTGAACCAAATGCAGAACATGGTTCCTGTAATGCTGGCTGTTGAGGTTTGATTAACTGGCTTGATGTTAAGATGATTTGATTTTAATGTTGTATTCAAGTTCTTTGGTTGAATTGAGATTTTTATATTTTGTTTTTAGATATCAAGAGTCAGTGAAGATTTGAGGGCTGCGACTTTTTTTCTGGACTCATCTGAAGAGGAGGTCGGTAAGGTTCTGCTGGATTTGATCCAGCAGGGCGCTTCTGCATTGGACTCATTAGACAGTAGAGAAATCAGAGCCTTACAACTTGCAGCTTCAACGTTTAATTTAACTTCTCCTAAAGCCATTTTGTTGGAGAGAAGAGCACTAAAGAAGCTGCTTGATAAAGTTAACGAGAAGGACCACTCCAAACGGAAGATCTTGAAGTATTTTTTGCATCTATTGAAGAAGCATGGGCATTTGATTACAGTAGACCAAACTGGCACTGCGCATGCTGCTAATGAAGCTTCATTTTCTGTTCCTGACCAGGTGGAACATCGTGAACACCACGAGGAGATTGAAGCACAAGCTGACACCTTAAATAGTCCTGTGCCCCATGAAGAGTTCAAGTGCCCCATATCCTCTAGAGTAATGTATGATCCTGTGATCATTGAATCCGGACAAACATTTGAAAGGATGTGGATACAGAAGTGGTTCGATGATGGTCATGATACATGTCCAAAGACTAATATGAAACTGGCTCATCTGTCAATGATTCCAAATACAACTATAAAGGGTTTAATATCAAAATGGAGTAGGAAATATGGAGTTACTGTGCCTGATCCTTGCTCACATTTAGAGCCTGCTCACTCATTGGACACTTCTTCATTTTCTATAGCTAGCTTCGGTAGCTGTATGAATGATCTACATCTTCCTGCTGATGTCAGCAACATGTCTCTAGGATCGATAGATACTAGTTACTCTTCGGATACATCAAACTCTAGATTTGTCAATGGTAGTTCAAGTTGGATATCCACAAGGGCCAGTGATTTGCAACAGAATCAAGCTTCTGCAGATATGAACGATACAGACTTATCTAGACTCTTAGAGTATGATTGGGAAAATCAATGTAGAATGGTTGAAGTTGCGGAATATCAGTTGAAACAAGATAATCAAGCATGTTATCATCTGTCGTCAAGCAATTTTGTTGAGCCTTTGACAAGATTTCTTAGGCATGCTGCAGACTTTCGCGACATAGGAGCACAGAGAGTAGGATGTCGGTTACTGCTAGCATATGTGAGAAAAAACAGGTAATATTTGACATTTCATTATAGCGAACAATACTTAAATTTCAAGTATCTGTAAATCATCATGACTAGAAATTTTTTATGTCATTCTGCTTGATGTCAGACAGACTGATATAAGTTATCTATAATTTGCCTTTCATATTTGCAGTTTGTAAATTGTTTTTCCTGATGTATGCAGACGTGGAATACAATACTTGCAGGAAGAAGCATTTGATCTGCTTGCAAAGTTTCTTAACTCAGAAGTAACAAAAGAGATACTTGAGATCATCGAATTGCTGTCCAGCCATCCAAATTGCAGACAGCAAATCATATCATCCGGTGCACTTTCTACCATCCTAAGAATCCTGGACTCAGATAATAGAGAATTCCAGGAGCATGCCATTATGACACTGCTTCATTTATCATCAACCGACTCAATTTATACCCACATTGTGCCTTCAGACTGCATCAGGAAGCTAACACCAATTCTGAAGGATACAACTCTAGCAGGACATTGTTTAATTATAATGAAAAACCTGTGCAACAACTATGATGCCAGAGCTGCAGTGGCAGAAACAAGCGGCTGTCTCACTTCTATAGCTGAACTGCTTGAAATTGGCAGCAGAGAGGACCAAGAGCATGCAGTAGCTATCCTCCTTATGTTGTGCTCTCACCGGATGCAGTACTGTCAGCTGATCATGAACGAAGGCGTCATTCCTTCACTAAGTATGATATCAATCAATGGGAACGAAACAGGAAAAATAGGCGCATTGGAGTTGCTACGGATTTTGAAAGATGTTGAGTATGTTGAAGAAGAAGAAGAATCATGTACCGCTACTACTGCTGCAGCATTGGATAATGACACATCCAGAGATGCTAGAAGCCTGACTAAAGAGAAGAAATCATCATCTTCCAATTCGTCAAGAAGGCTGTTTTCACTCTTTTCAAGATCGCAGCATTCGCGCAATAAGAAGGAAGAAATGAAGGTTAGAATTTAGGTGATGTTCTTGTTTCTTGACTGATATAGTAGGTTAGAATGTAGATTTTGGTATTGGTTTTTGTACTCAGAAAGAATCTGATATTGATTGATATCTGATGACATTATAGGTTAGCTATGTTTAGATGACATTTGTGTGTAGATGCAGTTAATGATTGTTGTTGAATGTAAGTAGTTTTTTAGTTTTAGATTTTGTACCATATGTAAAAAGAAAGACTTATCTATTGTAGTTTCTGCATTTTGCCTTATCTATTGGAACAGTACTTCTGAAACCATAACCATAAAAACAATGGTGAAATATCTAGAAATGAATAAGATTACATGCATGAATCCATGAGAAAAGAAACTGGTAGTTTTGAACAACTTCAAAGTGGACAAAAGCCATGGTAGGCTCAAAAACACTGATGTGATCAAGTTATGGCAAATAATGAAACTCTTATCAGAAACACAACAAGATTCATGAGATTGATTGACACTTTGCCCAACCATTGGTCTACATATCGGTGCCTAAACTATATACAAATACATAGATATATACATATTCTTCATTATTAACAAATCAAATGGGTCCTATCATCAACTCAACTAAATCTTGCTCCATGCCATCATGATTGATCTATGTTCATCATTAAACATCTTGGTTTTGACCATGCTATTTACCAGGTAAAAATTAGCAAGTATTTGATAGGATGAAACTACTTAGATGGAAGTGATGTGATGAGTGAGCATTAGATGAGAAGTTGGTTTGGGTGATTTTGGTGAATAGTACTTATGATTGAACTAATTAAGGTAATGAAATTAAGATGATAAGCTTTTATGAGAGTTGGAGTTGAAGTTGGTTAGGTGGGATTTGGTTTTATGCTTACCTTGTTTGGCACATGTTGTCGGTGGGTCATATTCTTATCCAATCCAACCATTTAATATTTATTGTCTATAATATATTATTATTTAAAACATTTTATTAAATAAATCATCATCAAAGCTGGAGTAGCTCAGTTGGTTAGAGCGTGTGGCTGTTAACCACAAGGTCGAAGGTTCAAGCCCTTCTTCTAGCGTTTTTAATTTTCCTGCAAATGAATCACAACTTGTCCATGGAAAAACAAGACACAAAACACATTGGCACAACAAAACAAACAACTCCGTTTCCCGTTTGAACTCATTTAAACACATAACGGACATGTCCACAACATTAAGATCATCTTCTGATCATCTACATTCACTCATACTGGGGACCATTTTAACATTTTTATTTCCTCATCTCCTTCTTTAAAGCCCCTTCTCTCCTCTTCTTCTCACTGTCTTCAATCACAAACACCATATATGTAACACATATATCTCTCTTTCACAGTGATGTTGCATAATGGTATTCTGTTCCAAGGCTTCTGTTGGGACAATGAACAGCAAGTCCAGCCTCATGGGGGAGAAGAGATTGCAATGATGGAAGAAGAAGATAGTTTTGTTTTTGTTGATGGTAATCATCAGCTTAATTCAACTGTAACTGAAGCTGCAAATGTTGATGATGATCATAAGGTAAGTTTGTTTTGTTTTGTTTAGTTGGACAAAAATTTAGAATCTTCTTGTGTCAGAAACTGAGATGGGGCTGGGGCTGGGGCTGACTGATTGATTTTTAATGTTAGTACTTTGTACAAGTGATGGTGGCGGTGGTGGTAGTAGTAGCACTTGAAAAGGTTTTGTGTCTTTTGTGTCTTTAGATGTTTGTTGTAGCTGAGGAATGCGAAGAGAAGAAGAGTACTAAAGTTGAAGAATCAAACCAGAAAAAGAGGAGTTTGAATGATGAGAAGGAGAATCTGAAACTGAAACCAAATTACATTCATGTGAGAGCTCGGCGCGGACAGGCTACGGATAGTCACAGCTTAGCCGAAAGAGTATGTTTGAACATAGATTGATCAAATTAAAAACTAGTAGTTTTATGTATGTATGTATGTGTTGATTGATGTTTGTTGTGTTTTTCAGGCCAGGAGAGAAAAGATAAGCAAGAAAATGAAGTGTTTGCAGGATTTAGTCCCTGGTTGCAGCAAAGTTGTTGGAAAAGCTGGTGTGCTTGATGAGATTATCAATTATGTTCAATCTCTTCAGAGACAAGTTGAGGTACTAATGTTTTGATGTCACAATATGCATCACATATTTGTTGACTTGATAGTCATGTCTGGATTTAACTTCACCTGCAGTTCTTGTCTATGAAACTGGCTTCTCAGGATCCTAGGATAGGATTCAATATCGAAAACTTCACTGCACATGAGGTGATTATAGTTCAATATCATCACTTAGTCCTCAATACTTCACTGTTATGTTCTGGTGACTGATCTGCTAAAATTCAATGAAGGGAACTCCTGCTTCTGCTGCCAATTTCGCTATATCATCAGCCTCGGCGAATTTAGCTGAGCTGCAGCTCAATCGCGGGCAAGAATTGACTGCTAGGTATGATATTGAGAGACAGATATATAATGCAGCAGAGACAGCTACAAGTTCATCTGTATCTATCCTGGAACCATACATTATGGACTCACTTGGCTTCAGAGTAATACTTTCTAAACAAAGAAACATAGTCAAGTATAGTAAGTAATTGTTCTATAAGACTCTATTTGACATTTTGTTTTGATCACAATTCAATGCAGCAAATGCAACACCTACCAACATGGGAATCTGACTTGCTTAGCTTGGAAGATGGGGTGCCTGATCAAGAATAATAATAGCAGTAGTAGTAATTAATATGCCTTTTTCTTCTTGATTTAGTAGCTTTGAAGGCCTGGTGACCAGAAACCTGACTTGAAATGTAATGGCCTAAGACTTGGAGATATGTAATTCAAACATTAATATATATGTACCCGGTACCTAAATTGAATTCAACAGCCATTACTACTATATGTTCATTTTCTGAGTTCCCATTGTGTAATAACCAGAGATATTTTCAATGTTTATGTCTGTTTTCCTTTTCTCAATGACTGATCAACGTTACAAGGCCTACAGATAGAGATACATAAGCGTTCTTGGTAGTGTGAATTGTCCAAGGAGTTGAATTGGACCACACTATAAGGTACCATAAAAATGTCATTAGAAATGGAAAATGACACTGGAGGGATTGTGGTTGGAAAAATTAAAGGTGGGCACAGAAGGATTGAAAAGGGAAAGACACTGTGGACCATTTGAACCGTAGTTCTTTGGATGTGGTCAGGCAGTTTTCATATCTCTATGTACTTGTTTTTCTTTTGAACAAACCCTTTTGAGAGGACAACCATTACTTCAACATTGCTATGTAAGTGTTACTAGGCTTATGTAGCTGGAGCTGCTAAAATAGAGACACAGTCTCTGCTGCATTAAAGATTTTTCTCCTAGCATATAGAACATGTACTGATACGCCTGTATTAATCGCAGTACCAAACTAGTGATTTGAACCCGGCAACCTCTGTCCACTGACTAAAACTGAGTAGAAACTATGTCTATAGTTTTTTGGTCGTGTAGTGAATTTTTTACACCCATGTGAGAGCCTATGTTGCTGTTTTTATGAAATGTGAGTGAAACTGTTGTGTGTCTTTATTTCACCATTTGACTTGAAGTAGTAGATGATTGTCTCTTGATATAGCATAAAAGATATGCACCATAAGAGTTTTTATGTTCTCTCTTTTCACTTTCTTTGCCATTTTGCTCTGTGTGCACTGTGATCTGCAGGAAAGTTGTATCAGCAAATTCAGTTTCTTACTTCAAGTGAATTTCTGACTTTACACAAACAACTGTGTGCTTTATATGGTGAATATAGCTTTCTTGTAGCCAACAGTGAAGATTTAAAGTTTGGCGTTTTTCAAACAAAGAGATTATGTTGTCTGCATAGAGTTGAAAATAGACCCATCAACTGTTTCTCCTGTGAGATGAGATGCTTTATACCGTGAGAGTGATTAAAGGTGTTTGATTTATGTGTTATTCAAATTGAATCAAGTCAAAATTATCTGCTTTATGTTTATCTACATGATCATATGTCAAATGGACGATAATGTAACAGGAGATAAGAATATAGCTTGAAAAACTTCTTTAATTGAAATAATAAAGTTGCGGACAGAAACGAAATTTAAAGTTAAATATAGAGGAAATTTCGACCGCGAAACTAGAAGCCTAGAACCGAACTATGATAATAACAATGCACACTCAGGTTTAAATGTAGGCCTATTTGATGTTTGTGAGCAATGAGAGACCAACCTGCAAACCTTTTATCATTCGCAGGCTGGTTTGGTGTCGAAGCTGCTCAGGCAGATAGCGAAGGCTTGGAATGCAGAGAGCGGGTAGCGATAATCCATGGTGAAGATGTCTTTTCCGATTTTGCCAAACTGTAGAATGACCTTTTCTTGATCTTCGAGCGACACATTGTGTGATGGCTCAACAGCTGCTACGAGCTGAAAATTCTTAACAGAAGCCACTGTTACTCGTCCTTTGAAGTTCAGGCACCAGCATTGTAGCTGCTCATGCCATCTAGGAGCCTTGTTTTTGAGAACTAGTGGTTCTGGAGAACCTGGAGTCATCATCATAGGTGATGCTGAGGGGCTTGAGGAGTTGCTGTATGTGACTGGTTCTTTGCCTTTCATTGCAAGGAAGGGAGAATATTGGTCTTCGAATGATGGAGGAAAAGATGGTGGTGTTGGGGCAGAGCCACCCTCTTCGATAGATGCGAAAGGAATACACTCCATGGTGCAATTCATTCTCCTGGGGCCTCTTGTGCGAAGGACATTGAGCTCATAGGAGACTGAGCCTATTCTGTAGTTAAATGCAGGTACTCTAGGCGAGACCTGCCTGGAATGGAATCTTCGGCTAATCCGGCTAACTGGTTGAACTGCCACATCGCATGGAGGCTGGCTGTCGAATATAGAGAACTTGGTGCCCAAAAAATTGGACCTGGAGAGCTAATTCGGTAAGTTTTGACATACAAAAAGTTAAGTCCATAAAATAAGTGTACAAGCAAAACCAACCTCAGTTTACCAACATATGTACTACTGGCACGAGAAAAATCACCAGCAGCCAGAGATATCACGAAGTCTGTGCAGGTTGCCCTTCGTACTTTTCTCGCCGCTAACAGCAACTTTTCCATTCCATCCTCAGCTGTCAAACCAACAACACCTCCGATAAACATCTAGTAATCATAAAACTTCCAAGTTAACTACAATGCGCATTCCCTCAATGTTTTCTTTAAATGCAACATTCCTACTGTTACTTACATCAACCTATAAGACGTCATAGATATTGACAACTGAAAAATAAGGCAACACTAAAGATTCCTAAATAATGCATCACACAATAGAGCAGTGTTTAACTGACAGCAAATCTAACCTAAAAGTGGAATGGAATACATAATTTACAGAGTCAACAGACCGAACATGTGAGCACACACTCTCTTGTAACAAATACAACATAAACATTGTGACAAACATAAGTCAAGGGAATAAGAGAACTCACAAGGCACCTGGCCAGCAAACAAAAGATAAGTAGAACTTGCTCTGTCTCGTCTGATAAAGCATTGTAACGGATTATCGCGAGGACCAGGCTATTTAACAGAAACAAGTCAATACAGTGTAATAAACATCAAAAAACACACACTCCACCAAGAACAGAAATCACCTGCTTCAAGGAGATTGGAAACGTGAGTCTTCCACATTGCTCAGGCGTTTTAATGACCTCCTTGGTCACTTCCCTCCAAGCTCTACAAACCGCAGCACACGAAACAACAGCGCCACGAGCAGGCCACGAAGTCTCGCTCTCTTCTATCCTCCTAATAATATCCAAAAGCAATTCAGAAGGTAGATTCGCCCATTGACCCTGCTCAAACGCATCATTAGACAGAGGCTGCTGATCAGGTGCTATATGAGACTGATTACGCCGTGAATGCCTCCCATCATTCCCTCTCCTTGACATGTTCCCAATCCCATCTTTTATCTCCTTAAGCTCCCTGACAAGATTCTTAAAAGACATCTTGACAGAACCAGATATCTACATAACCATTTCATATAATGAACCATCACAAACTATGAATAAATACCAACATAAAACCCAAATTGTAACCTTATCTAATAACTTTATGTAAATGGGTCTCCGAATCTGAAACTATCAATAACATCATGATCAGAAAAGCCCAAAAAAGTTCAAAAATCCAAACGCCAACGGTTTTGTATAATTTTTTTCTCATTACAGGAATCAGATTCAAAAAGGACTAGCTTTAGCTATCTGGATTGTACAATACCAATCCAATCTTAAACACGAATAAAGATTATAAACAGAGCTAAACCATACAAATTCAATACCCGAAAATCAAATCATTCAATCAAAAAACTCCAGAAAAACAATTCCTTCAACGAAAAGTTCGAATTCCAAAGCAGAGGAAATGACGCATTATACCAGATAACAAAAACAAACAATGTAGATACAAAAAAGAAACAGACCCAGATGAAAACTCACCTGTACAGACAACCTCGACCGGATCGATCAAGAAGAAGACGAAGAAATTTAAATCTTTAAAATTGACGACATTTTATTTTTTTTCTTCAATTTGGTGTTATCTCATTTGAAATGACACCGGTTTTTCTTCATCCACCGCCTCCTCCGCCACCACCTCCTCTTCCTCCGTCGCTACCACCGTTTTCGTCACACAGCTCTCTCCACTCCTCTCTCTCTCTCTCTTTCTCTCTCTCTGTCGCTATATCTATCTATTTCTCTATCTCTAAAAACAGATCCGAACTCGACTTTGCTTTTTTTATCCTCTTCACAGTTTCTTATATATTATTATTATATTATATTAAATATTATTATTGATATTGTTATAAAATAATTGACTTAATCCAGTGAAGTTCTCATTGAATTAATTTTATTTTGAATTTTTTAATATTATGAATATTATAAATCATATTTATCCACTAGATTTTTTTTTTTAATAATTAAAAAATTAAAATAGTAGTATTCGTGAGTTGTCCCTGTTGGAATAGAATTTTATCATGCAATTTTTGGAATCAATTAAAAGCAATTGTCCTAATCATGTAAAATGGTCCTTCCACTATAAAACAATCATTTGGTTGTAATAATAATTAATAATCAGTAAAAATGAATATTTGAAGTTTTATATAATTATAATAAATTCATTTAATTTAAAATTTTTAATTCATACATTAAAGACAAATGAGATTTTAATGAATTTTGAACGAATTTTAAATTAGTATCACTTGTTTATTTTTATTTTTCAATTATTATAAATTTATGGTATTAAAAATATTTTCTCCGTTTCTATTTACTTACAACATTTCAATAGTATATACTATTCAGTAACATTTCAATAGTATATACTATTGAGTGATCAATCTTCTTTTATATGTTTTTTTTTTATATATAAGGAAAAATATAGTTAAGTGGGGTCTTGTTTTATTCGTCTGGATATCTATTTTTCAAATAGGGTTATTTCCAAAAAACACCCACTTTTTCAAACGTTTTACTTTGAGCATCAGGTTTCGAAAAGTTTTGCTAAACCACCCCCAAAATCAAAACCACTAGTGGTTTTGGTGTTTTTTTGAGTGGTTTTGGTGTTATATGAGTAATTTTGATTTTAGGTATTTCATAATCTTCAAATTAAAACATATAAAATTTCAATACCACTCATAAAAATACCAAAACCACTCACAAAAATATCAAAACCACTAGTGGTTTTGATTTTGGGATGGTTTGGCAAAACTTTTCAAAACCGAATGCTTAAAGTAAAACGTTTGAAAAAGTGGGTGTTTTTTTAAAATAACCCTTTTCAAATATTAAATTTATATAATTTTTAGATATATATTATTAAAGATATTTACGTTAAAATTAAACATTCGACAGTATAATCATATGAAATGTTGGAAGTATTTGGAGAGGAAGTATATATGAATGAGAATGGTGGGAATAATTATTAAAATAAATAAATAAAATTATTGTAGTTGCAATTGCCTTTAAATGTGGGGGATAGTTTGAATAATTGACACGTATGGTGTGTACCTGCTATTCAAATGTACACGTGAGCTCTGACCACCCTGCAGAATCTGCTTCAACAACTCAAGTTGTTTATGGATTTTTTTTTTCTTCTTTTTTTTATTATTTATTTTTATTAACTTTATTTGGAAATAAAATAATTATGGCTTAAGTTGGTAGAAATAATTTTACCAAATTAACTTGATAATTTATAAGATAAAGTTAACTTAGATGATTCATTTTCCATTCATGTATATGATGACAAATTTTATCTATATGGTTGACTTAAATTATACTTAATATGGGGTGTAATTTTATATAATTAAATTAAAAAATTAATTAAATATGCTATTTAAATTTTGAACCATTTCAACAAAAAATCCACAGCTTTGGGTCCGCTATCCCGATAATAATTTTTCTTCTTTTTGGGTGTGAAATAAGCACTAGCTCTCCCTGAAAATGAGTTTTATTTATAAATTTATTTTTAAATTTTTACAAAATAAAATTTTAAGAAATTTGTCTTCCATAAATAAGTTACAGCGTAATAATTTTACCAATTGTCTAAAATTTTATTTTAATACTATCATCCAGGTGTGATTTCACAAATTTTGAAAATTATTCAGACATCTTTCAACCTACATCAGAATTAAAATATTCACTAAATCAAACATTCTGATTTCATATTTAGAATGTATAATTGTAGAGGCAATTTTTTAAAAATTTTTACACGATCAAAATATGGAAAGAACAGCTTACTGGATGCAAACCCAACTTTATAGAACTTATGTTTGAAAGAATTCGAAATTGAATTTATAAATAAAATTCAAATTTAAAAAGTCTAAATATGAAAAAAGAAAACCCAAAATACTATAATAATAATAATAATAATAATAATAATAATAATAATAAATACCAACCTTCCATTATAAATACAATAATAATTATTATTATTTTAACTTTTTACTTTAATTTATAAATAAAAAATCGACGAATTCTATGGGTCAAATATATTTTACAATATATTTATAAATAATATATAAAATAATTTATGTTTTAATTTATAAATTTATTAAGCATTTTTAAATAGTTTTAATAGTTTTTAATGTACTTTTTAGATTTTATTCTACATATTTAGATAATTTTTTAAAAATATTTTGTACAATTTCGAACAACCATTCTCAAATTTTTCATGAGAATTTATTAATATGCTTTTACAGCTAAGTGGAAATAGATAAAAAAGAATAATATATATATATATATATTCACTAATTTTCTATAGGATATATAAAAATAACTAGTTGAAAGGTTTTTTAAAATATTTTAATTAAACAGTCCGTAATATATAATATTGTATGACAAGCCTTCCATCTGTGCCGATAGATGCATGAAAATAATAATTTCAGACCTTCTTACCCTCTATATAAGTGTACAACAAATTTTGTATTATCTCAAATAGACCTTCCATGAATGTCTGGAAAATTTAGGATAAATATTAACCTTCCATGAATGTCTGGAAAATTTCGGATAAATATTAACGTAAAATGAGTTGTTTGGATAGATGCGGAAAAAAAAAATAAATAAAAATAAAAATTATTGAACATAAATAATGTATTTTCACACGCAAAGGTGATGTTAAGTTTATAATAATTTACCTTTAATTCAATAATTCATTTATAAACTTTATTACTTTCAACATATTATTTTTCAAATATAAATACATATAGGGAATTGCAATAGTATTAGGACTATGTTTGGTAGGAGTGAATTTTTGTTTAATGATATACATTTGACTCATGTTTTAGTAATTTAATAGCAGTGTACAAATATTTTATAATAGTATTTAGTGTTGTAAAAATAAAAATAGAATTGGAGTAGAAAAAAAATTAGTATAACATATTAGAATCAGAAAGTAATAGAGTAATTTTCATTGAATCTTGATATGCTTATTGAATATTGTAGAATCGTAATATATTGAAAGAAAGAATATTACTAGCGAACGAACAATGATACTGCAAAACAGAAAGCAAAACCACACATCTTTATTCATTATCAGATATTTATATATATATATATATATATATATATATATATATATAAAAGCATAGATTGGGACTAGTGTCACTATGCATGTAAACATATATTGCATGCATGACATATATATAATACAAGTGAAAAGCCACCTGTCAAACAATATTCATAACACTTCTTATTTCCATCATATGAGATATTTGACTGCCTCGTTAAAATCTTACCCAACGGGGAATAAAAACTAGACAAAGGAAAAAGAGTACAGTTGGTGAATCCAATATTACAAAAGTTCTTCCCTTGATGATGACACTCATACATCTAATTTTCTAATCTGGAGAGTTTTCGCATTCCAATCTCGTAAACCAGTTTCTCGAATGTTGATGTCGGTAATGATTTTATTAATAGATTGGCTAGATTACTGGAAGATTGGATTTGCTTCACATATATTTGACTAGTATTCTGAAGCTCGTAGGTGTAGAAGAATTTGGGGAAAATATGTTTGGTTCGATCTCCTTTGCTAGAACCTCCCCGAACTTGGGCGATGCATGCCGCATTATCTTCAAAAATTACAGTTGACCCGTTTATAGTTTGGGAGATACAATATGAATTCTGGATATGTTCAATCATTGACATTAACCAAGTACACTCTCGAGTGGTTTTGTGTAATGCCAAAATTTCAGCATGATTCGAGGACATGACTACTAAAGTTTGTTTTGTAGATTTCTAGGAGATCATGGTACCATTGTACGTGAAAGTATAGCCATTTTGAGACTTCTTTATGCGGATCCGAAAGGTATCTAACATCAGCATAACCAATCAAACCCAGAAATTTATCAGAATTCATATAAAATAATCTCTAATCTTTCGTACCCTTTAGGTAATGCAAAATATGTTTGATTCCATTCCATTGACGACGGGTTGATGCAGAACTATATCTTGCTAATAAATTTATAGTAAACGAGATATCTAGTCTCGTATATTGAGTCAAATATAATAGTGCACCTATTGTATTCAGATATGGTACTTCATGACTAAGTATTTGTTTGCCATCATCCTTTGGTCGGAATGGATCCCTTTTGGGATCAAGTGTTCTAATAACAATAGGTGTACTTAATGGATGTGCATTATTCATATTGAATCTTTTTAAAAACTTTTCAATGTATGTTGATTGATAAATTAATATGTCATTTGATTTATGTTCAATTTCCAGACCAATATAATATTTTATTTTTTCCAAATCTTTCATCTCAAACTCTCTTTTCAAATATTCAGCTGTTTGTTTGATCTTTTCAAGAGTTCTAATGATATTCATATCATCTACATAAACTGCTATAATGGCAAAACGAGACCCTTATCTCTTAATGAAGATACATGGACATATAGTATTGTTATGATATCTTTCTTTTATTAAGTACTCACGAAGACGTTTATACCATTTTCTCCCAGATTGTTTCAATCCATACAGGGATTTTTATAACTTTATGGAATATAAGTTTTGAGATTTCAATTGATATGATTCAAGTAATTTCAATCCTTCTGAGAGTTTCATATAAATATAATAATCAAGTGATCCATACAGATATGCAGTGACTACTCCATAAGACACATTTCCAATTTCTCGAAAATGGTAAGACTGATAAAAAATCAGAATGTAATAGTATCCATTACTTGCGAATAAGTTTTATCATAATCAATTTCAGATCTTTGAGAGAAACTCTGAGCAACCAAACATGCTTTATATCTCACAATCTCATTTCTTTCATTTCGTTTCCCAACGAAAACCCATTTGTAACCAACTAGTTGAACATCTTCTGGTGTTTTCATTATGGGTCCAAAAACTTTTTGTTTATTTAGAGAGTTCAACTCTGCCTGAGTTACTTATTCCAATTTTTTTCCAATCTTGTCTATTTCTGCATTCTTCCATACTTCGTGGCTCATGATCATCATATAAAATATCTACTGTCATTATGTAGGAAAATAGATCATCAATTTTCATTTCATTTCTATTCCATAATTCCTGATTGAAATTTACATAAATTTCTTCATTTTTCGATTATGATCTTTCTTTATCATTTCCTCCTTCAATGGAGATTATTTTCAGAGATCTCAACAATTTCTGGGATTTCATTTGATGTGGTTTTACAATCCCGATCATTTTTCTTTCTTTTCCTTGGAACTATATCTTTTGAGGTGGCCTACCACGCTTCTAGCATAGGATAGAATTTCATTTGCTATTGTGTTTTGAGATTGTCCTTCTGAAACATTTACACTTGCTGGTACATTAGCAGCTTCTATATAAGACTTGGTTATTTTCGAAGTATCATTAAATGCATCTAGCATTCGATTAGTTATCATTTATAACTGAAGGATCCTTTTAACTTCTAGTTCACATTGTGGAGTACGTGGATCCATATGCACTAAAGTGGGAATTTTCCATGCTAATTCAATTTTCTCTTATGGAGAACTCTTTTCTTTTCCAAGTGACAGAAAATTACTTTCATCAAATTGACAATCAGCAAATCTAGCTGTAAATAAATCTTCTGTCAATAGTTCCAAATATCTAATAATTGATGGAGAATCAAAACCCACATATATTCTTAAACGTCTTTGGGGTCCCAATTTTGTTCTTTGAGTTGGAGTAATGGGTACATATACAGGACACCCAAATGTTCACAAATACGAGACGTTAGGAGGATGCCCAAATACTAACTGTAATGGGGAGTATTAATTATAAGTTGTTGGGCGAATACCAATCAGTGCAGCAGCATACAATATTGCATATCCCCAAATAGTTACTGGTAAATTCGAGCACATTAATATGGAAGACGCTTAATTAATAATTCAGCTAATCTATTTTGGGTATGAACATGCGACACTGAATGTTCAACATCAATCCCAGATACTTGACAGTATTCATCAAATGCTTTCGATGTAAATTCACCAGCAATCAAGTCTTATACTCTTAATAGGGTAATCTAAAAAATGAGCTCGTAATTTAGTATTTAGTGTTGGCAGCTTAGCAAAAGCAACATTACTAGTGGATAACAAGCATACATAGGGACAATCTTCTGGATGCGTCTATCAAAACCATAAAATAACGAAATGGTCCACTAGGTGGACGAATGGGTCAACATATATCTCCTTGAATTCTCTATAAAAATTATAGAGATTCAAATCCTATTTTTTTAAATGATGGTTTCGTTATCAATTTTCCTTGCGAACATGGGATATATAGGTCACTATCATTCGGTAGAATTTTATAATTTTTTAGTGGATGTCTTTCTGAATTTGCTATTATTCTACGTAACATTATGGATCCCGGATGCCCAAATCGATCATGCCAAAGTTTGAATATTTTAGGATCAGAGAACTTCTGGTTCTCAATAGCATGGGTTTCAATATGCTTGATGGTTGTATAATATAATCCTTATGAAATAGGTAACTTTTCAATCACAAGCTTTTAGCTTGATTTTTTTTAAAAATAATACACAAATATTCAATACCCTTTTCATCAACTGTTTCAATATGATATCCATTTACTCTTATATCTCTGAAACAGAGCAAATTTCTTCTGGATTTGTGAGAATATAAAATATTTTCTATATTCAATTTAGTGTTATTTGGTAACAAGATCGAAACTCTTCCGAAGGCTTCTATCCGATCTACTAGACCTGATATGGTATTCACTTTAACTTGAATTGGTATTAGTTCCAGAAAATACTTTGGTTCTCTCAGAATGGTATGAGTTATTGCACTATCGGCTAAACATATATCTCCAGATATAACAAATTCTTGATTCGAATCCATAACCTTTAATAAAATGAAAATATAACATCAATTGAATGGAAATGTAATATTCATAACTATTTATAGATATTTATAATCGAAATCAAAATTACATTCCATTCTATTTACATTTCAAAACAAGGGAATACATTCACTTATAGTTAACGGTTCCATCACCAATCAGGTGATCTATCCTTCCATCAGGATCTTCAAAGAAATCAGTAGTTTTTAGATTTGATATGTCGACAAGACTAGTATCATCATTGCCAAAAACATCAGGCATATTTTCTTCATTGTTTTTTTTTCTTGTTCGCATCTTAACTTCTGATAAGCTTCAACTACATGTTTAGGGGTGTGACAAGTCCTTGAATAACAAGTGGGGGAACCACATCTATAATAAGGACCACGATTGAACTTTGGCGGTTCCAGAACTATTTTTCCTTTTTCTAGAACTAGAATTGTAAGTATTCCACTTCTGGGGAGTATTTGGATTATTATATGGATGTCCATAATCCCTATTGGAATTACGACCTCATCCCTGACCATTTCCAGATCCTCGACCATTTTCAGATCCTCGGCCATTACCACGACCATTCCCACGTCCATTTCCATGCCCAAAACCACGGCCACGACTACGACCTAGATTTTTATTATAATGTGCATTCACCTCTGGGAATGCTTGGGTGCCAAAAGGGCGTCTTTCACTCTTTTTTAACTACAACTGATTGTGTTTTTCAACAATATCCAAAACTTTAATCAAATCATCATATTCTTGGAATTTTCTTTCCCGATACTGCTATTGTAAAATCATTTAGGAATGATGAAATGTGGTAAATTTCTCTAACATTTCATGGTCAGTTTTTGTTTTCCCACACATTTTCAGCTTGTTCACAATCAGATACATTGCTGAGTTGTATTCACCACGCTTTTGAAATCTAAGAATCTCAAATTATTCCATTCATCTTGTACTTCAGGCAGCATGATCTCAGTTTGGCGATTATATCTAAAAATCAATGCTTGCCACAGATCTACAGGATCAGTGACGGTCAAATACTGATTTTGTAAATCCTTACTAAGATGAGTAACCAAAGATTGATTTTTGTGCTTCTTAGTTGTTTTGTTTTTCTTATCTAGAGTTTCATATG